>OY821760.1:7500-468439 GCA_963682095.1 Potentilla sterilis | reverse complement strand
AAGGTACCCGAACTTGAAAAACGATCACCATAGTACCCAAAGTTTGAAATCCTATTATAGAGGTACCTAGCGCGTTTTGACCGGCTGGCTACCCGGTTTTGGATGACGTGGCAGTCGCATTTTGATTCCGAGGGGCAAATCTGTAATCTCCGCCTAACAAACTACGAGTGGAGGTACCTAAACTCTCACAACCATATTATGGAGGTACATGATTTCTAGAAAAAGGAATATTCTTAATTAAAGGGGAATATCCCTTTCTTTTTTTTTTCTTTTTCTTTCTTTCTTTTCTGCTCTCTCTCCTCCCCCTCTCTCTCCCCGATCGGCCGACCCGAGCTCTCCCCTCCTCCATCTACCTCAGCCGTCCGGCCGAACTGGACCGCCGCACCGGTCACGTTCGGACCGGCTCGGCCTCCCCTTTCTTTCTGTAGCGGCGGCGTGGTCCCAATCGCCGCCGTTGGGCTAGATTTTTCGGGAGAGGGGTCGACTGTGTCGACCCGAAATCTTCACCTCCGGCCACCGATCGGCCAAATTCAAGGGGGGAAAAGGGAAACTTCATCCTGCTCGACAACTCCATGGAAGGAGTTAGCCCGAATCCACCTCGGTAAGTAGAAATTCAAATTCGAATTTCTAGGGTTTTTGGGGTGAAATTGGAAAGTGTGATTTTGATGTTTTTGATGAATTTTGAAGTTAAATTCGTGTTTAGGAGGTGGTAAGGAGTTGATTAAGTATAATTTAGTGTGGAATTGGTCGATTTTTGGAGGAATTGGAAATTTGAAATTTCTGGGCCGCCGTACCGGCCGCCGTTTGCGGCGGCTGGGGCTGTGTTTGGCGTCGGGGATGGTTGTGGCCATTGGAATAGAGGCTTGTTCCATGGGGC
This sequence comes from Potentilla sterilis, assembly GCA_963682095.1. Taxonomy (NCBI): domain Eukaryota; kingdom Viridiplantae; phylum Streptophyta; class Magnoliopsida; order Rosales; family Rosaceae; genus Potentilla; species Potentilla sterilis. The sequence goes on along the minus strand of OY821760.1, from coordinate 467,562 downwards.
TGCAGGGTTGTTGGGACTAGGGAGAGGGCCTCTCTCCTTTGCTTCTCAGCTTCAATCACTATATGGTCATTCATTTTCGTATTGTCTTGTTGATAGAAACAGCGATACGAATGTCAGCAGCAAGTTGATATTTGGGGAGGACAGGATCATAATCTGTAATGAAACCAGAAGCTTCAATGCATTTTGTACACATTTTAATTGTTTATGCTTCTTACTTGCACAAATTTATAGTATATGAATGATAGTTTATAGCATATGGGGTGATCCTTTTGGGGGAATTTGGATTCGATTGGTAGGGTTTTGGCCACTGTGGTGGCGGAGCTGCCGGCGGCGGCGCGGCGGCGCCACTGTTCCGGCAGCGTGAGGAAGAAGATGAACAGTGATATGTAAAATGGTGAAAAGTAAAATAATAAAAAGTAACAGTAAAAGTAAAATGATAAACAGTAAAACAATTGAATAGTAATTGAGAGGGTTATAATGGACATTTGCCCCTCGGAATCAAAATGCGACTGCCACGTCATCCAAAACCGGGTAGCCAGCCGGTCAAAACGCGCTAGGTACCTCTATAATAGGATTTCAAACTTTGGGTACTATGGTGATCGTTTTTCAAGTTCGGGTACCTTTCTTATATAGCGAGGTAAGTTTGGGTACCAATGGTGAATTTTTTCCTTGTTTGAGATCATGAAAGCCAAGGGGGCATCACCTAATGTTAGAAGCTATAGTATCCTGATTCAGAACTTCTGCAAGCAAAAACAGATGAAACAAGCAATCCACTTTTTTGATGAAATGCGTGAATCTGGGTGCCAGCCAAGTGTTGTGGTTTACACAAGCTTAATCTCAGGGTTTGGAAATCAGAACAAGATGGATATGGTTCATGGATTGTTGAAAGCTATGAAGCAAGACGGTTGCACTGCTGATGGGGTGACCTATAATGCCTTGATCAAGTTAATGACAAGGCAGAGAATGCCAGATGATGCTGTCAGGATATACAAGAATGTTGGGATTAATAAGATGCCCATGCAGCAAACACAAACAAAATAGCTTAAACCAGCAACAACAACACAGAGCACATGAGAGAAATAAACAGCAATCAAACACACCAGAAATTTTAACGTGAAAACCCTTCAATGTGAAGGGAAAAACCACGGGACGATCTCCGAAAAACTTCCACTATAAAATGGGATTACAATCTCTAATCTCTCTAGATCACTAGAGGAATAACTCTCAAGAATCACTCTTGGCTAACAAATACAGTAGGCTGTATAGAAGGATTGGTTTCTCTCTTTCTCTCTTTTCTCTTCTAACAGACCTCACACTCTTCACTACTCCACCAAAACAGAGAGAACAAGATATATATTTCTTTTTTTCTCTCCCGCTCCTTCTAGGCAATACCAAGGGATTACCAAGAAACAATAATGCTGTATTGTTTCAATGACAGCTGCACTCTTTTTCAGCTATAGAAAACTGAACCGTCTTCTTTTTCTTTTCTCCAAGACATAGAGTCCTACTTGGACTTGGTGACCAGCTAAACATGTAAATAATAAGAGTCTTAATTGAGGAGGGAACTCCAACAATCTCCCCCTTCCCGACTCAAGCTTCATTGGCGCATACCTGCTGAGAAAGTACAGTTCTCAGGCTTGCCTTTAGGAAGAGACTTTGTCAGCATATCAGCAATGTTGTCATTCGTATGCACCTTTTCTATCATCAGTAACTTTCTTTCAAGCTTCTCCCGAATCCAATGATATCTCGTTTCAATGTGCTTGGACTTGGAATGAAAACTTGGATTGTTGCTGAGATGAATAGCACTTTTATTATCACAGTACATGACATACTTGCTTTGATGCAATCCAAGCTCCTGGAAATATCTCCTCAACCATAGCATCTCTTTGCAACATTCAACTACAGCAATGTACTCTGATTCGGTGGTAGATAGAGCCACACATTTTTGCAATTGGGATTGCCAGGACACAGCTCCCCTTGCAAAAGTGAACAAATACCCCGAAATGGACCTCATTGTGTCTCTATCACCAGCCAAGTCCGCATCAGTAAAGCCTTGAAGAATAGGCTGATCATTCCCAAAACATAGACACAATTTAGATGTACCTCTAAGGTATTTTAAGATCCATTTAACTGCCTTCCAATGCTCTCGACCCGGATCTGCAAGAAATCTGCTCACTACACCTACTGCATGGCCAATATCCGGCCTTGTACAAACATGTCACAACCCGAATTTTCGAATATCAAAAATTCAAATTCAAAGATGTGATCTCACAAAATTAACCCGAATACTTAAAGTTATCATACAAATAACTAAGTATCAAATGTCAATTTCGAAAGTACAACTCAGTCAACTCGAAATTACATCTTCAAATGTTTACATGCATGTAACATAATTGGATTGCAACCAAACCCCACTACACTCACCACAACTGAAAAGATGACAGCTAATGCGAGGTCCACGCCTAAAGCCGCCCAAAGTCAGTCGTCGTCTCAAGCCTGCTGATCCTCACCTGCAGGTGTAACCCCTACACCATCAATTGGTGCACCGGGTTGTAAATAACGAATCCGGTAAGCTTTAAAAGTTCGTGTGAGTAAAACATATAAGTTTTGGGTAACATAATAAAACAACAAATGGGAAGTACATTTCCAAAACGAACCCAAATCGAGAACTATAAAATTCACAATGCACAATCAACCAAAAGAACAAAATCTGGGGCACGATGACCACTGTCATCCCCCACCAAATCTCACAAAGGCAGACAGACTAGAGCTCTAACTTATCGTAACCAATCACCCGGCCAAAGGCTTGGTTCCCGATATAATTACCATAGCGATCCCCCATCTCATACAGGGTGGATCCTAATCGCCACGCATGAGAGATCCCCATCTCATACAGGAAAGATCTCTCATTGGCTGTTGGTTTCCATACCAACTCATTCACACATCACATATACTCGATTATAGTGATTTCATAACAAATAAATTCACCCAAATGCACAATCTCAATATATAGTTCTCAATATATAGTTCACCTAAATATATATATATATATATATATATACACACACACACACACACGTAGACATTCACTCAGGAATAGTCCACTAATACCAACTATATTCATTGATCGTAAAACCATTTAAAAATCATTTTTATATTAAAACCATTTTACTTACCAACGAATCGTAGTCTATCAAGTTCATTTAATTTAAAACAAATCTTTATTTTCATAAAACAACTTGCATTAACGATCCATTACTATAAATAAACTCGAATAATATCAAAGGATTCATTCAATCTCCTCTTCAACTCCTTAATTGAGCTTAAATTTGGACCTACAACCAACATGTCATCGACATAAAGTAACAAGATCATAAAATCACTAGCTGAGGATTTTCGAACAAACACACAATGATATGAGATTGTCCTCTTGAATCCATTGTCCACCCACCATGAAAGACTCAAATTTTTTGTACCATTGGCGAGGAGCTTGTTTGGACTCTTTTTCAGTTTACACACCATATGCTCCTTGGCCTTAGCTTCGAATCCCTCGGGTTGTTCCATGAAGATGTCTTCTTCTAAGTCACCGTGAAGGAAGGCTGTTTTGACGTCAAGTTGCTCAATTTCCAGGTTCATATTTGCTGCCAATCCCAACACAACACGAATAGAATTAATCTTCACCACTGGAGAAAATATTTCGTCATAATCAACAACTTTCTTTTGAGAAATACCTTTAACAACCAGTCTCGCTTTGTACCTTGGTTGTGAATTTTCAGATTTTTTTAGCTTGAAAATCCACTTGTCGTTCTTGAGCACTAGCTTTCCTTCCGGTCTTTCCACCAATTCATATGTTTGATTCTTATGTAAAGAATTCATCTCCTCTTGCATAGCTTCCAGACATTTATCTTTGTCAACATCATCCTGGACATCTTGGAAGCATTCTGGTTCACCCTCATCTAAAACAAGAACATACTCATTAGATGGGTATTTTGTAGAAGACTTGGCTGCTCTTGTGCTTCGTCTCAACTCCCGTGCTTGTTCAATAATTGGTGGCTGCTCTTGTGGAATTTCTGGATCACTTTCAACATCATCTCTTTGATCATCATTATGAACTCCAGCAACTTCTTGCTCAACTTCACCGCCAACCTCTTCAACCGTAGGAGGATTAATATGATCTAGATCAATGAGATTATCCACATAAGCCTCCGCTGCCTCCACATTTTCAGTTTTCTCATCAATGTCTTTAATTGTTTGGTCTTCAAAGAACACTACATCCCTGCTGCGTAATTAGATTTACAACTTATAGCTTGAATATGTCATGAAATTCCTTGTATTATTCTGTTACACCCTCCCTTTGTTGTAATTAGATTAAATTGTTAGTGATGGATAGAGCATCCCGTACTCTAGTCACGTAACGACATTTATCACTTGTTATTTCAGCTATACCATGACTCTCAGTTTGCTTATTCTTGTTGCTGTGTGTCTCATCTCTCATCTGCTACCAGATTATTAAGCGCTAGATCTTCTAAAAGTAAATCTTTGGAAGAACTCTTAAGCAAAATCGATTGCTCTGTAGAAATTATGCAAAAATGTAGGAACTTTTGTTTAAGAAGGTGTCCTTTGTCCTTCATATTGGCTTAGCCAGATGCAAATGTGCTCAATATGTATATTGATGCCCCCTAAAGCTTGAAAACCTTCATATTGAGAAGCCTCTTCTGGCATATTTGTTTTTGACGAATGCAAAACCATCCCTTGCCACTATTACTTTACCAGACCTGGGACAGTTTGAAGTAAATATATCTGAGTTTACCAAACATGGATTTAAACTGGGACCTTACAATTGCGTTAAGATGATCAACGATCCCCATTTTATCATCATCAAAGTCCATCTCGCAGACATCAGCAGTGCCCCCAGCTTTGAGCATGAACATGTACAAACGTAAGCAACATATATCCAATTGCAGTACTAGTTCTTGTTCCTTGGCCTCGCCTACGAAGCATCTCATAAACATCTCTCTTCCCCAAATTTCCTAAACCTATTACCAAAAACATTCTTCACAATAATCTGATAATTACTAGAACTTCGCCTCCCAATTGAAATTGGCCACAAAAAGCCCGATTCATCTACAAGTACCCCATAATCTTCTCTCCGGCAAGTCAACAAGATCTAGTTTTGATGGTTGAGGCGAACACCCAACTGAGAAATAAGACAGAGGAGGTTTGGAGAGTGACAACACCGTTTACTATATAAAAAACATGTTATACAGGTTTGGATGACCTGCTACTTTTCCGACTTGGTTTGAAGATAATATTTATATCATAGAAGCTCGCTGCATGCTATGCAACGGCGTACCACAGACAAGTCCCTACAGAAAATATGACAATTTCAAACACTCCACCAAGAGTCTATCAGAAAGATAGATAACTAAACAAGGTAATAGAATGCTGCAGAAAAAATGGCAAATCAAACACTCCGCCAAAAGTCTCAATCTGAAGATTGATCACTAAACAAGGTAATACAATGCATGCAAGTGTGCCACGACACATATTACATTAGATGGAGATACTGTCACAAGTTAAACAACCATAGGTTTTTAGCCAAATCCACAGGCCCAATACTATAACCAAGTTCCAAATATCCAGAAGACTTGGCTAGATTCTAGGATTATCATATATTATATTGATCATATATGGAAATAAGTAGAGTAGACGCTAAAACACAAGTCATACACAGTACATTACTTGTTCTCGGGTGAGAGTTTCCCTCCTGAAAGTCTCCTCAAACATCACTAGAAGGCACGCCTCTGATGGTGAAAGTTGCCTTTCTGAACTCCACAGCCTTTGGATCATTAATATCTGGGCAGTCCTCAGTCGAGTGATCAGCACCACTGCCGCCACAGTTAAGGCACATCGTCTTATAAGCAAATTGTTTCTTTCCACTCCCAGGGATGTAAGAACCCCATGCCCATCCCTTAGGTAAAGGTTCCGGAGGAATGACTTCTGGTGCGATTATCCTTGAAGGAGGATTTTTCTCTCTCTCTTTCCAACAAAAAAAATTAAATGTGGTATTGAATGAAAGAGATAGAAAAGTCATGACAATGAAACGTATGGACATCAGAGTTAACATAGATATATATTGGCAGCCTGTCCTAAGCAAACTAGTGGTGTTGGGGATCATTGGAGTCACAAACTTAATACACATATATGATACAGAGAGCATAATTATTCTCCTAACTCTGATTAAACATACAGCAAAATGAGCAAACTTGATCAATATCATTGTCTTTTTACTATTCTCTGTTCTTGGATTCATTAAGAATTCAAATGCAATGCAATGCTGCAAATAAATAAAGCACTATTGTATTGTATTGAGTCCTCATAACAAACACAAAAACAAAAAGCCTAATCAACTTGCAGATAATTCGAAGAGCTATCTGGTAAATAAAATTACCAACATGAAAAGATATAAAATCAAGAGCATACCTGCAAAAAAGGCCTTCCAACAGTTGTCGGCCCGTTCTTTCCTGGTGAGTAATAAATCTTCGCGAGTCCAACCTAATTTGGAAATATATGATTCGGGGATGTTCAGCTTCGGCTTCTTGGATGGGTTCGGGTCCGTCGGTGGGGATGAGGGGCCCAGGACCGATGGTGAGGCTGTTGGGTTCGGGGCCGAGGATGCGGCCGAGGATGTGACCGAGGATGTGACCGAGGATGCGGCCGAGGATGTGGCCGTGGATGCGACCGAGGATGTGGCCGAGGATGCGGGTTTCAGTTCCGGGTTCATGGCTGGCTCCGATTAGGGTTTGGCGTCGCCTTAAATTCGATTGTTATTCGACTTATTTCGATCAAGGAGTTAGGCCTCTCTTAATAGTAGAGTATAGATCCGGTTGTGACGTGTCATGATTTCAATTTGGGCTTCGAGCCATTTTTTTTTTCTTTTTTTTTTATCGTTTTTTTTTTTTAGTAAATTACACAGTAGTACTCGACCAAATTTATAAACACAAATAACTCACTTTCAATAATTTTTAAATTGTTTTAGAAGAAAAATGATAGATGCAAATGTAAATTTAATTCATTGATAATGATGCCTTTATATAGGCATTAACATCAAGTATCTCGAATAATCTAAGATTCTCTATCAACTAAAGATTATATTAATCTAGTTTAATTAGGTCAAGACACTCATCAGAAGTTACAGAATTAACTTCCTTGAACACTCCTCCTTGTGTCGCGTACCTAATGTGACACAGTGCATGACATGTTGCCTCGCTAAAACCTTGCCAAGCAAAACAAAAACCACTTGGGTAAAATAAGAAAACTTGGTCGTTGGGAAAAGAGCACAACACACCAACTACAATTGAAGATTACATGTGAGTTCGACTCCCCCTGATGTCTACGTGTCAACTCCCCCTGATTGGTAACTCAATCTCAGAGTTTAAATTAATGGTGTGTACAAACGCTCCTCACAAGCTTTAAAAATAGACGTGGCCAATGATCATGCAGAGCAATATTCTTATCCCACATCAAATTGTTCTTATTATCTCACTAAAGTATACTCCAAATAAAACAAAGGTCTAAAGCATTCATAGGAATAAGAATACATGCAGTCTAACTTTTGTTCATGGGAATCCTCTTTTCCTTTGCATTGCTTCTATATAAATAGAGGTGGATATCGCAATGAAAATGCAAACTAGAAAGCTAGACACAGGTAAAGCTGCACACCAAGTGCCAGAGCTATAACTTATACTAACTTATGGCTCAGTCTAGTTCTCTCTCTGCATAAACTGAGTCACTAAGTCATGTCTTGGGCCTTATCGAAACATTCAAAAGTTTTGATTCCGACAACGATAAGAAAATCACAGCAGCAAAGTTCGGTGGGATCCTAGAATCGCTTGGTTACAGTTCGAAGGTGAAAGATGTGAGAGCAATGTTGGAGCAAGGGGACACAAACAGAGACGGGCATCTGAGCATACATGAGTTTCTGGAGATGAACACGAGGAACATGAAATTCGGGGGGATCGAAAATGTGTTAAAGAAGGCTTTTGAAACCTTGGATGTTGGTGATGATGAGGCTGTGACTGCAGAGGAGTTATATGAGGTTATGGGAAATGAGATGGGATTTGAGTTGAGTCTGGAGGATTGCCAGGGTATTATTGCTTCTATAGATACAGATGGAGATGGGGCTGTTTGTTTTGAAGACTTCAAACTTATCATAGGTATTACATCAAGGGGGAGTGTTCAAGGAAGTTAATTCTGTAACTTTCGATGTGTGTTTTGACTTAATTAGACTAGATTAGTATAATCTTTAGTTGATAGGGAATTCCAGATTATTCGAGATACTTGATGTAATGCCTATATAAAAGCTTCTTTATCAATGAATAAAATATCGATTTGCATCTATCATTTTTCTCTTAAAATATGTTATCAGCACGTGACTCTAGCATTCGTCTCATACCCTTGAAAAAAAAAAAAAATCAGAAACAGTCCCTAAATTCTCTTTTCTGCCGGCAACAGTTTGTCAGAAAACAAAACCCCCCCAGAAACTCTTTTTCCCGCCAACTTCTTCGTCGGTAAAACCGTAAAAGAATGGCCAAGGTTATTCTGCCGACGACAGATTCGTCGGCACAGTATGAAAATACTTAGGGCACCCATCCCTATTCCTCCGTCCTGTAGAGGCTGCCCTCTCCCTCGTCGGCGTCCTTCCTAGACGCTGGTCGAGCCTTCCTCGACGCCTCCCCGCTGCAAAGAAGCAAAATCGAGAGCGTGATCCGCCCCAGCACATCGCGGCATCGACGACGACCAAAAGGCGACGGTGCCGCCCCAGTCCATCGTCGAAGAAGCCCAGCGCCACCCCTCCCGACGCCCTCTGCAGAAAACGTAAAATTTCGCAGAGCCCGACCCGGCAGCGTTCACGACATGGATTGCTTCATCCAACACATTCTCAGCCAAGTTTTCTTCAATTCAAGAGAGACCCATACCATAAAATAAAATAAGTGTTTCTGTCTCAACCCCACCTTGAAATTTCCCTCAAATTCGTGAAAATCATAACTGGGCCGTAGATGTGAGGTGAAGACATGAGCTTCTTGAAGAAAGTCGATACGATGGAAGAAGGGGTCTTGGCTGAGGAGGTAATCTGGGTTTTGGTTTTGAAAAGGGAAAATTATAAGAACAGTACACGAAGTTTGCTCCACTGAGAATTTTGGTGTTTCAACTTTGTGAAATAACATAATAGTACATCAAGTATCAATTTTGACAACATTTTCATACATGGTACTTAACAGCTCCGTTACAGTGTAAAATATAAAATAAAAAAAATTAAGAATAGTACATGAACTATTGCCCACTGAGAATTAAGGTTACTCAACTTTCAAAACTATCACTTTAGTACATGAAGTTGGAAACTCAACCCAATTTAGGTACATTCTGTCATCACACCGTTAGTTCATATGATTTTTGTTATATTTTGAAGGGCAAATTTGTCATTCACGGAATATGAAAAATCAATAAACAAATAAAACTTGTCTCTTTCTCTCTCTCTCTCTCTAGTTAACTCGATATTTCAAATCTCTTGCTTGACTCGACACCGTCGAAACTGTCGAATAAGTTAGCCACGATGCCTCTATGGACAAGACTGCTAGCACTGATGAGGTGAAGAAGAGGATAAATGGTTTGGTTGTTGAAGGAGAAGAAGCCCAAGACTAGAACATGGGGCAATTACTTTTTTATTCAAATTGATAACTCACTCCGGACAAAGTCTTAAGCTGGGGTTTTGGGTTAGGTTCAGATCCAACCCTTGGCATGGAATGATGGTGATGGAGTGAGTATCATGATGAGGAAAAAGGAGAAGTGGGGGTATGGGCCAAGGAGATGAGGGTTGCAGGAGAGGGCAAAGGGTTAGAGTGAGTAGAGGCCAACGTCTTTTTCCCTAACCCTTTGCCCTCTCCTGCAACCCTCCTCTCCTTGGACCATACCCCAAATTCTCCTCTTTTCCTCATCATGATACTCACTCCATCACCATCTTTCCATGCCAAGGGTTGGATCTGAACCTAACCAAAAACCCCAGCTTAAGACTTTGTCAAGAGTGAGTTATCAATTTGAATAAAAAAGTAATTACCCCATGTTCTAGTCTTGGGCTTCTTATCCTTCAACAACCAAAGCATTTCTTCACCTCATCAGTGCTAGCAGTCTTGTCCGTAGAGGCACCGTGGTTAACTTATTCGACAGTTTCGACGGTGTCGAGTCAAGCAAGAGATCTGAAATATCGAGTTAACCAGAGAGAGAGAGAAACAGACAAGTTTTATTTGTTTATTGATTTTCATATTCCGTGAATGACAAATTCGCCCTTCAAAATATAAACAGAAATCATATGAACTAACGGTGTGATGACAGATTGTACCTAAATTGGGTTGAGTTTCCAACTTCATGTACTAATTAAAGTGATAGTTTTGAAAGTTGAGTAACCTTAATTCTCAGTGGGCAATAGTTTATGTACTATTCTTAAATTTTTTTTTTTTTTTTTTTACTGTAACGGAGCTGTTAAGTGCCATGTATGAAAATGTTGTCAGAATTTATATTTGATGTACTATTATGTTATTTCACAAAGTTAAAACACCAAAATTCTCAGTGGAGCAAACTTCGTGTATTGTTCTTATAATTTTCCCTTTTGAAAAAGAGTGGGATGACATTAGCTAATTAGGAATCTAGCAAAGTTGCAAAGTATGCAACGTTGTATACTAAATTTTCCTCTGTAGCCTCTCAAATGGTAAAACATATATGTTTGATATTACACACAGTGTGATACTGTACATATACCAAGACTAGAACCTGTATGTAGTCATCTTGAAGTTGTCAAAGCCAAAGCCATAAACCTCAATCGTGAAGTTGTCAATCGAGCATGGAGAACTGATGGATTGGCAAAGGCAACATTCACAGAGACCCGATGTCCCGATGACTCCAAGTGTACTACTGGCACAAGACACTGGCCATTTGAAGACTGATTATCTAACCACGCGTTAGTACGTACACACTTTCCTTTGCTTTGGGATTACGATTACATATTAAGGATTTGTTGATGCAAACTAGTACTGCAATTGGATGTTGCTTAGTAACTATGTTATCATCATTTTATAGAAGAATTTCTTTCACTTCAAAGACCACATACAAGTAATTACTGACCAACAATAATTCAAGTTATTGTTAAGTAATTACTGATTAACAGTAATTTCAAGTTAGTTACGATATTTTATCTTGCTGGGGGAATCTGAAGTCTTCAATGAACTTGTATGAGTCTTCATTAATTTTTTTTTCTCAAGAATCCGTCTTCTTGTTTCCTTCTCCTCTTCCGTCATAACTACCTTCTCCTCAACCAGGGTACCGATCTGTCCATGCACATGACTTTTTCTCTTTGGGTCCTCACTATCAGGGAACTGCTTTGTATAGTTCACATATTTGATGAACCGCTTTATCTCCTTAGCCTGTAGGTTGATTTCAATAAAAAAAAAGTTATTGGGGTTTAGTAAACACTTAAAAGCTAATGTGTCATTAAAAAACTCACAATTATTTCTTCATTCTTAGTTGTATAGTCATTAGGGTAGTCGGCCCTTTTTTGTAGCAGCGTGTAGTCATATGCTTAAAGCAGTTCTTCACGTTCTCTATGATTATCAACGTGTAGTGGTGGTGCTTGTGGTGATGAATTGGTATGAAGACTTTCTTCTTGGAGAATACTGACCATAGTGGTTCAACCTCCAATCTAAAGCCCTCGGACTCACCTTCTTTTCCTCCTGCCTCGTACTCTCTCTCCTTCTCGGCATTACATAATACCAATGAAGCACGGACACGGACACGAGTGTCCAATACGGACACGATTCGATACGCGGACACGAGAAAATGAAATTTTTTCGGACACGGACACGTGGTGGACACTTTAATTAAATATTATTTTTAATATATATATATATTGTTGCTGGTTTGCTTTGAACTTTTGATAACTGAGGTGTTCTCTGCTCCTATGTTGTTGCTGGATTACTTTTCGTTGTTGTCACTTTCCGCTTTTGTAAAGTAACAAAAACACAATCATTATCATTCAAAGACAGAGTATATGGACCCCCAAATAACTGATTACTACGTGTCTAAAACAATAAAGTAAGTAAACAATAAAGTAACTTTAAATACTGATATTGACCCCCAATAAGTGGTTATCAAAGGTCAGTAAACATCATACAATCCATAATATTCATATCTCTACTTATTACTGACCTCAAGTAACTAATTACCAAAAGCTAGTAAACACCCAAATAACTTTAAGTGAGAGACAAAAGTACTGATTAACAGAGTTTACTGTGTGTTTACTTTTTTCTCCTTCGTGTCTCCCACTTCTTTCTTTGTCTTCCACTTTTTTGTTAATGCTTCCCCTCTCTCCTGTTTCATTCTTCCTCCTCTTCTTCTTATCATATTTCTTCTTCACGGTATTCTTATATTCTATCTTTTTCTTTGCACTGTGCGTTCTATGTCTTATGAAGAACTGGTTTGTTATTTTGTTGACCCCTTGTAATCTTCATTTTTAGTCCTCACTTCACATCTTACTGACCCCAAGTAAACACTTATCAGTTCAGTTTCATTTCCATGATTTTGACACATAATCCTTGTTAATAATTCCCCAAATCAACACAAATATCCAAATTTATAACAGTTACGAATTCAGGAACCCTATAATTTGTAAATTTCCACAACCACAACCGACCTATTCAGTAAGCCCTAGAATCATCAATCAACTCGAAATAAACAAATTCAATTTCAAATAAACACATTAAAAGCGCATTCAACTCGGCATTTCACAGATCTAATCAGAATTTTACATTTTCTTCAGCGCCATAACTTTTCTCTGGTCGGGGAGAGAGAGAGAGAGAGAGAGAGAGAGAGAGAGAGATTGTAACACCCTGACCCAGATTAATATGGCTTAATCCGAATTAGGGTGTTATTCTCACAATAATACACTCCACAAATACTCTCAGTTCCCCAACAGGGAGAACAAAACCGATAGAAACCCAGAAAACAAAGAGATCAAAAGTTCACCAACTCGATAAACTAATACACAAACTTGTAGGGAACGAAGAAGAGATGAATTAAATACCAGGAAGAAACTAATTAATGACCGGAAACGCCATGGCTGCAAGGTAATTCGATGAAGCCCAAATCAGTCAGCCTCTCTCCTTCGATTTTCTCTCTTCCGTTGGAGATAGGAGGAGATACAGCTATAGGTAGAAGCACGACGACGAGAAGAAGGAAACCGGTCCGGGGTTGCAGCCAGAGCTGGCTTAACGGCTGAGATACGATCGAAACCGGGTCGGCGAGACGAAGAGTCGAGAGGCCGATGAGTTTCCAGTGTGTTCCCCCGTCTGACCACGTGGTTTCTAAATATATACTCCCACAGACTTAAAATTCAATGGCTACGATCAAACGGTGAGATTTTTAGATCACTCAAATAGAAAGTCTGATTTTCCATGTAATCTTATAATATTTCCCAACTTAGAAAAATCATAACAAATAGCTCAAGGCTCAGTATAATTCATTAAGAATTACCACGAACTCGTCGTGACGTATACTTTAATACCAAGCTCTTAAATCAAGGTTTTCACATTGTGAAAAATCCTGAAAAATATTTCAGAAGACTCTCATTAATAATCCGAGCATTCTTAACATCCACCAGGTTCAGTTAGATTTTCTGACAAACACCAGTTAGCTCATCCCAATACAAATATTAATAACGAGTCATTTGTATTTGTACATATATTTAATTTACTTTTTTTAAAATGTACGGGGTATTACATTCTCACCCCCTTTTAAAAAATTTCGTACTCGAAATTCAAAATAAGAAGTTAATGTTACCTGTAAAGCAGCAATTCCCACACATGGCGATAAAACAAACACAAAGTCATAATCTCTCACATATGACAGCAATACCCGGCACTCAGCCGCAACTCCAGCACAAAGCTATAATCCCTCGCACATAGCGGTAATACCCGGCAGTCGGCCGTAATCCAGCACAAAGCTGTAATCCCCCGCACATAGCGGTAATACCCCGCACAAAGCTGTAATCCAGCACAAAGCCGTAATCCAGCACAACGCTGTAATCCCCCGCACATAGCGGTAATACCCGGCACTCGGCCGTAATCCAGCACAAAGCTGTAATGCGGTAATACCCGGCACTCAGCTGTAATCCGGCACAAAGCTGTAATCCCCCGCACATAGCGGTAATACCCGGTACTCAGCCGTAATCCAGTGTGGTAAGCCTATGCCCCCCCAGGCAAGACGTGGCCGCACCCACACTAACCCCTGCACAAAGCAGTAAACCCAGTACGGTAATCCTACGCCCCCGGGGCAAGACGTGGTAGCACCCGTACTGTAAACCCAGCACATAGCTGTATCCAAAAATCACCATGGTAAATCACCACCGCACTGAGCAGTAAATTGGGTAATAACCGGGTAATAACCTCCGCACGAAGCGGTAAATCAGGTAATAACTGCCACCAAACCGTCATTCCGCACGAAGCGGTAAATCAGGTAATAACTGCCACCAAACTGTCATTCCGCACGAAGCGGTAAATCAGGTAATAACTGCCACCAAACCGTCATTCCGCACAAAGCGGTAAAGGGTAATAACCGATAACCGTCACTCTCACTTCGCACAAAGCGGTAATGGCATACCGCACGAAGTGACAAGGGAAATCACCCCAAAGAACACCTGCATAGCTGCATCGTTATGATGATTAGTTCCACATTTATTTATAAACTCTTAAAGATGTGTTACATGTGCAAGAGGCGACATCATGAAATATCGAATCTGATACCTTTTTGTGAAGGCTGCATACTGAAGGTTATAGCATATAACTCAGCGTTTCATTTACCCAATATATCTGTATAGCTTGAATTTATAAATTCAAGAGCTAAAAGAAAATCCAAAATTAGAAAAATGAATAAAAGGAGTCATCTACCAAAATGTGTTACTCTCCTGCACAACATCTCAATGAAAGAATAATTAATCCAAATACTCAAAGGAAAAATTTAGTTGCATTCAATTATATCAAGTTGATCACAGAACTACTTATTCATTGAACTAGTTGTTAGCTAACAATTTTCATATACACTAGCAAGAACATAGTTCTTTGAATCATAAATTTTCATTTGATCTCTCACACAAACCCCAATAATCACGTAATAAATATCCAGTAGCTCTTGAAGGACCCTGTTACTTCTACACAAATCCCTTATTTATTAGAGGCCTGCAATCATATCTTCTACTTAGCTTCTCACAGTAAATGATGCCATGGAGGATAAACCCATGGCCACATTGAATCATGATATACTATACCAATAATTCCAATCTTCATTCAACTGACAAGATAATTATATACACATATTCTCAAATTAACAAACTACAAACAGAATTCATTAACATGTACTACTTACTTCATGAGTCTATAACAGAGGAACTGTATATATAAATTATGGAGTAGAGAATTGGAATAAACTACATGATTCAACTTTATTAAAAACAACAAGAAGATAGATCATGATATAGCAAGGAATTCAATCCACCGAATCAGAGTTAATACAAAACAAAAGAACATTAATCCATGGTAGTATAATACCCAGTAGAAAGCAGGAAGAAGTTTTCAAGACACTTGAAATTAATCTCAAACCAAGAAGCATACACTCCCTCATGAAGAGATGACTACTCCTACCTAACAGGCTTGAGAAGACAGTTTGAAAGTCAAGTAAAATCAGAAAATTTTGTCCCTAGTCATAAAAATTTTATACTCTGCCCATCGTCATATGTACAGACTGCAGCCTCTACCAGCAAATCCTAAAACACATCAATGCATGTCAGGTCCAATTGGATAGAACCACACACACACACTATGACCGCACAGACCAGTTCCTGGGGCACATCAGTAAAATAAAAAGAAGAGCCAGGACAAAAAATTAAAAAAATAAAAAAAAATCACACGAGCAATGAAAGTAAAGAACAAACAGAAAGTAGGAAACCAATTAGACTGAACTGCTGCACACAGTGACTTGGTGTAAACCAATCCCTGGGACATATCAATATAATGTATTACCATAAGCCCACTCAAGAAGTAATCAGTGGGAAAAAAGAGAGTGAGAAGACCACAAAGCCAACTGAATTTGAAAATACCCAACTCCTGCTTGTCATTGTAAACAGCAGGCCAGAACACGAAAAGTCCTCAATCTGAACAAGGTCAGATATCTTTTCTATAAAGAAAAACAAGGTCAAAAAGTTTCTGATTTCTTATCTCTACATATAATCCCAATTGACATGCCACTCCATCCTTTTATTCAAAATTGAAGTTTAACGAAAGTATTACTTTTGATAATCAAAAGACCAAAATTTGATTATCACAGGAAGGAAAGGATATATGCTATTTGAATTCTATTAAACCTCCATCAATTGCATACGCTCAAAGAGAGGACAAGTTCCTATAGTATTTCACTGAAACGGCCAAAGTAAGCCATGATTTAAGTGAAGCAAGGTAAAATCAAACAAGGAAGCTGTAAGCTGAGGTGAAAGCACTCGTGATCTAGAGGAGTTCCAGGTACTGACAGTAACTATTGTTTGTAGAAAACAATGAAGTTGCAGTAAATTCAAGTTTCATACCAGCAGCTTATGATAACCAAGTACAAATGAACTCACTAACCAATGACCATATAAGGGAATCTGTTACTTGCTAATTCATCTACTCAAGGTCAGTACTTATATACACCCACTATGTGTTTTCTGGAATGAAAAACAAACTGAATCTACACACTATATTGTACAAGGGACAATGATTAATTATAAAACGACTGAATGCACATGTAATTGTTTACCTTACAGATCATTACAAAGCTTAAAATCTTATGTTGGTTGCACTAAGTTTGCTGCATACTGATATGATGATGAGTAGAGAAATACATATCAAAGATCCTGTATATGCTTAACCAATATAAATCAAGAACCACATCAACAATTCAAAGCAAATAATTCATACCAAAACAAAAATTTCAGCGGAAGATAATCCACGAAAATCAGTATCCATATCCTGTTGAAAACCCTGATTCCTCCCCACAGCTCAAACCCTAGAAATCATCTTCCTGCTCTGATACCACTTTGTAACACCCTGACCCGAATTAATATGGCTTAATCTGAATTAGGGTGTTATTCTCACAATAATACACTCCACAAATACTCTCAGTCCCCCAGCAGGGAGAACAAAACCGATAGAAACCCAGAAAACAAAGAGATCAAAAGTTCACCAATTCGATAAACTAGGGAACGAAGAAGAGATGAATTAAATACCAGGAAGAAGCTAATTAATGACCGGAAACGCCATGGCTGCAAGGTAATTCGATGAAGCCCAAATCAGTCAGCCTCTTTCCTTCGATTTTCTCTCTTCCGTTGGAGATAGGAGGAGATACAGCTACAGGGAGAAGCACGACGACGAGAAGAAGGAAATCGGTCCGGGGTTGCAGCTAGAGCTGGCTTAACGGCGGAGATACGATCGAAACCGGGTCGGCGAGACGAAGAGTCGAGAGGTCGATGAGTTTCCAGTGTGTTCCCCCGTCTGACCACGTGGCTTCTAAATATATACTCCCACCGACTTAAAATTCAATGGCTACGATCAAACGGCAGATTCGACGGTTTAGATCACTCAAATAGAAAGTCTGATTTTCCATGTAATCTTATAATATTTCCCAACTTAGAAAAATCATAACAAATAGCTCAGGGCTCAGTATAATTCATTAAGAATTACCACGAACTCGTCGTGACGTATACTTTAATACCAAGCTCTTAAATCAAGGTTTTCACATTGTGAAAAATCCTGAAAAATATTTCAGAAGACTCTCATTAATAATCCGAGCATTCTTAACATCCACCAGGTTCAGTTAGATTTTCCGACAAACACCAGTTAGCTCATCCCAATACAAATATTAATAACGAGTCATTTGTATTTGTACATATATTTAATTTACTTTTTTTTAAATGTACGGGGTATTACATAGGTGTTTAAGGGGTGTTTGTTTCATGGGCCTGTGATAGGTGGGGCTAATTCTTAAAGAAGAGTTGGACTCCTCTAGGTTGGATTATTTTAAACTAATACATAACCCATGTTTGGTACTACATGAGATTAAAATGCAAAATAATGACAACAAGTGATATCCCATGTTTGGTTCTACTTGGGACTGGACCAAATTAATTTTGGACCCAGAATATTTGTTTTTTGTTTTTGTTTTTAAGGAAAGCCCATAATATTTGTAAATCTATGACAAACTATTATCCATCATTTAATCATAATTAGAACATATCAGTTGTTCATTACCTACACCAACCACAAACAACGTATCACATTGTAATCGAGGAGAAGAAAAATTACAAAATCTCATCCCATAGAGAAATCACCCTTGATGTGCTGGCCTGTGTCTTTGTACCACAGGAGCCCATCTCACAGAATTATAAAATCAACTTAGTGCTGCAAAGGTGACTTGGAAGTTTCTAGTTTCATAATTCTGTGTTAAGCCTATTACCTCCACCAAGTTACCAAATCATATGCAATTAATTGTTCATGACGTTTACTAAAAGAAATGACCTCTTGCTAAGACTGTATGTTACGTTTAGGTAAATCTGATTCTTCTAAAGTCATCATCAGGTGCTATTGTAACCATCCAAAAAGTGGCTTAAAACTTGATGTAAGATTCTCTTCAGCTTTGATTCTCTTCAACTTTATTTCTATATGTACAAATTGGAATTCAAATTGCAGTTGCTATCTGGGAGCTCCTGGTGCAATTCTACCCTCCCTCTAACAGGTTACAGGGAGGCTCGGTTACTTTAGCATTCCACCAGCAAGTTCGGAGGCTCCGTTACCTGAAATCTGTTCAGAGGCTCCTTATGCTGGGGTTCACCTCAGCCAGAGGCATCAGTAATACCAGAGGGGGGTTATTATGTTGAAGCACAAGCAATACGATACTCACTCAACCTGGTTGTTTTGTCCCACAATCACATTCCACAATCTCAAAGAATTAACATATCCATTCAACCTCGGCCGAAAACAGGACCTCAAGAAGTTCATCAACTCTGATAACATCCCTCATCTCATCCACACAACCCTCCAAAATCTCCACATGTAACAACTACCTTAAAAAAAACCTCCTCCCCCCAAAATCTCAATTCTATGCGGTAAATAAACAAATGGTTTTTTACCAATAACTACAATTTAGTGTTCATATTTACCAATAGCAAGATTGGTTTTTAAAAATACCACCAGTAAGTTTCCATCCAAAATTAACAGAATCCGTTAACTCATAAAATACAAAATTACCCTCACTGAGAAAAAAAAAAGGGAAAATGGCTGAATTGATCACTGAAGTATGCCCCATTCTAAACTTTGCTCACTGAAGTTTGTCCAATATCACTTTGCTCACTATCGAATTACACTTGTATTCACTTTGATCACTCCGTCTAAATCAGACGTTAAAATTCAAATTCTGCCGTTAAAAACAATGACACGTGAGATACATGTGCAAATCTGAAGGACATTTTGGGAATTTCACCGCTCTGACTATGCCACATGAATCACCACTGTCAAATCCAAATCCATAGACATGCCTTCGTCGAGAACTCCAATGTTTTTGAAGATATGGAGGTTGAGCTCCGATGAAGAGGAGTGAATATGATTAGAGGTAATTAAGGGACGTAGGGGATGTGGTATTGATAAGTGGTGGGGATGGGCTGGGATTAGAGTTGGGGTTTCTGTACAGATTAGAATTGGGGGGTTGGGTAAGGTGAATGTGAATTGGTGATGTCTGGGCATGAATGGAGTTGATCCATATGAGACGTTATGAAAATCGTAGTGAACTTTAGCTTGTGATAGGTTGAAGTTAGCTAATGTAATTGAAGAAGAAGCATAGGCTGAGAAGGAATATGAGGGGATGAGATTGAAGATAGAATTGGACACGAAGTCAGTGATTTTGGAACAGCTAGAATGTTGGGTGTTCATCTCCAGGATGGGAGTAGCCTTTCCACATCATCAGCTTTCCAAGGCACAATTGGCTACTTGGCACCATGTGACATTTTGCTGGCTGTTCTCAATTACTTTTTCTCTCTTTTTCCCTTACTCAGTTTCACCCTTCTCTAAAATTACAATGACACTACTTTCGCTGGTACTCATATGCTTAAATCGTATGTCTGCAGAGTTCGCATACATGAGGAAAATCACAACCAAGGTAGACGTGTTCAGCTTTGGAGTAATAGTGATGGAGTTACTTACAAGGCAAAGGCCAACAGGAGTCACGGAAGAGAACGGGCTGCCAATGAGCTTGCATCAACTAGTGGAGAAAGCCCTCGCAAACGGATCAGATTCGCTTCTTGAAGTGCTGGACCCAATGCTAACTTCAAATATCTCCAAGGAACAAGAGGCGAGTGCAGAAGAGCTGCTCCAGCTAGCCTTGTGTTAATCCAACCCTCCAACCTCTCCACTTTTCTCCTACACTTTGGCCCCTTCACCCCAACAATCTTCTCATAAAATCCACCTTCACAATGACAAGAATTTCCCCCATTTTTACTCCCTCCACACTTCAAGTCCAAACCAGCCTTCTCCTCATCACCTTGACAACTAGACAAACCCAAGAGTTGAATCAACTCTTCAATATCATCGACAGCTTCAGCTTCACTGTCACTGATAGTTTTGGGGTCTTGCAAATGAGTTGGGTTCTCTTGAGTTGGTATGAACTGTGGAGAGCATGAAAGAAATGCTTCAGGAGCTTCACTACTGTCTTGTAGTACACTAGAGCCCTGATGGTTGTTCTTGTTGAAGTGATCCAAATCAAGGTATATGGGTGAGCTTAGTGATTCTGTTAATAACTTCTTGCTTTCTAACAATGGAGATGGTAATGGACTAAACTGCTCAGATGGGTTCTCTAATTTCAAT
Organism: Potentilla sterilis; assembly: GCA_963682095.1. Classification (NCBI taxonomy): domain Eukaryota; kingdom Viridiplantae; phylum Streptophyta; class Magnoliopsida; order Rosales; family Rosaceae; genus Potentilla; species Potentilla sterilis. Next base: position 446,581 of record OY821760.1, on the reverse strand, counting down.
CTCTTCTCAACCTAATCCAATCAAAAACCAAGAAAACAGAACCAAATTCAACACCAAATATACAAAAAGAATGAAACTTTAATCTGGGTAGCAAATAATTCGATGAACCTGTTTCAGGGAAGAGAAGAAATTGAAGTGCAGGGGTCGCCTTTCTCCCATGTTTCGATTAATGGGAGTAAACTAATGAAATTCCCAAAATGTCCTTCAGATTTGCACATGTATCTCACGTGTCATTGTTTTTAACGGCAGAATTTGAATTTTAACGTCTGATTTAGACGGAGTGATCAAAGTGAATACAAGTGTAATTCGATAGTGAGCAAAGTGATATTGGACAAACTTCAGTGAGCAAAGTTTAGAATGAGGCATACTTCAGTGATCAATCCAGCCATTTTCCCAAAAAAAAAATACAAACTATGTATCTGTAATGCTACTGAACCTCAAATCTCCAACCTAATACCATTGAGCCTCAGAAACTCCGTTGTCCTCCGCCGGCAAGCAATGCCACTGAGCATCAGAAGCTTCGCCGTCCTCCGCCGCGCTTCCAATACCACTGAGCCTCAGAAGCTCGGCCGTCATCCGCCGCGCTTCCAATACGACTGAGCCTCAGAATTCCGCCGTCCTCCTCCACGCCTCCAATACCACTGAACCTCATAATTCAACCTCCGCTGCCCTCCGCCGCGCTTCTAATGCCACTGAGTCTCAGAAAAATCCACCTCCGCCCACTCCAATACTACTGAACCTCAGAAAATCCACGTCACCGCCTCAATATATACAACCCTACGTCGACCACCGAGCGTGAATCTGACCTATATGGTCAAGTCGTCACCTCGCGTGGGATGAGGCCCCGCTAGCTAGCATCAATATAATAATAACGTGGACCCTCATATGGTGAAAATCCGAAAACAAACCGAAAACACGTTTCCCCTTATATATAAAAATTCGTACGATCCCCGACCGTACACCCGAGGCTTATACTCATAAATATAATTAAACACCAATACAGCCTCGTAGAAAATAAATGAAGTTCACATATCTCAAATGTCATAAATATCGATACCAAGCAAAATCATATAGTTCTAGGAAACCTCGTTTCCGATTAAATATCAATATAATTATAGATATCAATAAATCGAATTAATTACCTTAATTCATAAACCATTTGAAAATCAATTCCCAAGAAATCATCAATTTAAAACTAGATTATCGCCCTTCGATAATCCACTTCTTTCTCAAAATAAAATATGGCATATAAATCCCAAAAGTATCTAAATGTTTATGCATGCATCAATTTGAAATAAAAGTCCACTCACAGTACTAGGCCGGTCTCCGACTCGAGTCCTCCTCTCGTTAAGTCTCTCTTCGGCCTGTAAAGGATTATATTTAGAAAATCCGAACTCGAGAGTAAATTGTAAAAACTTAATTCACTGACGTCCTCACTCGCACGAATCCTCCAACCACGGATAGATTCCAACTGAATCTAGTCCAAATATCCCAATTAAAACCCTTAACTCCTTTATTGGTCTTTTTCGTCGAGAATCCCCTTTACTCACATTTAATCCGCTTTATCGAAAGTCCAAGGGAGAATTAAATTTGCCGAAAAATTATTCTATTAATTTGGCAGTAAATAGTAAATTAAAATTTATCTTTTCACCTTTACTGTTTAACTTTTACTAATTACTAATTACTGAGTTACTGTTTACCATTTATTGTTTACTATTTAAACTTTTTACTGTTTAACCTTTTTACTTTTACTTTTTACTTTTACCTTTTTACCTTTTTACTATTGCGCCGCCGCCACAGCAGCAGCAACACCACTGCCGCCGCTGCTGCAGCTCTGCCATAGCCAAAACCACTCCAAAAATCACCTAAAACCTCCGCTACGACTACCCAGACCTATCTCCTTCTCCCTCCGCCGCCCAAAACCACTGCAGCCGCCGTAAATGGCAGCTGCCTCGGCGGCCAAACACCCCCTTAACCTGTAAATCATCCAAACTCCACCATTTGAACCAAAAATCGCACTAAATCAACTCCCCACAACGCCATGAATCCAATTTCAACCTCCATAAACACCAAATCCATCAATTTAATCATCCACCACCGAAAATCTCAAAACCCTAAAAATTTAAATCTTAAAATTTGCCTTACCTGGGTCGAATTGATCTAAGTCACTTGGGGAAGTTGTTAAACAATCCAAGGCCTTCCTTTTCCCCCTAAAATCGAGCCAAGAAGTGGCCGGTTTGGGGAGTTCTTACTCCTACTGGTTTGAGGCTTTTTGGCTGCAAACCGGCCAAACGGCGGCGAGGTTCGCCGAGCCGCTGCCGCTGGGAGAAAGAGAGAGGTGGTGCGAATCGTCCGGCACCGGCTGCACCCGAGTTGGTGGCCGGACGGTGGAGTTTTGTGGTGGTGGTGTCGGTGGAGAGAAGTGTCGGGCCGGAAGAGAGGAAGAAAAGAGGAAAGAAAGAAAAGAAAGAAAAAGGGAGAAAAGAAAAAGGTTTTCCAAAAAATGAAACATTCTCCACTATTTATATCAAACCCAAAATCGGAAATAATGAAATTTCCAACACACCCTTTTTAAATTTTGCTCCGACGAAAACAAAACTCAACCAAAAAATTCGTTTTAACGTTTTCTCCCCCACGTCACAAACGATTTCCGCTCAACCACCAAAATAAAACAATACTCAAGAGCGTAAAATTTAAATAAATTTACTCAGAAATTGGACAAGGTTCGAGACGTATCACGGTGAGGAAGTAGTCGTTGGCAGCGGAGGATGAGAGAGAGGTGGAGACGGTGGGGAGAGAGTGTGAAGGCCGGGATCGGGGGAGGAGGATATTGGAGTCGGAGTCGGGCTCGGGGAGGAGGAGATCTGGTCGCTCGGGGCGGAGGGAGGCAGTGGTTGAGGTGGTGGAGGTCGTCGTCGGCGGAGGGAGCAGTGGTTGGTGTGGTCGTCGTCGGCAGAGGGAGGTCAAAGGAAGCAACGCCATTGATGCAGAGCTAAGCTTGGAGTGGAGGTGAGATGTGGAGAGAGAAGAAGTGGAGTCCGTCGAGGCTGAGAGAGAGAGAGTGAGTGAGTGTTGGTTATAAGGGTATAATGGGTATGTTATGGGTAATTATTAACAGCTGTTACTGTTTGTTTTGTGTTGATGGTATAAAAATTTAGGGTTTTGCTATTGATAATTACTGCTGCAATATTGTAGTTATGGGTAATTATGTAATAAACAAAACTCTCCTCTCCTTCTCAGCTCAACTTTCACACTCTACAACCGAATATCAACACAAAACACAAGGAGTTAATAAAGAAAAAAAAAGTCACAAAACGTGTTCAGAAGAAAATCAACCCAGTAGAGATATCAATTCAATGAAATATCAAAGAAAAACAAAAACTACCCAACCATGATACGTTTACAAGAGAACCCACCCATGAAACTGAACAACTCTGGGTAAAAAATCATCAATCAATCCGTAAAAAATCTACTACCCATCAATAATTTTCAATCTATTATCAATCATTTGGTCAATTTTTAGATCTGATATATATTAAAAAAAAAAAAACCAAAGAGGGTTGTGGACAAGAGATTTCATGATTAACGCCAGAGAGAGTATGAGAAATAATAATAGATTGTACGTTGTGAGAAGAGTAACAGCGAGCAAGAAGACTACGCGGGAGGGGAGGGTGTAAGAGAGAGCAGCGGATGTCTTTTATAAGAGCGTGTTAGAGAGTCCCATGAGTTTTGGGGTCTCTGTGTAAGACCACGCGGGAGGGTGATTTGGGCTTGCAGAGTCTATTAGAAATAGTACATGGCTGAGCCAAACATGAGATAAGTCTTATTTTCTTAAGGAAGATAGTTCAATCTCATCCAATCTCATAAAATAAAAGGGGGTATTTGTTTTAGGATCATTCATAAGAACAAGCTCTCCTGTGAATAATACGAGGTTATTGAGTTGCAGATCCAGCGGTTCGTGGGTCTCACGTAAGTCTGGACCAAAAGGTTCTCCATGGCGGAAGACACATACTGAAATGAAAAAGAAAAATTATGAATCATATACATAAACTTTTCACGTAGAAAAAGAAGAAGAAGAAATTACCATGGGTTGCCCTTCAATGTATACATGTCATGTCTACCAATTAATTAACGTTTATCTTACAGATTGGAAGTCCAATGTGCTTCTTTGATGTTTACAAAGCATTCCTTTAACTACTACCGCATCCTTTGTTTTCAAGAGGTAGGTGTGACCGCTCTCTTAAACGAGCTGATGCAGCAACATGTTCAAACAATAGGTCCATTCGAGCAGGTTCGATATAGGTTGGGGGAACTTGATATCAATGTTGAAATGGCATTATGAACCAAAGAGGTGCTGGAATTTGTAGCTAGTAGTTAGGATCATTGTAGTCTCATGGACTGATTCTCGGTACTCTTTTGTTATACAATGTCATGTCAGTAAAATTTTATAAAGATAGGAAATATTTCAATGAAAAAATGTAGGCAAGTTTTACTTTCCCATGAAGTTGATAAAATATCCCCGTTTTATCATCATCATAGGCCATCTCGCAGACATGAGCAGTGTGTCCAGCTTTAAGCATGAACTTGCACAAACGAAGGCAATATCCAACTGTAGTACTAGTGTTTGCAGCAACAAATCCTTAATATGCGATCGTAATCCCAAAGCAAAGAAAAGTGTATACGTACCAACGTGTGGTCGGATAAACTGTCTTCAAATGGCCAGTGTCTTCTGCCAGTGGTATAACATTGTGATCAAAAACAGATCACCTAAGCGGCTAAGTATGAAACCTGTTTGAAGCAGTTCTTGTGGAGCTGTATCATAATCCCATCACAATAAGGAAATATTTTATCTTCCAAAATTCTAGTTATATCCCCCAAAAAATCACTGTCATCCCCTGTAGAAAAGCATTTGCTCTTCTCCAAGTTGCTCACTGTATGTACAAGCAGCTCTGAGAGGTAACCCAAAGAATGTCTCTGGGTAAGTCCCTGAAGATTATAAGAGTTGGGAATGTGAGGAAGCTTCACGTACATGAAGGATCTTGATTGTTCTCCATGTAAGGTCCCTGATGAATTGTTTGCATTGGATAGGAATATGGAGGCCGTTCTTGATGAATGTGGTGTTCAGTTATCTCATGATTTAGTCGTCGCCGTCTTGAAACGCTTCCACCATGCTAGAAAGCCTGCTTTTCGGTTTTTCTGTTGGGCTGGGGAGAAGCCAGGTTTTGAACATGATTCCACAACTTGTAACTCCATGATGAGTATTTTAGGGAAGACTAGACAGTTTGAGACTATGGTATCGCCGCTCGAAGAAATGGGAGTCAAAGGGCTATTGACTATGGAGACTTTTGTCATTAATTTCAAAGCTTTTGCTGCCGCCAAAGAGAGGAAGAAAGCTGTTGGGATTTTTGAGCTTATGAAGTATTACAACTTCAAGTATGGTGTCGATACCGTGAACTGCTTGCTTGATACTCTCGGAAGGGCAAAGCTGGGAAAAGAAATGCAAGTTCTATTTGAAAGATTGAAAGGGAGGTTTACCCCAAATTTGCAAACTTATGCAGTGTTACTTATTGGATGGTGCAGGGTGAAGATTTTAATGGAGGCCGGGAGGGTGTGGAAATGATTGATAAGGGGTTTAAGCCTCACTGTTACGCATAATATCATGCTTGGAGGTTTGTTGAGGAGTCACAAGAGGTCTGATGCTATCAAGTTGTTTGAGATCATGAAAGCCAAGGAGGCATCACCTAATGTTAGAAGCTATAGTATCCTGATTCAGAACTTCTGCAAGCAAAAACAGATGAAACAAGCAATCCACTTTTTTAATGAAATGCGTGAATCTGGGTGCCAGCCAAGTGTTGTGGTTTACACAAGCTTAATCTCAGGGTTTGGAAATCAGAACAAGATGGATATGGTTCATGGATTGTTGAAAGCTATGAAGCAAGACGGTTGCACTGCTGATGGGGTGACCTATAATGCCTTGATCAAGTTAATGACAAGGCAGAGAATGCCAGATGATGCTGTCAGGATATACAAGAATGTTGGGATTAATAAGATGCCCATGCAGCAAACACAAACACAATAGCTTAAACCAGCAACAACAACACAGAGCACAGGAGAGAAATAAACAGCAATCAAACACACCAGAAATTTTAACGTGGAAACCCTTCAATGTGAAGGGAAAAACCACGGGACGATCTCCGAAAAACTTCCACTATAAAATGGGATTACAATCTCTAATCTCTCTAGATCACTAAAGGAATAACTCTCAAGAATCACTCTTGGCTAACAAATACAGTAGGCTGTATAGAAGGATTGGTTTCTCTCTTTCTCTCTTTTCTCTTCTAACAGACCTCACACTCTTCACTACTCCACCAAAACAGAGAGAACAAGATATATTTCTTTTCTTCTCTCCCGCTCCTTCTAGGCAATACCAAGGGATTACCAATGACAGCTGCACTCTTTTTCAGCTATAGAAAACTGAACCGTCTTCTTTTTCTTTTCTCCAAGACATAAAGTCCTACTTGGACTTGGTGACCAGCTAAACATGTAAATAATAAGAGTCTTAATTGAGGAGGGAACTCCAACAATCTCCCCCTTCCCGACTCAAGCTTCATTGGCGCATACCTACTGAGAAAGTACAGTTCTCAGGCTTGCCTTTAGGAAGAGACTTTGTCAGCATATCAGCAATGTTGTCATTCGTGTGCACCTTTTCTAGCATCAGTAACTTTCTTTCAAGCTTCTCCCGAATCCAATGATATCTCGTTTCAATGTGCTTGGACTTGGAATGAAAACTTGGATTCTTGCTGAGATGAATAGCACTTTTATTATCACAGTAGATGACATACTTGCTTTGATGCAATCCAAGCTCCTGGAAATATCTGCTCAACCATAGCATCTCTTTGCAACATTCAACTACAGCAATGTACTCTGATTCGGTGGTAGATAGAGCCACACATTTTTGCAATTGGGATTGCCAGGACACAGCTCCCCTTGCAAAAGTGAACAAATACCCCGAAATGGACCTCATTGTGTCTCTATCACCAGCCAAGTCTGCATCAGTAAAGCCTTGAAGAATAGGCTGATCATTCCCAAAACATAGCACAATTTAGATGTACCTCTAAGGTATTTTAAGATCCATTTAACTGCCTTCCAATGCTCTCGACCCGGATCTACAAGAAATCTGCTCACTACACCTACTGCATGGCCAATATCCGGCCTTGTACAAACATGTCACAACCCGAATTTTCAAATATCAAAAATTCAAATTCAAAGATGTGATCTCACAAAATTAACCCGAATACTTAAAGTTATCATACAAATAACTAAGTATCAAATGTCAATTTCGAAAGTACAACTCAGTCAACTCGAAATTACATCTTCAAATGTTTACATGCATGTAACATAATTGGATTGCAACCAAACCCCACTACACTCACCACAACTGAAAAGATGACAGCCAATGCGAGGTCCACACCTAAAGCCGTCCAAAGTCAGTCGTCGTCTCAAGCCTGCTGATCCTCACCTGCAGGTGTAACCCCTACACCATCAATTGGTGCACCGGGTTGTAAATAACGAACCCGGTAAGCTTTAAAAGTTCGTGTGAGTAAAACATATAAGTTCTAGGTAACATAATAAAACAACAAATGGGAAGTACATTTCCAAAACGAACCCAACTCGAGAACTATAAAATTCACAATGCACAATCAACCAAAAGAACAAAATCCGGGGCACGATGACCACTGTCATCCCCCACCAAATCTCACAAAGGCAGACAGACTAGAGCTCTAACTGATCGTAACCAATCACCCGGCCAAAGGCTTGGTTCCCGATATAATTACCATAGCGATCCCCCATCTCATACAGGGTAGATCCTAATCGCCACGCATGAGAGATCCCCATCTCATACAGGAAAGATCTATCATTGGCTGTTGGTTTCCATACCAACTCATTCACACATCACATATACTCGATTATAGTGATTTCATAACAAATAAATTCACCCAAATGCATAATCTCAATATATAGTTCACCTAAATATACACACACACACACACACACACACACACACGTAGACATTCACTCAGGAATAGTCCACTAATACCAACTATATTCATTGATCGTAAAACCATTTAAAAATCATTTTTATATTAAAACCATTTTACTTACCAACGAACCGTAGTCTATCAAGTTCATTTAATTTAAAACAAATCTTTATTTTCATAAAACAACTTGCATTAATGATCCATTACTATAAATAAACTCGAATAATATCAAAGGATTCATTCAATCTCCTCTTCAACTCCTTAATTGAGCTTAAATTTGGACCTACAACCAACATGTCATCGACATAAAGTAACAAGATCATAAAATCACTAGCTGAGGATTTTCGAACAAACACACAATGATATGAGATTTTCCTCTTGAATCCATTGTCCACCATGAAAGACTCAAATTTTTTGTACCATTGGCGAAGAGCTTGTTTGAGTCCATAAAGACTCTTTTTCAGTTTACACACCATATGCTCCTTGGCCTTAGCTTCGAATCCCTCGGGTTGTTCCATGAAGATGTCTTCTTCTAAGTCACCATGAAGGAAGGCTGTTTTGACGTCAAGTTGCTCAATTTCCAGGTTCATATTTGCTGCCAATCCCAACACAACACGAATAGAATTAATCTTCACCACTGGAGAAAATATTTCGTCATAATCAACACCTTTCTTTTGAGAAAAGCCTTTGACAACCAGTCTCGCTTTGTACCTTGGTTGTGAATTTTCAGATTTTTTTAGCTTGAAAATCCACTTGTGTTCTTGAGCACTAGCTTTCCTTCCGGTCTTTCCACCAATTCATATGTTTGATTCTTATGTAAAGAATTCATCTCCTCTTGCATAGCTTCCAGACATTTATCTTTGTCAACATCATCCTGGACATCTTGGAAGCATTTTCGTTCACCTTCATCTAAAACAAGAACATACTCATTAGATGGGTATTTTGTAGAAGACTTGAGTGCTCTTGTGCTTCGTCTCAACTCCCGTGCTTGTTCAATAATTGGTGGCTGCTCTCAATGTTCTAAAAGGTGCTAGGCGCTAGTCGGGCGGTGACCCATAGCCTAGCGCCTGGACAGACTAGGCGGAGACTAGGCGATTTACATTTTTCATATTTAATTAATAAGGAAAAATTTCACACACAGTACCTGAACTTAGGTGGTCAGGTCAGTTTGATACCTCAACTTTTTTTCGTACGATAAACATACTCCAACTTATTTATCCGTACCGAATGTGTACCCACGTCACTGTTTTGATGACGTGGCCTTAGGTGGTCAGGTCAGTTTGATACCTGAACTTAGGTGGTCAGGTCAGTTTGATACCTAAACTTAGGTGGTCAGGTCAGTTTGATACAAAAACAGAGGTGCCACGTCATCAAAACAGTGACGTGGGTACACATTTGGTACGGATAAATAAGTTGGAGTATGTTTATCGTACGAAAAAAAGTTGAGGTATCAAACTGACCTGACCACCTAAGTTCAGGTACTGTGTGTGAATTTTTTCCAATTAATAAATATTAATTTAAAATAGTTTAATATGACTATATGAGTAATTTGAAAAAATTTAGCTTGACCTTTTTCTAAAAATGAGCAAACCAACCTGTAAAATATTCACCACATTATAATTGCAGAATTGCTAAACCATATTGATAAGTAGTTTGTGTGAAATCGGGGCGACTTGGCTGCGCCTAGAGCCTAGGCGGCGCCTGGGCGGCTTGGCTGCGCCTAGCGCCTAGGCGGAGCCTGGGAGGAGCTAGGCGGGGATTTTTAGAACAGTGGCTGCTCTTGTTGGATTTCTTGTGGAATTTCTGGATCACTTTCAACATCATCTCTTTGATCATCATTATGAACTCCAGCAACTTCTTGCTCAACTTCACCGCCAACCTCTTCAACTGTGGATCAACTGTACCGATATTGTCTCAACTCAGCCACCTTAAAGGTGTTGGGTTTTAATCACAAAAGGCCTCGGTACAATTAGGTATTATCCACCCACTTATAAGTTGTATTTTATTTGTCACTTTTATGATGTGGGATCTCTCCTCTCTTAACACGTCCCCTCACGTGCAACCTAACTCTAGGTAAGCACGTGGAATGAATTGACAACCAATCAAGAAATTTTCCGATGGCAAGATAACAAGCCCAAATGGGAGAAATATATTTGAAAGCCTACAACGGGAAGAATATAAGAAGCCCAAACAACGGGCGGAATACATAAGGAGCCCATACTCGAGCCCACGAAAGATTGGGAGACGCAACTGGAGAGGGACCCGCTCTGATACAGTTCGCTGTGTTCTTGCCATTGCAGCTTGTCAGAATTGGTCCCTTCATCAGCTTGACGTTAATAATGCTTTTCTTCATGGTGATTTACATGAAGAGATATATATGTCCCCTCCTCCAGGTCTTCAGCGACAGGGGGAGAATTATGTGTGTCGCCTCCACAAATCACTCTATGGTCTGAAGCAAGCTTCTCGGCAATGGTTCTTTAAGTTCACTGAAGCCATACTTGCTGCCGGTTTTGTTCAATCTAAAGCTGATTACTCTCTTTTTGTACAAAAGGTTGGTGATTCCCTTACAGTGTTATTGATTTATGTTGATGATATTCTCATTACCGGGAACAACCTAGACTCTATTCGTGCTACCAAGGAATTTTTGCATTCTCGTTTTCGTATTAAAGATTTGGGTGACCTTAAGTTTTTCCTTGGCATTGAGATTGCACGTTCACAAAAGGGCATATTATTGTCTCAACGAAAGTATGCATTAGAGATTATTAAGGACACCGATCTCTTAGGTGTCAAACCTGTGGACTTTCCCATGGATGATTCGAAATTGTCAAATAAGGGGGAGTTGCTTAAAGATCCTGCTGTGTATCGACGTTTGGTTGGACGACTCATTTATCTCACAATCACCAGACCTGACATCACTTATTCAGTTCATGTCCTTAGCAGGTTTATGCATGAGCCTCGCCTACATCATATGACAGCAGCTCTTCGAGTTGTCAGATATTTGAAATATTGTCCTGGTCAAGGTTTGCTTTTGAGTTCTAACAATGACCTTAGTTTGAAAGCATTCTGTGATTCTAATTGGGCAGGCTGTCCTGTTACTCGTCGTTCTACAACTGGATATTGTGTCTTTTTGGGCAATTCCTTGATATCATGGCGCACTAAGAGGCAGATGACAGTTTCATTGTCAAGTGCAGAGGCAGAGTATAGAGCTATGGTTGGTACATGTTGTGAACTTACTTGGCTCCATTATTTATTTGCTGATTTGCATATATCTATTCCTAGACCAGCTATTTTGCATTGTGATAATCAGGCAGCTCTTCACATAGCTGCAAATCCAGTTTTCCATGAAAGAACTCGCCACATTGAAATGGATTGTCACTTCATTCGAGATAAGATAGTAGATGGCTCAGTCAGAACTCGATTTGTTGGTTCTTTGCAACAACTTGCGGATGTATTCACAAAAGCATTAGGCAAAGACAAGTTCAGATTTCTATTGAGCAAGTTGGGAGTTCTTGACATACACTCTCCAACTTGAGGGGGAGTGTTAGAAAGTATGTTGTCATTAATTAGGAAGATATGTTAGAATATTTCCTTGTATCAATTGTATCAATTAGAAACGGTGACAAGCGTGGCATGTGGATCAACTGTACCGATATTGTCCCAACTTAGCCACCTTAAAGGTGTTGGGTTTTAATCACAAAAGGCCTCGGTGCAATTGGGTATTATCCACTCACTTATAAGTTGTATTTTATTTGTCACTTTTATGATGTGGGATCTCTCCTCTCTTAACACGTCCCCTCACGTGCAACCTAACTCTAGGTAAGCACGTGGAATGAATTGACAACCAATCGGGAAATTTTCCGATGGCAAGATAACAAGCCCAAATGAGAGAAATATATTTGAAAGCCCACAACGGGAAGAATATAAGAAGCCCAAACAACGGGCGGAATACATAAGGAGCCCATACTCGAGCCCACGAAAGATTGGGAGACGCAACTGGAGAGGGACCCGCTCTGATACCATGTAGAAAAGTATGTTATGGCGGAATAATTCTTCTATTACGTATGAGGGAAATATATACAGTTTACATCCTTTACAATTAAGATTCTCCATCAAGATAGGAGACTAAGAAAGGTAGGAGGATTAATATGATCTGATCAATGAGATTATCTACATAAGCCTCCGCTGCCTCCACATTTTCAGTTTTCTCATCAATGTCTTTAATTGTTTGGTCTTCAAAGAACACTACATCCCGGCTGCGTAATTAGATTTACAACTTATAGCTTGAATATGTCATGAAATTCCTTGTATTATTCTGTTACACCCTCCCTTTGTTGTAATTAGATTAAATTGTTAGTGATGGATAGAGCATCCCATACTCTAGTCACGTAACGACATTTATCACTTGTTATTTCAGCTATACCATGACTCTCAGTTTGCTTATTCTTGTTGCTGTGCGTCTCATCTCTCATCTGCTACCAGATTATTAAGCGCTAGATCTTCTAAAAGTAAATCTTTGGAAGAACTCTTAAGCAAAATCTATTGCTCTGTAGAAATTATGCAAAAATGTAGGAACTTTTGTTTAAGAAGGTGTCCTTTGTCCTTCATATTGGCTTAGCCAGATGCAAATGTGCTCAATATGTATATTGATGCCCCGTAAAGCTTGAAAACCTTCATATTGAGAAGCCTCTTCTGGCATATTTGTTTTTGACGAATGCAAAACCATCCCTTGCCACTATTACTTTACCAGACCTGGGACAGTTTGAAGTAAATATATCTGAGTTTACCAAACATGGATTTAAACTGGGACCTTACAATTGCGTTAAGATGATCAATGATCCCCATTTTATCATCATCAAAGTCCATCTCGCAGACATCAGCAGTGCCCCCAGCTTTGAGCATGAACATGTACAAACGTAAGCAACATATATCCAATTGCAGTACTAGTTCTTGTTCCTTGGCCTCACCTACGAAGCATCTCATAAACATCTCTCTTCCCCAAATTTCCTAAACCTATTACCAAAAACATTCTTCACAATAATCTGATAATTACTAGAACTTCGCCTCCCAATTGAAATTGGCCACAAAAAGCCCGATTCATCTACAAGTACCCCATAATCTTCTCTCCGGCAAGTCAACAAGATCTAGTTTTGATGGTTGAGGCGAACACCCAACTGAGAAATAAGACAGAGGAGGTTTGGAGAGTGACAACACCGTTTACTATATAAAAAACATGTTATACAGGTTTGGATGACCTGCTACCTTTCCGACTTGGTTTGAAGATATTTATATCATAGAAGCTCGCTGCATGCTATGCAACGGCGTACCACAGACAAGTCCCTACAGAAAATATGACAATTTCAAACACTCCACCAAGAGTCTATCAGAAAGATAGATAACTAAACAAGGTAATAGAATGCTGCAGAAAAAATGGCAAATCAAACACTCCGCCAAAAGTCTCAATCTGAAAGATTGATCACTAAACAAGGTAATACAATGCATGCAAGTGTGCCACGACACATATTACATTAGATGGAGATACTGTCACAAGTTAAACAACCATAGGTTTTTAGCCAAATCCACAGGCCCAATACTATAACCAAGTTCCAAATATCCAGAAGACTTGGCTAGATTCTAGGATTATCATATATTATATTGATCATATAGGGAAATAAGTAGAGTAGACGCTAAAACACAAGTCATACACAGTACATTACTTGTTCTCGGGTGAGAGTTTCCCTCCTGAAAGTCTCCTCAAACATCACTAGAAGGCACGCCTCTGATGGTGAAAGTTGCCTTTCTGAACTCCACAGCCTTTGGATCATTAATATCTGGGCAGTCCTCAGTCTAGTGATCAGCACCACTGCCGCCACAGTTAAGGCACATCGTCTTATAAGCAAATTGTTTCTTTCCACTCCCAGGGATGTAAGAACCCCATGCCCATCCCTTAGGTAAAGGTTCCGGAGGAATGACTTCTGGTGCGATCATGCAGAGCAATATTCTTATCCCACACCAAATTGTTCTTATTATCTCACTAAAGTATACTCCAAATAAAACAAAGGTCTAAGGCATTCATAGGAATAAGAATACATGCAGTCTAACTTTTGTTCATGGGAATCCTCTTTTCCTTTGCATTGCTTCTATATAAATAGAGGTGGATATCGCAATGAAAATGCAAACTAGAAAGCTAGACACAGGTAAAGCTGCACACCAAGTGCCAGAGCTATAACTTATACTAACTTATGGCTCAGTCTAGTTCTCTCTCTGCATAAACTGAGTCACTAAGTCATGTCTTGGGCCTTATCGAAACATTCAAAAGTTTTGATTCCGACAACGATAAGAAAATCACAGCAGCAAAGTTCGGTGGGATCCTAGAATCGCTTGGTTACAGTTCGAAGGAGCAAGATGTGAGAGCAATGATGGAGCAAGGGGACACAAACAGAGACGGGCATCTGAGCATACATGAGTTTCTGGAGATGAACACGAGGAACATGAAATTCGAAGGGATCGAAAATGTGTTAAAGAAGGCTTTTGAAACCTTGGATGTTGGTGATGATGAGGCTCCGTTACCTGAAACCTCTCTAGTTTTGAAGGTCAAAGGGTAATGATTCTGAGAGGGCTGTTCAGAGGCTCCTCATGCTGGGGTTCATCTCAGCCAGACACATCATGAAGGTCCTAGAGGAGGGTGAATAGGACACTTTGCAACTTTTTCGTTGATTGTTGTAACTCGAGGCTAACAAGGAGTTGTGCTATCCCGATTCACAGTTTGTAACGATTATGCAAGTAATGAAAAAGATTGTTGAAGGTAGAACCAACACAGAGATGTTTTTCTTTAACGCAGAAACCGGAATCCAGGGAAGAAAACTGCGTGCCCTTATCCTAAGGACAAACCTTTCCACTATGTGATTCGTAGACTTATACAAGAATAGAGTCTGGGATACCAGACCTTGTTGTTATCTTGTTCTATGACTCTACCCAATCTATCTAGAACGCTCTCCCATTTTGTCCCCTAAGTCCTCACACATGAAAGGGATACAAGAGCTTCACTCAGACCTTAACTACGCCTTAGCTAACTCTGCTTGTGAACTCTTGGGGTCGTTGCACCTCCAATCACAACCTCATGTATTGGAATGCAAATGCTATATGATTTTTGAAAAGCGGTTTTGATTTCTCAAGCTCTAAGATTTATAATCACTAGGAAGACTTAGAGCAATAGAGAATGAAAAAACAAGCAAGCTGATTTTCTCAACATCAAAACAAAGACACAATAAAAATTGACCACCAAGCAAAGGCACTTTACTTGGTATTTATAGGCAAGTGTGAATTGCTAAGAGAGCAACACGCATGCCAAAGGATTCATAAAGTTTGGACTGATGTGTTTGGCTTAGATGCTGTTGAAAACCTTTGAAGGACAAAGCCAAGCACAAATGGACAAAACCAACTTTCCGAAAATGGCTAACTTTTCATAAGAGGGAAAAAGGTTTTGCAAAAGCATTCAAAAAGAATGTTAACATGTATGAATAGGCAAAACAGCTTCCTCCTAGGATCAAACAGCCTACTATCAACTGCATAGGTAAGTGTATCACAAACCAAGTATAAACCAATGGACCTTGAAAACATCAAGGTCACGAATTGAAGAATTCCTTCACCTTTTGATAGTTTAAGCGCCAAGAACATCACATGCTTGGCTAGCTGTTTGAATTTCGAAAAGCAAATCGACTGGAAAGATCTAGAAATGCATTGAGAAGATAAATCACAGCTTTCAAGACGATTTGGACATAGCCATATAAAATACCCAGAAAACTCGGGATACAAAGCAGTACTCCTATCCTTAGTAGAAGACATATGATACAAAGTGGTACTGCTATCCTCAGTGAAAACATGATATGAACATGCATGAATATACCTTAGTTTTCTGAGGTTGTGTTGGGCCTTGAACTAGTTGGGCTTCAGAACTTCACTTGTACTTGTGTTGGGACTCATCATACTACATCTTGGGCTGTGTTTTGGTCCATAATGAGGACTGCCAACATCTTTATACTTACACATCAGTAATACCAGAGGGGGGTTATTATGTTGAAGCACAAGCAATACGATACTCACTGAACCTGGTTGTTTTGTCCCACAATCACATTCCACAATCTCAAAGAATTAACATATCCATTCGACCTCGGCGGAAAACAGGACCTCAAGAAGTTCATCAACTCTGATAACATCCCTCATCTCATCCACACAACCCTCCAAAATTTCCACATGTAACAACCACCTTAAAAAAATCTCCTCCCCCCAAAATCTCAATTCTAAGCAGTAAATAAACAAAACTCTCCTCTCCTTGTCAGCTCAACTTTCACACTCTACGATAGAATATCAACACAAAACACAAGGAGTTAATAAAGAAAATAAAAAAGTCACAAAACCTGTTCAGAAGAAGATCAACCCAGTAGAAATATCAATTCAATGAAATATCAAAGAAAAACAAAAACTACCCAATCATGATATGTTTACAGGAGAACCCACCCATGAAACTGAACAACTCTGGGCAGATCAAGCTACCTATACACCAAATCCTCAATCAATCCGTAAAAAATCTACTACCCATCAACAATTTTCAATCCATAATCAATCCTTGGTCGATTTTCAGATCCGATATATATTAAAAAGAAGCCAAAGGGGTTGTGGACGAGAGATTTCATGATTAACGCGAGAGAGAGTATGAGAAATAATAATTGTTGACAGTAGCCACAGAGGGGCTACACAGGCCCACAGAACCCGCAGCCAGCACCCCCGAAGCAGGACTGAGGCCCGGAGCAGGATCCCCAGCACCCGGTCTCGAGGCCCAGCAGTCTACCTTATGACCAGGGGCCCGGAAGCCGGGGACGCCAGCCTGCCGAACAAATCACCAAAGCTACCCCTTTGCGCACAAACATAAGGGAATCAGTCCCACATCGAAGAGCAGGACCAGACCTCACGCTCGACCACCTATATAAAGGCCTCAACTACCCTCCTTAATAGGTAACTTAACTCTTCAACTACTTGTTATTCCCGCTTAAGTTATCCATTTGTTCCAACGGTATTGACTTAGGCATCGGAGAGGAGAAGACTGGCCCGCCCGGTATTCCTCTTAGTTAGCAGGGTACGCAGGAGGAAAGCACATCCGGATCCACCAGTTTCTACCAGGCCTACGGGTTTGAATGGAAACAATAATAGATTGTACCTTGTGAGAAGAGTAGCAGCGAGCAAGAAGACTACGTGGGAGGGGAGGTGTAAGAGAGAGCAACAATTGTCTTCTATAAGACCGGGTTAGAGAGTCTCATGAGTTTTGGGGTCTCTGTGTAAGACCAAACGAGAGGCTGAGAGCATCCGCACCCATGAAATGGTCTTGCTCAAGCAAATGGTGGGCCCAGAAGCAAAATTTGCTTCAAGCAAATGAAATTCAAATTTTACTCAACCAAATCAATTTTTTCACACACCCATTAACAATTTGCTTGAGCAATTCAATTTTGTCTTGTTGTGAAAATTTAAATTACATGAAATTGAAATTACATAAAATTTAAATTACATGAACTTGAAATTACATGAAATTGACATTACATAAACTTGAAATTACATGAACTTGAAATTACATGAAATTGAAATTACATTAAATTTAAATTTAGTACAATACTATAACTATCATGGAAATAACACACGACTTGAGTGACTTGGGTGATAACAATCCGAATATGTTTCATCAGTAGGTTGATCTTGACTAGCTCCTTCTTCATTAAGGATTTCTAGTTTCCTCTTGGTAAAATACCTTTTCGATATTGGGGTCATAGCCTCCAAATCCATTATCATGATCCTTGTGTCATTCTCTTGTTTCTTCAATCGTAACTCTGCTTCCGCTCTTGCTTCCTTCCGCTTTTGAATCTCTATGTACTCCGCGTAATAGTTCAGCTCACTTTCATTTTGCACTAGCCTCTTGGTATGCCATGATGCTTGGTCACTTGCAATAGTATGCAAAACCTCAACTCGTTGCTCAATAGGAGTCTTACCATGTTTTTTTAGGCGCCTAGCTTCCTTTGCCGCCTTGGTTCCCATTGGTCTAGGCGGACTCGAGGAAGCTGCCGTGTTCCTTTGAGATGTCTCATTCACTTCGTCATCATCCAAATTGATGGCTGGAGATGATTCGGTTGCGGAAGGAGTAGCATCATAAGTACTTGCATATGGAGATGGAGTAGTAGGTAGCACGGGAGCGAAAGATGGATGATCCTTAACCACTTCCCAACATTCAAAATGTGTAAACGTTTTCTTCTTGGCATTATAGTAACATGATTGAGCTTGTCGTACCTAATAAAAATTTATATTAGGTACATATTTAATTACATAATTTAAACAAATTAGATAAAACAAAAAAAATTCACCAAATTAGATATAATAAAATAAATAATGTAAACAATGCTACATATTTAAACAAATTAGATAAAACAAAAAAATTCACCAAATTAGATATAATAAAACAAATAATGTAAACAATGCTACCCTTTCAAAAATGTAAACAATGCTACATATTTAAACAAATTAGATATATATAAATTACATAAATTAATTAGATATATAATCGAATAAAAATTATAATATATGATAAAACAATGTAAACTTACTTCATCCATTAACGAAGTGCCGCTAGCTACACGTTGTTGTGCCGCCGCCAAACATTCGCCCCATTTTTGTAAGAGTAGCTTGAACTTATTGTAGTGAGAAGCGAGCGCGATTCGGGACCTCGGCTCCTTCGGGGTTTCTCACTGGGTGCTAGCTTCCAATTTTGCATATAATCGGCAAAAAATTTCTCCCACAATTTGTCCCTCTTTTGTTTGTTACCGTCGTATTCATCAACGCTATGACGGACATAAGAGATGCACATTTGTAAATCTTCAGAAGGAAGCCAATGGGATCCCATTGTTTTGGAAAAAAATGCTAAACGAAATGAGAGAGGAGATGGAGGAAGATGTGAAATTTGTTGTGCACAAATTGATGTGAGTTGATTAAAAATTGAAGTAGTATTTATAGGCAAATTTTTGGGAGATTTTTGAAGTTTTTGGAATTTTTTTACTATTTTTTGGGTTTCTTTCCATTCTGATCAAATAGTAGCCGTTGCCTTTGAATTCTGACCGTTTGATCAAAATTTCTGATTCAAATGGAAGGCCCAGATCGATTCAACCGTTGGAATTTTAATTGCCCAGTCAAACTGACACGTGGCAGCATGTCATTGGCCCATCATTTATACAATACTGTTCATTTGCTTCTTCCTCGAGTCCGGCCCTTCCCGGCCGTCGTTCTCCGCCGTCCGGCGACGCCAGCCGTCGTGCCACCCACCGAAATGACGGGCTCGACCCCCTCTTTCGTTTGAACTAAGACCCAAGCGGAGCCGCTCGATGTGGGAGGTGCAGCAAAGCTCGGGAGCGATCGCCACCTTCGAGGGCGGCTCTCGGCGTCATCTCCAGCCCTTCCTAGCTCGAGCCAGCGTCCTCCGGTCGTCGTCGACCCTCTTCCAACAGCCGAAAAGAAAAAAAAGAAAAAAGGCCCGGCCCCACCTCCTGCTCGAGCAAACGCCGAAGCAAAGTTTGCTCGAGCGAAGGGGCAAGCAACAAGACCGGTTGACTGCTCCAGCAGTTTGCCTCCTCTCTCGACGCCGGTGCGCGCTCCCAAAACCTCATGCTCGAGCAAATCGTCTCGGCCCCACCTCCTGCTCGAGCAAAGCTCCCCCGGTTGCTCGCCGATGCGGATGCTCTGATTTGGGCTTGCACAGTCCATTAAAAATAGTACATGGTTGAGCCAAACATGGGACAAGTCTTATTTTCTTAAGGAATATAGTCCAATCTCATCCAATCCCATAAAACAAAAGGGGGTGATTGTTATGGGGGGAGAGAAAAAGCGGTTGTCGTTGAGAGAGAGTCGTTTGTGTTTGAAATGGAGTGAACAGTTATCTCGGTATTTTAGTTATTTGCCAAGTTTTTTATTGGACTGGACTAGTAACATTAGTCTGGCAAAAAAACCAATGTTTCTTACTAAATGGTCATTTTTCCTCCAAATAAATTAAACTCAAGCTCTAGCAAGCCCATGCATCAAGAGGATCACAATTTATTTGACAAGTCCAACCAATTCTTTGCGACTACCTCAATTGTCGCTGCTCCACCAACCTCGTTGCACCACGTGGTGTGATATTCTGAATACTTTTAAAGTTATTTGGTGTTAAAATGAGTATAAGCACGAGCAAAATTAGGTTTATCAGGAGTTATATTCGAACTTGATGGATACTGATAATACGGTATATTAATTGATATGTTTTTCAACAAGGTGAAAGTCCAGATTTGTGAGGTTGATAATAAACTACGCAGCACAATGAGCTTGTGAGAATTGTCAGGAAATATTCATATACAAGTGTTTATTATTTTGTAAATATGATTAAATTGTAACCTAAGTTGCACTTCTATGGATACCTAAGGCCAATCTCAAAATAAATTATAACCTGACTTAGACTTCTAGTGCATGTTTGTTTGATGGTATTAATCAGGACAGTGCTAAATAAGCAGTACCAACCACCTAATACTATGTTTGGTGTTAGCGGGTATAAACTTAAATGAGCTTAGCTACGGCCGTGTTTTCAATTTCACCTCCTTAGGTGGTGTTAACTTGGGTATTGCTTTTGCTGACCCTTAGATAAGACTGACTTCACCCAGCGCAGCTCTCCTTTGCTTAATTTTCTCAGCAATCGGAGCTTCAGTATAAGGTAATATTCACATGTTTCCCTATCTAGCTCTCTCGATCTCTCTCTCTCTCTCTCTTGGCTAGAAGGAGGTGACCTGATTGAAGATGACAAAGATATGCTCAAAAACAGTTTTATGCACCTACCAAATCGAATGTGAGTTCTATGAACAAAGATCCCATTGCCTCAAATTGTGATTTATTTCACTTAAAAGAAAATGGAATTGATGAGGTCTAGGCTCAGATTAGGGATTAAGAACAACTAATCTCGCCGATGAGGAATTCATGAGATTCAGAATTTGCAGACGATGACGAATAGGGAACCAATCTGGAATGATTTTGTTGGATTTGATTCATCCAAAGTATTGGTATTGCTAATATGTATGAGAATATTTCACAAGAACAAAGAAGTTTCTCTGAGTCTTAGTTCTTCTACTTTTTCTCAACATATATTTGTTGCAATTTTGTTAATACCAACCAGTTTTTCCAATGAAATTGCAAGTTACGCTTCTGTTACGGTGTTGGGTATTAACGAAATTGAATTTGAAAGTGAGGTATTGTGTGGTTTGTTTTGTAATCAGTTGGTGTGAGGGATCAATGTATACAAACGATGATTGATGAATGTTAGCCATGGTTCCCTTTCTCTTTTCTTCATAACAAAACAATTAAGACAGAAACCATCTAGCACAAGAGGTTTAGTCTTTCACCACACCAAACACTGCACAAAATCAGTGCATCTTAAGCTCACTCACACAAGTCCTGGCCTGTATTAAGAAATAGGGAGGTACTGAATACTCTTGTGTAACAAACGTGCACAAAGAACCTTATTTTCAACTCATTCATATATCGGTTGCCGCTTCAAATTTTGTCTAATTTCAACCAAAACCTCTTGCTATAGCACACGAGTTTTGAAAAAATTTCTTAATTTTCAACCAACGGTTTTTTTGCCTTCGTTTATACTTAAAAACAACTCCTAACATAATTTGAGTCATTTTTAACTCCTTAATTTATATTATTTGTGATTTAACAAGCGATAGAGTCTGGATTAATTGTCTTACGAGTACCGATCTTGTCAAAAAATTGAAATTTCATTTATTGAGGCTATGAGTGAATTTCGAAGGTTGGGATGTATTTTATCCTCTCATACAAACCCTAAGAACCTTATTTTCAACTAATTCATATATCGGTTGCCGCTTCTAATTTTGTCTAGTTTCAACCAAAACTCTTTGCTATAGCACACGAGTTTTGAGGAAATTTCTCAATTTTCAACCAATGGTTTTTTCCATTCGTTTGTACTTAAAAACACCTCCTAACATAATTTGAGTCATTTTACACCTTAATTTATATTTTTTTTGTTTAACAAGAGATCGAGTCTGGACTAACTGCCTTACGAGTACCGATCTTGTTAAAGAATTGAAATTCCATTTTTGAGGCTATGAGTGAATTTCGAAGGTTGGGATGTGTTTTATCCTCTCATACAAACCCTAAGAACATTATTTTCAACTAATTCATATATCAGTTGCCGCTTATAATTTTGTCTAGTTTCATCCAAAACCCATTGCTATAGCACACGAGTTTTGAGGAAATTTCTCAATTTTCAATCAACGGTTTTTTCCATTCGTTTATACTTAAAAACACCTCCTAACATAATTTGAGTCATTTTTAACACCTTAATTTATATTATTTTTTGTTTAACAAGAGATCGAGTCTGGACTAATTGCCTTACGAGTACCGATCTTGTCAAAAAATTGAAATTTCATTTTTTGAGGCTATGAGTGAATTTCGAAGGTTGGGATGTGTTTTATCCTCTCAGAAAAATCCTAAGAACCTTATTTTCTACTCATTTATATATCCGTTGGCGCTTCAAATTTTGTCAATTTTCAACCAAAACCTTGCTAAAGCACACGAGTTTTGAGAAAATTTCTCAATTTTCAAAAAGAACCCCCTGCTATAGCACATGACTTCTGAGGAAATTTCTCAATTTTCAACCAACGGTTTTTTCCATTCGTTTATACTTAAAAATACCTCTTAACATAATTTGAGTCATTTTTAACACCTTAATTTATATTATTTTTGGAGTATAGATCAGGCTGATTAGGGTTTGGTGTCGCCTTAAATTCGATTGTTACTTGAATTCTAGGCCTCTCTTCTATGTCATATTAGAGTATAGATCAGGTTGTGGCGTGTCATGATTCAGATTTAGGCTTCCGATCCATCTTTCCTATATATAAGTTTCTAAAAAATACGAAATTACTGATGCATTATATCCTGGAGTAAATATTACCAAATATTTGTGATATACTTCTTTCTTTTACCAATCTAGAGCTTCTACCAACCTTGTTGAAACGTAGGTCATTTTAGTGATTCTACAAGTTCGATAAATTTCAATGTAGTGGCAGAAATTGCTCAACTTTGAAAATCTCATGTTCGTTCAAAGTCTATGGCTTAGTTTGGTACATTGAGGTGAAAAAACTCAAATATGGAAAAATTGAGTTTTAAATAAGCAACATCTCACCTGCTTTTTAAAATCGTGATTTTTTCAACTAAATATTATAAATAAGGACCTTATAAAACACTTACCAAACACATAATTAACCCATAATGATAATTATAAGTGATTATTTACCCCAAAACACAATATTAAACTAAGCCTATAGCTAGCATATCCAATTTAGAGGTAATTAGACTAGTTCAAACTCTTGGGGAGTCACTGCTAAGTTGAAACAGATCGATCGAGTCATCAGGTAACTGAAAAGTTTAGCTGCCAGAAACACCGAATCCACAGCTAGTCTCTGTGATTGTGGCCGGCCTTTGCAAATCCATCAGTTCTCAATAATCGATTAACAACTTAACGACTGAGTTTGATGGTCTCTCTTTCCCTCAAACACGAGTACATACAGGTTCTAGTCTTGCATTGGTTTGTGTATAGTGTCACATTGTCTGTAATATCAAACATATATGATGTTTTGCGCGCCGTTTGAGAGGCTACAGAAAATATGGCAATTTCAAACTCCACCAAGAGTCGATCAGATCAAAAGATGCGTACAGCACAAAACAAGGTAATACAATGCTAAGAAATAATATGGCAATTTAAACACTCCGCCAAGAGTCCATCAGAAAGATAGATCACCAAACAAGGTAATACAATGCATGCTGCAACAAATATTACGTACATTAGATGTAGCCAGAATTGTCACCAGTTAAACAACCATAGGTTTTTCCCCCTGTCCACAAGCACAGGCCGTACTGTAACTAAGTTCCCAACACCCAGAAGACTTGATTGGGTAGATCATAGATTCATATAGGGAAATATGTAGAGTAGACTTTTAAAACACGACTCATTACTCATTCTCGGGCTTCATCTCATCACTAGATAACAGGCCTGCTGAACGCCTGAAATCCTTAGCCTCGTTAGTATCAATATTTGTGAGAACGACCCTGGCCACATCAGGCACATCATCTTATAAGCAAATTGTCTGCGTCCGTTCCCAGGGTTGAAAGAACCCCATGCCCATCCCGGCCCTCAGGTAAAGATTTTGGAAGATTGACTTTTAGTAAGAGTCGCCTTTGCAAAGGATCTTTGTATTTCTCATCTTGCACCCAGAAAAAGAAAAAAAATAAAATTGAAAAAGATTAAAACGTAGTCTTGAATGAAAGACATAGAAAAGTCATGACTGAAATGAAATGTGTGTTTTATGAGCAATTCAAATCAAAGGAATTCAGTCCGAAATAACATACGCGATCGGCAGTGGTGTTTGGGATAATTGGAGTCACAAACTTAATATGATACATTTAAA
This sequence comes from Potentilla sterilis, assembly GCA_963682095.1. Taxonomy (NCBI): domain Eukaryota; kingdom Viridiplantae; phylum Streptophyta; class Magnoliopsida; order Rosales; family Rosaceae; genus Potentilla; species Potentilla sterilis. The sequence goes on along the minus strand of OY821760.1, from coordinate 422,004 downwards.
CTCCTAATTCATTCATTAATCTAAATGAGCAAACTTCTGTTCTTGAATTAATTCATTAATTCAAATGCAATGCAATGCTGCAAACAAATAAAGCATGCACTAATCTATTGTATCGATCCCTCATAGAAAACACAAAAACAAAAGCCTAATCAACTTGGAGATAAGAGCTACATAGTAAAAATTACCAACATGAAAAGATATGAAATCAAGAGCATACTTGCAAAAAAGAACGCCCAACTCTTTCTGGCACGTTCTTGTGCCGTGAGTATGTGATAGATCTGCAGGAGTCAAACCTATTTCGGCTAATGAAGATTCTTGGTCGGGGCTGTTCGGCCTCGGCTTCTTGGATCGGTTCGGGTCCATCGGTGGGGATGAGGGGTCCAGGACCGATGGTGAGGATGTGGGGTTCAGCCTCTTCGCGGGGTTCATCTCCGGTAGTGAGAGGATGTGGGTTTCGATCATTTCGGGTGGCGAAGATTTGGGGCTTAGAGTCATGCCTGGTTTCGATTAGGGGTTGGCGTCGCCTTTCAATTTGGTTGTTATCTCGATCGGAGGAGCGAGGTTGTGGCGTGTCATGATTAAAACCAGGACCCCTTAAAGCATGCATGCCCTAAAAGCATGGATGGTTCTTGTTCTGCGTGGAGCCCTGCAAGGGTGCATGCTGATGTAGGAAGGATGGCAGCAAACATTGAAGAGCAGATTGACCGTTGCAAGTCAAAACCCGGTTTGCTGCAGATTTGGCGTTCGGCGTCCGAATGACGATTGTGATACCATTCCGGAAATGGAACGACGCCAGGAGTCAAACTCGTTGCTTTGCCACGACGTGTGGATCTTTTCGGGCTTTCGAGTTCGTTTAGGGCCTCAAAACGGCAGTTTAATATGTTTTCAAGATTTAAGTTTTCTAATTTGTTTTGGATTTGTTTTGTTTTAACTCCTTGGGCTTTTAGGTTTCTTTGTTAGTTTGCCCTAGGGTTTCTTTTCAGTATTTAAGCATCCATTTGGGATCACATACAATTAATTAATTATATTTTATCAAAACCCTAAGAGTTTTCTCTTGATTCCTAGTGGATTCCAGACCTGTTCTTTAGAGTACGACGTTGATTGTACTCTCCATTCATTGAGGGTTCGACGTTGATCAACCCTTCCACACTTCTACTGCGTCAGTCGACGCCAGGAGTCAAACTCGTAACTTCGCCACGACGTGTGGGTCTTTTCGGGCTTTCTAGTTCGTTTAGGGCCTCAAAACGGCAGTTTAATATGTTTTCAAGATTTAAGTTTTCTAATTTGTTTTGGATTTGTTTTGTTTTAATTCCTTGGGCTTTTAGGTTTCCTTGTTAGTTTGCCCTAGGGCTTCTTTTCAGTATTTAAGCATCCATTTGGGATCACATACAATTAATTAATTATATTTTATCAAAACCCTAAGAGTTTTCTCTTGATTCCTAGTGGATTCCAGACCTGTTCTTTAGAGTACGACGTTAATTGTACTCTCCATTCATTAAGGGTTCGACGTTGATCAACCCTTCCACACTTCTACTGCGTCACATGCCCATTTTTCTGGTAGTGCTCTGCAACTTACGAACATGTATATGAACAGAAATTCAGAAAATGATTACTTTGCCTTGTTTAGAGCAAATGCAGCGCCAGCATTTTGAATGTCCAAGAGCAACAAAAATAGTAAAAAGAATATAAAAGATGGGTTGGCTGAGATGACGAAGAAAAAAGATGAGAGGAAGAGATCTTGATGAAACGAGCGATCAAGGAATACAATTTACTTCCCATGGATCCCATATATACCTGAAAGTAGAACTAAAAATGGCAGACGTATCAGGATAAATCAAGGGCCAGGCAACAACATGAAAATGTTTTCCTAGCGTTGCCAAAACACAGGTATGCATTCCGATCCTTAGACTCCTGATGAAATATTTCTTTCACACTCAGTTTACAAAGTTGACATAGCATGTAGATGACCTTCATTTCTGATGGTTTTGTATTTATTAGATCTACAACTTATAGCTTGAATATGTCATGAAATTCCTTGTATTATTCTGTTACCTCCCTCCCTAGCTAGTGATCGATAAACAGAGCACCCTACAAGTAACAGCATCTACGTCCTGTTATTTCAGTCATACCATGATCGAACTCAGTTTGCGTATTCTTGTTGCGCTGTGTATCATTTCTCATCTGCTACAGTATATTATAGTGCTAGATTCGGCCGAATTTAAGCAAACGTTAGTGCTTCGCGGAAGTTGTGCAAATGTAGAGAATATATATAGCACTGGTCTAGCTAGCAAGGTATCCTTTGTCCTTCTAATCCGGCCAAAATAGTGAAGAGAAGAAGTGCATAAGGAAGTTTTTTGTGATCTAAGGGTGAAAGTGAAACAAGCTCTAACCTGATTCACTCAGTTAGTAAGAGCAACTTTACTAATACTAGCCATATTTTAGTCAAATTTTAGCCAAAATAGCTAAAATGTCATTTTGGCTAGCCAGTTTAGAAATATGTCCGTATCAGTTCTCTCTATTTTAACTATTTTGAACTTACATATTAATTAAATTTTTTAAAAAAAATTACCTTAAATACAGTTATAAATTACATAGAATCATCTAAAATGAATATATTAAATTATAGAGAGTTTCATCTCGCTCTATATATTTAGGAGCGAGATAGCTAAGAGTTAAAATGAGTAGTCACTTAAAGCATCAACAGTGGGGACCTATATTTGGGTCCTTATTTGAAATTTGGGTCCAAAAAAGTGGATTAGAAAAGAAAAAAAAAGACCAAAATTAGTCAGAGAGCCAAATATTGGATCAAATTTGACCCAAAGTGTGAGCAAATTTGCTTTGGACTCAAAACTGGAACCCACTAAATAGGCTGTTTTGCTGAACCCTATTGAGACAACGGTTATATTTCTGACTATGCCTAATAATCTTTTGCATGTTCAATTGGTTATTATTAAAGTTGGATAATATCATTATATATTCAAATTATATATTGAGTTGATATTCAAGTTTACTAACACATGTAATTCACGTTGATATTTGTTATATTGTAATGAATAAAAAATCTTGATTTTATGTTTCATGTCTGATGAATAAATTCTATTATCTTAAACTAAGTTTATTAATCTTTTTTTAAACTTAGTTGGAATGAATGTATAGATGCCTAAAAATTAAATTAAACATAAATAAAAGACTCAAGTATGAATATGAGTACAAAAAAATTGTGTTCTGAACCTACATATGAGTCTAAAAAATTGAATTAAAAATATAGGTCCAAAAATAAGTCATGTACCACTACAGCACCAAAAAAAATAAGTCTTGTCTCAAATCACTATTCAGGCTTATTTGGACCCAAATTTGAGTCTAAAAAATAAGTCCCCACTGCTGATGCTCTTAGGAGTATGGTGCAGCTCTTAATTTTGATAAAAAACTAAACAGACTCTCTAAAATAGCTAAGGAGTCAAAATAGAGAGACTGCTCTCTATTTTGACTCCTTAGCTATTTTAGAGAATCTGTTTAGTTTTTTATCAAAATTAGGAGCTGCACCAGACTCCTAAGTGGCTAGTCATTTTAACTCTTAGCTATCTCGCTCCTAAATATAGAGAGCGAGATGAAGCTCTCTATAATTTAATACATTCAATTTAAATAATTCTATGTAATATATAACTACATTTAAGGTAATTTTTTTTAAAATTTAATTAATAATATAAGTTTAAAGTAATTAAAATATAGAGAACTTATAGAGACATATTTGTAAACTAGTTAGTCAAAATGACATTTTAACTATTTTGCAAAAAAATAGATAGTATTGCTAAAGTTGCTCTAAAGATGCTCTAATAACACAATTATGTTTGAGCAATGCCCAAACAAGTTGGCCACTCCTTATGAATTATGATAATATTGATGTAACATGTGAGTGTTTTTCGGTTTTTCCTATATAATAGAATATGTGTATGGATAAAACTAGTAATGGAGGTAGAGATGGATGAATGAAGATGGGAAAATTTTGAATGGAAAAAATGGAGGCGGACAAACCAGACTGTTCCAGAAGTGATGGGCATTCCCAAGGGAGGTATTCCATTTCCATATAACCATCGATGCATGTTCCTTCCACATAAAAGCACAAGTCACAAGTCACAAATCACCAGTTGTTGTCTCGTTTTATTTTCCCATGACCCAACAAAACAGACACACTATATTTATACAATGATTCCTAGATACCTACCCATCATACGTATTATCATATACAATGCTCGAACAGATAAGATTCCTATTGTATTCATGCGGTCGTAGGAATACAATCCATTGCTTTGCTGAGTTTGCTCTGTGATAGAAAAGCAATGCAATTACATATAGCTAGAGCGCACCATTGTCCATGGAAGCTACTCACTAATCTATAACCCGTGTAACCTTTCTTCCAAGTAAAGACACCTGCACCAAGCAAGCCTCTCCCTAAATTAAGTAAAATATAAGATTGTGTGTGTCATACATTTTTAACAGGCGAGGGATGATCAAATGTCGATGTCCACATACTAGTAAAGGAATAAGGTCATGCTTTCCAAGTAAGGTAAATGTGGTAACTATATAAGTTGTAGAAAGATGATATTTTGGATCCCTTAAGATACAAGCAATGATGTTAGATAATCAGACCCTTACCAGATAAGCCTAATGATTTTCTCACTAATTGAGACCCCGCCATATCTTGGAAAGTAGACCACACAGTGTGACCAATGCCTATCCATGTTTTCGAACCAATGACCTCCCCCATGGCCTACCTAAACCCACACTTTTTTCTCTTTTCTGGTTCAATTGTCTACTTTGCAAGTTAGACTGTTACAGAGTAGTGATCGATGCCTCTGGCCCTGGCAACCCCAATTGGCAGTGCTAGCTTAGCTGGTTATTTCAATCAATTGGTCTTGGTTAGTCTCAACAACTTGGCTGCAGTTAAAACTCATGATGACCATTCATGATCGATTCACCCATTTCGTACCCTAATTATCAAAACAATAACAATCTCTCACATCATCCATACTTCCATACGAATTAACTTAATAATATTTCACCTTTACATGCCCTCTCTGTGGGTTGTGGCTCTATGACTACTCCATCTGTGTTCTTATAAATACGATCGAGTACCACATTAGCATATGCACTCCTCTCAAGACCCTTATTACAGCCTTTAGCCATTTTAAAAATGCCTTCCACCACCACCATGGCCTTACTCTCCCTTTTCCTCTTCATCCTTCTGCTATCAACTAGCAGCAAAGCTGCAGCCGGCGAGTCCCCGACGTCTTTCGCTTGCAACCCGAACGACGCAATCACCAACAACTTGCCGTTTTGCCGCGTAAAGTTGCCGATACATGTGAGAGTGAGGGACCTGATCGGAAGGCTAACGCTGCAAGAGAAGGTCAAGCTGCTGGTGAACAGTGCCAAGGCCGTGCCACGCCTTGGGATCAAGGACTATGAGTGGTGGTCGGAGGCACTTCATGGAGTCTCCAATGTCGGCCCCGGAACCAAGTTTGGCGGGGAGTTTCCGGGAGCAACCAGCTTCCCTCAGGTCATCACCACTGCTGCTTCCTTCAATGCTTCTCTCTGGGAAGCCATCGGACGGGTACGTACCCTGCTGCTACATACTCAGATCCACCAACTGTTATTAATTATCCACTAATTAAGAGTAATCTATAATATAGTTAAAGGTATATATCCTTGTGATTACTTTGGGTTCTGTTCTTTTTGTTTTTGCTTGGATGGAATTTGGAATCATATATATTCGTAGCAGATGAAGATATGTATAGAGATATGGGTGGGTACTTTTTATACATATGCATAATTAGGGAGTCATGCAGAGGCATGGCTTTGTCAGTTTAGTGCATGTTATCTGTTTTCTGTGTATTTATATATTAGATAGTAGTGCTGCCATATCTATATAGTTACAGACCAAATAACATCTTAACATTAATAATACAGGACGTCACCCAACTGGGTCATATACCTTTCAAGATGGTTTGATTATTTCTCTCAAATGTGATTAGAGTTGGATAGGTCTGAAAATGCTTTCCATTGAAATAAATGAATTGGATGATAATATAAGAAGGTGGGTTCTAAAGGTAGTAACTAGGCTCACAGTAAGTAGTAGTCCAGTGAAGTGCTATTATATATGCTTTTCTCAGTAAGGTGCAAGCTGTAGATGACTGATGATTCACTTTCAAATTGCAAGTAGCATTGATACTCAATTAACTGCTGCCTGGTTTCTATTTTGGAGTGGATAGAGAATGGTCATGCATGGATTTTTTGAATCAAGAAATAAATGATCTTCTAGTAATGGTATATGCAGGTTGTGTCAGACGAAGCAAGAGCAATGTATAATGGAGGTATGGGCGGCCTCACGTATTGGAGTCCAAATGTGAACGTACTCAGGGACCCGAGATGGGGCCGCGGACAGGAAACTCCCGGTGAAGATCCGGTGGTGGTCGGAGCTTATGCTGCCAGCTATGTCAGGGGTTTACAGGGAAATGGCGGTGGCGGTCACCAGTTGAAGGTGGCTGCTTGCTGTAAACACTTCACAGCTTACGACCTTGATAATTGGCATGGAGTTGATCGGTTTCACTTCAACGCTAGGGTTAGTACATACTACATTACTACTACAAAATCATATATATTCTTGATCATATTCATGTGACAGTCTGGTTGATAGAGATATCATATTTGTTGGTAATGGTAGCAGTTATATATGTGTGGTAAGTTGTTGAGCTACTCTTGTGGAAATTTATGGCGGTGCCATGAGACTTCCTCACAGGCTCATACTGTATATATGATATTATTGTTGAGGGAAATCACTCAAATCAGAGTAAATCTGCAAGTGGATACATGATGCGTTATTTATTCGAAAACTTATAACTGCCTAGCTTACTTAATTCTGCACCGCCCATCCCCATTACTGTAGTACTTTAGATCTTTTGCCCAGAAACAGCTTTCTCTTTAACCACTTAATTTTTATTATCTAGTTTGCCCCAAATAATCTTTTCTCTTCTCCTCTGGAGTACATATACTTTTATGCTTTTCCTTTTGGCCTCTTCTTTAATTTAAATTTGTTCTTTCTAAGCAGTATACTGTTTGTGGATTTTAATTACTACCTTTATCTCATCCAAAAAGGAAAAGTAAACCAATTACAAGAACATTTAATTTTCCTATTGTCTGAAGATACAACTAGATCAACAGGCGTGTGTGTGTGTGTGTGTTTCTGTACTATAACATCTATACACTGTATGGACGATCATGATTTGTATTGTATTCATGCTGAATTAAGCTAGGTAGAATTTTATCATGATTTCTATTGCTTCAGAATCTCACATACCTTCTCCACACTGTAATTTGATCTATGAGCAAGATAATCTGTATTCTAAGTCATACTCTATCCCACAAAGATGTTTCTAATTAATCACCACGTACATAACTTTGATAGCCGACCAGTATATGAATAGATCTTGACAAAAGTGCAAGTCTGCTAAGCTCTCATCCCTGTGGCTGCACAATGTCTTTTAAGTGTTTGATGAAAATAGTAGTCTGGAGCTTAATGTCTGAAATCAGAAATGGATGATTGGCAGGTTAGCAAGCAGGACATGGAGGATACATTCGATGTTCCTTTCAGGATGTGCGTCAAAGAAGGAAAGGTGGCGAGTGTTATGTGCTCTTACAATCAGGTCAATGGTGTCCCAACCTGTGCAGACCCTAATCTGCTCAAGAAAACTGTACGTGCACAATGGGGGCTTGATGGGTACGTAACTAGTACTAATTGGATAATGTCCTTTTCCATAATGCTATTAACTAGCTTTGGGCTTCTAATATTTTACTAATGTTAGCTAAACTGCAGCTACATTGTCTCTGATTGCGATTCAGTGGGGGTTTTCTATGACAACCAACACTACACATCCACACCAGAAGAAGCAGCTGCTGCTGCCCTCAAAGCAGGTTTGGATTTAGACTGTGGCCCATTCCTGGGGTTGCACACTGAGGATGCAGTGAAGAAGGGTTTATTGAGTGAGGTTGATCATATCGATCTAGCATTGGCTAATACACTCACAGTCCAAATGAGACTGGGCATGTTTGATGGATCTGCGCACCCATATGCTAACTTGGGCCCGAGGGATGTCTGCAGCCCTGCTCACCAGCAACTAGCTCTTGACGCTGCCACTCAAGGCATTGTTCTTCTCAAGAACCGTGGCACCTCCCTGCCTTTATCCACCCGCCGCCACCGTACTGTAGCTGTCATTGGCCCCAACTCTGATGTTACTGTTACTATGATTGGTAACTATGCCGGTAAGTAACCAATGAAGCACACAAATGGCAAAACCAGCTAAAGCATCCTTATACTCACTAAATAATATGTGATGGCATTTCATTAGTGACATAAAACTTGTGGGGCTGGCACATGTTTTAATTGATATCTCACTGCTATTCACTACTATTGCTGCTAGGTGTTGCTTGTGGGTACACCACACCCCTACAAGGAATAGAAAAATACACCAGGACGGTTCACCAGCAGGGCTGCAGCAATGTAGCTTGCAAAGAAGACACATTGTTTGGTGCAGCCATTGATGCAGCTCGTCAAGCGGATGCAACCATATTAGTAATGGGCCTTGACCAGTCCATAGAGGCGGAGTTCAGAGACCGAGTCGGCCTACTTTTACCTGGACGACAACAAGAGCTCATATCAAAAGTTGCTGCGTCATCTAAAGGGCCGACCATTTTAGTATTGATGTCCGGCGGCCCAATAGATGCTACTTTTGCTAAGAATGACCCACGTATTGCCGGCATAGTATGGGCCGGCTACCCGGGACAGGCTGGTGGACAAGCCATTGCTGATATTGTGTTTGGAATATCAAATCCAGGTTAGCATTTCATATCAAAATTTTGGATCAGTTTGGTGTTCCAAATTTCAATCAAGTAGCTAGTCATTTACCTGTGATTTTACTTTGCAGGAGGGAAGCTGCCTATGACATGGTACCCAGATGAGTATCTTAAAAATTTGGAAATGACAGACATGGGAATGAGGTCAAGGCCATCAAAAGGGTACCCTGGAAGAACCTATAGATTCTACAGAGGGCCGATAGTGTACCCATTTGGACATGGATTGGGCTACACTAAATTTGTGCAAACCATAGCGAACGCACCCACCGTAGTTGCAATCCCTCTTGATGGTCACCATACTGAGACTAGTACCAGTGCCGGTAATGGTACTAGTACTAAGCCATTCGCAGCCGACGGGAAGGCAATTCGAGTGACACATGCGAAATGCAACAAGCTTTCGTTAGCTGTTGATGTGGATGTGAGAAATGTTGGGAACAGAGATGGGTCTCACACTTTGCTACTGTACTCTAGCCCTCCAGCCACTGCCGGACACTGGGTACCACACAAGCAATTGATCGCCTTTGAGAAAGTGTATGTCTCTGCAAGAACTCAACACCGAGTCCGATTCAATATTCATGTGTGCAAGCACCTTAGTGTGGTGGACATGTCTGGGATTCGAAGAATTCCAATGGGACGCCACGACCTTCACATTGGTGATCATATCGTCCACTCTTTCACACTCCAAGCCGCTTCACTGGGTTTAGGAGTCATCAAATCCTGATTTGGTTACATTCTTCAAGGACGAATTCACAGTAATATCAAAGTGAAACAATCGTCAACTTGAATAAGGGAATTAAAAGTCAAAATATATAGGAAGAAAATTGCAAGCTCCGTCCAAGTCTGGGATTGCAAATTAAGGTAGGTCGACATGCCTCTGGATGTCGTTATAGAAGCTATTTCAGGTCTTAATTCTTTTGCTTTTGTTGGTGAACGTCATCAAGATGCATTGGTAAATGATTTACGTGGTTTGGAAATTAATTGATACCAACAGATATTTGAAAACAAGCCCCCATGCATACTCACTATACACTAAGAAAGAAAGAAAGAAAGCAAAACAACTAACGCTTACACTCCAAATTAAGCTCTATCACCAACGTACGTATATAGAAGCGTTTTTACTTGGTCTATAAGCACGAGACAGACGTAGATGACTCCATGAATACGTACGAGACACTGGATCTTTCTATCTTGTAGTGTATGTAACTGGAAACCGAGTCTAGCTACTCAAAAACTCCATTAACAAGTCATGCATTAAGTATTTCAATCCTCGCCTTTGTCACTAGCTACCATCTTCAAGGTTTTTCTCAATCACTAGCTACAAACTCGCCGTTCGATCAACAACTTGCTCACAAACGACATAACCTTCTCCGATCCTTTATCGTCGGAGAGGATAATGTATCAACCCTAACATAATAAATCATCAACTTGAACGAGGAAGTTGTGATCGATCGCAGACGGAGATAATTAGCACAGAACAGTAACATGCAATAGATTAGATGTATGGGTTAGCTGGCTCCGGCTACCTTGCTTGTCAGTTGTCACGTTTCATTCTCGTTTGTTACATTTACATGATCGATATATATATATATATATCAGCTGTATGGGATATGATTAAGAATTTAAGTGTTGCGCAGGAGAAACACTGATCGATGACGAGATGCAGGATTGAATGATTAAGGCATGTTTTGTTCTATTTTGGTGATATCTATCTGGGCATGGGTGACCCGAACAAGAAAGTAAGGCCAAAGCTACATCATGATCGATATGCGCCCGCTGATGCACTATCATGATGTGCATGATAAAAACAGACATAGAAGCGCAGGGAAATGATAGCTGCGTGGTATGGCTCTCATTTTCACATTTCTATATCGTCAACACATTTACCAAGTCCCCTTGGTTGATACCATCATTTGATTTCAAGAACCAAACCAGAACCAGTGTTATCCACAAAGCTAGATAAGCATGAGAACTGAAAACAGCACCGGAACATGGCATGAATATGTACTTCACTTGTCATGATACATTATTGTGTTGTTTTCCGTACGTAGCTGCTGCCTCGCTAGCTCGTTTTGTTGTAACAGGACGTTATTTGGGAAGCATTTGTGGCTCTCGTTAATTTATCCATCTGGAAAGCACTTGTGCTCTTTTAAAGTCGATCTTAGAGATCGAACTGGCTTTTGCAAAGGCAGTGGGGTGCATATACATATGGGTTCGACAATAAAAGAAATTCTAAAGAGAACGTAGTGATCGATATCTCAAGGAGCTAGCTGAATTTTATTTATATTCACTTGACAATAACGACTAGTAGTGTTGTGCTTTGGCACATGCATGTTTATTCCCGGCCTCCCAATAAGCAAAGCAAAGCTTTAGCGAGGTTTCTTTCATCAGATTCAAATAAAGATGTAACTTGAACTTAAATCTTGTTGGTCTTTTAGGGCTAGCTACAAGGAGATATAATTTAACAAAAACATGCTCATTACTTCACCACATGATACGCTAGCTATCACCAGTTGACTTATCTTCCAAGTCATTCCATGCCATGGTGTCAAACTAATTAAGATATATGTCACTTGTTACTTTCCTCACTACGTACACACACTACTTGCTTGGATCGTTAGGTATCATCTTAAACGAGCGACCTAGGTATCATCTTAAACGAGCGACCAAGACAAATTAGAAGACAAATTAGTAGACAAACGTTTTTGACTCTTTATGAATATAACAATCTATATCTTACCAGTTTGTTATATTTAAAGTCGATTAGCTTCAAACAAAATGACGTCAATTATTATTAACCGTAGAAAATACTAAATTTATTCAAAATTATGATTTTCTTCCATTGCCTGAGTAACTAAATCGATCGGTGAGGCCTTGTAATTAATCAAACTATACAATACGTATTGATGTAAGTGCAATTAATTAAGTTAAGTAGCGTTTTCACATTCTAATCTTATTTTAAACTAACAAGTGTGCAAAAAATCAGAGACATTTGAAAGAAAATGTATTAATTATTTGTGTAGTATAAAGTATAATATTTTGGCAGGCATGCATCACATTGTTGAGGGATCTATATATCCAGTAGTGCCAGACAGTTTGAACCATGATCGAATTAATAGATCAAGTTTTGAAAATAAACTTGCTGCGCGCTTACGAGACTTGTCGACTACTAGCTGTACGTTGTTTCAAGTGTGTACAAGTTTGTGGCAAATATCTTTGAATTTGTCAATCAAATTCAGGGGTATAATTAGGGTTTTGAACGTGGGTTTACACTTTACAGGATTAAAATGGCAAATATCTTTCCAGCAAAATGTATATATAAAGCAAGATCAAGATTCAAAACCACCCGAAATAGGCTGGCGTTGTTGGCCATTTCAAAAGCTAGTTTAATTATAAAACCTGGGTTCCAGCTGCAGATGGATGAATTCAATTTCAATGGGAATTGGATGCACGTCGTTGCACATGGCCGGAGCACGTGGAATTTGATCGACACGTGCGCCCCTCTGATCTGAGCTAGCTAGCTTTCTGCACAAACACTTACAGCAGCAGCAGCAGCAGCAGCAGCTTCAGCTTGGGGAAGAAGACTCGCATCGCATTGGCCTTTCGATTTTAATTAATCAAATTGATCCATTACTTAATTCTTGATGCCGTCAAAATGAGCAAAGTGCATTCATCGAAATGCTTATATTATGAATAAGAGCGAGATCAGAGCCAAAATCAATACCTTATCTAAAGACTGGAGTCGATCGAGGGAGGGGAGAGGGAGCTAGCTAGCTTGCTTTCTGATAATTAAGAATAATTAAGACAGATTATTCAGAGAATATTTAGGAGTTCACGTCACATATTGCCCCCTTGGACACAAACATGTCTTTGAGAATGGGGAGGAATGATGGAGGATCGAGCTAGCTAAGCCTATCCCATCTAATATATATATACCTACTGCATTTTTAATTAACATTCACCTTTCCAATTCTAATAATTATTAATCAAAGGTGATCGAGATCAAGTCTCAACCCCTCTCCTTCGCATGATCCATGCATACTTAGTTTCATGACATATGCTGATTCTCTTCTCCCTAATTTTCAATTTTTAACTAACCTTCCAGCTTGTTAATTATATTCTAGTCTCACCTGACACTTATTATGCCCGCTATAAAATGACCCAGAGTCCTCAAATATGAATCATATTATCAATTCAAATTTGGAAATCGATTTTGATTTCTTTTCTGTTGACTTGTTGAGTAAATATGAAAGTGCATGCAACTCGATCTCAATCTAATACCCAACCAGTTAATCATTAATGGCTAATCCTCAACTTTCAATCTGATTACTGAATATGCACTCTTTTTTTTGCTAAAATTGGGATTAGAATCACCGATCTCAATTTATTAAGCACTGAATATGCACTTACTAAGCACAGAAGAATATAAAGATAGTTTGCTGCATATTATTACTTGAACGGTAGAAATGTTTAGATTTATCAAATGAGATCTTCTCCTCTAACTAGTGTCATGCAAATGCCAAATAGCAACCTACGTACGTAGTATAGAGAGACATGCGATACAAGCTAGTCATATATACAACAAATATACATATATACCAAACCATGCCAAGAAATATTAAGTACCTGGCTAGCTAGCTAGGGTTTTGTATATTGTCTTTTTACTTTTATATACATGATGAGGAGTACGTATGTGATTGTCTTTACGTGCAACGCAGGCTAGGTAGGGAAGAAGAGGATGGAGCTTGGTAGCTAACTTCCGTAACCATGCATGATGTGTCCTCCCCGCTCCGGTCCTAGTTGTTTAGAAATAGAGACACAGCTCCATCAATTGCATGTGTTTCCATTTGTCCGAATACTCGTATACTCTATAATCTACATCCCATGTTTTTTTTTTCTTTCTTTGGATAAATGTACTCGGTTAAATTTGCTCAACAACTTTCATGCAAACAAGAAGCGCACACACATATATATATATACACACGACGCTTCAGAGTACACCCTACCTTATCAAATGGAGCCACTCATCGATCCCTACATGAACGTTGAAGCTAGCTCTCTAGCTTAACTATTCACATGTCTCTCTCTTCTGTTTCCTCCCAAGGCCATAGAAAGAGAAAGGGAGAAACACAGACAAGTACAAATAATTGAATTGATGAAATCTATTACGAGCCGAAGATGGGGACAAAAGGTTATGTAGCACAAAAGGTTCGTTCATGAATCCGACTTGGAGGAGCCACCTAAGAAATTAAGTAATAAACATGTGTTTAATTTAGGGCCTGTAAACAGTAATGGTACGATATTGCATAAATATAATTGTGATAAAGATTAACTCGTATTTAGACATAAAACTCTTGAAAATAAACAACAAAGGTATGAATAGATACACAACCAATACCGAACGAATTTTCCAAGGTGGATTTGCAAAAGTCAAGTCGTGTGTGTCACACACTCTCCTTAAGACAACTACGCCGCCTCTACGGGTGCAAAAGGCCTCGTTGGCGCTCGTCTCCCAGGATACAATGACTAACAAATTCTTGGAGCTGCACTGCTACAAGAAAGTCTGCGAACCGGAAGTACCTCTTTCTATCACCAGAAAGTGAACAAGAACACAAGAGCAGAAGAGAGAGTTTGTGAGGAGAAGAGCTGATGCTTTTTGTTGGTGTCTAACTAGGGAATAGGAGGCCCTTTATATAGTGTGAGGAATGCTATGGCTTTTAAAGTCAGCAATGAATAGAGGGAACTCAAAGGCCATGTAACAACACAAATTAATCACCATGAATGGCTGAATAATTATGTGTTATAATGCTGGAAATTCAACAAGTTTTTCCAGCAACATGTGTTATAATACTGCTGGAATTTCAACAGGTTTTCCAGCAGCTGAAGAGTCCAAAAAGAATCCGTGCAGGGTGCAAAAAGAAGCCTGCGTTCTGGAGCCCAAATCGGTGTTGCATTCGTGTCCGCAGGTCGCGCGGGCACACCCAAGTTTTTGGTGCTCCAAGCCGATATTTGCACCCCCCCCCCTGCGCGTGAGAGTGTATAGTTTGTGTTAACACAACTATACCTCATAGGAGGATGATTCTATATAAGCCCTCTTTACTTTTCCCTTTATCCAATGTGGGACAAACTTAGTTTTCCCCATTTCACATAGCCAACTTTGGATGACAATTTTTCATTCATCCCAAAACCAAATTAGGCATATGAACACATGATCTTGTAGTCCTCATTATGGAGAATACAAATCCAAGTTCATTTCTCATTAATCATAAGTGTAACACACTTTAATTAATCCATTTAAATTTGGTTTTATAAATGGGTTTTAACCCATTTTTTCCAACAATTCCCCACATGAATAAAATTGGCCACCAAAGACTCGATAGAATTGGTGATAGATTTCTATGGTCGAAACCTGCATAGGATAGGTAGGTTTTACCCTTTGAACCTTCCCTTGTGAAAGTATGATTACGTTACTAACTAAACAGTAGACGCGATGTCCTTGAACTATTCGTTATTTTGTGTAACTGATAGCATACCTCACACAGGAGTCTTCCTGGTACATTCCAGTTCTCACTATTGTGCCCGTTTTGGCCATGGACACACGCCTGGTTCTGCAAGTAGTTTGATAAGAGTTACGCCCTAAATAACTCCCCTAGAAGCGGCCCCACTTCTCTCTTGCATAGGTGATCTCTTATATAAGAGTAACCCGCATTACTCCGCTCGGTTTTACCCGACGCATAAGAATCATTAAAAACTTAGCTTAACCTTACTCTTACGGGTATCACTGTTTTTCATCATAGGAATGGATTTGGGTGCTCCCCACAGTGATCCAATTTCATCTCCACAATTTAGTTTTCCCATTTGAACCTAGCTCTTGGGATCTCCAGTCTACTAGGTTGGGTATCCACTGTAGAAATTTATTTTCCAATGGGCTTTAATCCCATTCCCCTCGATGATTTATCAACCAACTCTCTGTTTAACCCTTTGGTTAGCGGATCCGCAATATTATCCTTAGACCTCACATAGTCTATAGAGATAACTCCAGTAGAGAGTAGTTGTTTAATGGTATTATGTCTTCGACGAATGTGTCTAGACTTACCATTGTACATCTTGCTCTGTGCCCTGCCAATCGCAGATTGACTATCACAATGTATGCAAATTGCAGGCACAGGTTTTGTCCATCTAGGAATATCCTCTATGAATTGGCGTAGCCATTCTGCTTCCTCCCCACATTTGTCTAGTGCAACAAACTCAGATTCCATCGTGGATCTGGTTATAATCGTTTGCTTTGAGGACTTCCAGGACACCGCTGCACCTCCTAAGGTGAATACATATCCACTAGTAGACCTTGAGTCTTTCATGTCAGATATCCAGTTTGCATCACTGAATCCTTCTATAACATCTGGATATGTTGTGTAGTGCAGCCCATAAGTACGAGTATACCTTAAGTACTTTAGTACTCTTGCAATTGCTTGCCAATGCATGGCTCCAGGATTACTCGTATACCTGCTCAGCTTACTCACTGCATAAGCTATATCTGGTCTTGTACAACTCATTAAGTACATTAGACTTCCAATGACTCTCGAATATTCTAATTGAGAAACACTCTCTCCTTTATTCTTCGATAGGTGTAGAGTCATGTCTACCGGAGTTCTGGAAATTCCAAATCCTTCCTTGTCAAATTTCTCCAGGATATTGTCCACATAATGTGTTTGATCCAGTACAAGTCCTTCTGATGTTCTTGTGATTTTTATCCCTAAGATCACATCAGCAAGTCCCATGTCCTTCATGTCAAATCTGGATTTTAACATGTTTTTAGTGGAGTTGATCATTTTATCATTACTCCCGATGATAAGCATATCATCCACATATAGGCACAAAATGACATATCCATTTTCCGTATCTTTGACGTATACGCACTTATCACATTCATTAATTTTGAAACCATTGGTGATCATGGCGTTGTCAAATTTTTCATGCCATTGCTTTGGTGCTTGTTTTAAGCCATATAATGACTTTACCAATTTGCACACTTTCCTGTCTTGTCCAGGAGCTGAGAAACCCTCAGGTTGTTCCATGTAGATTTCTTCATCTACATCACCATTCAAAAATGCCGTTTTCACATCCATTTGATGTACTTCAAGATTGCGTAATGCTGCAATTGCAAGTACCATCCGGATAGACGTTATTCTCGTCACAGGAGAATAGGTGTCAAAGTAATCAACACCTTCTTTTTGCCTATAGCCTCTAATAACAAGTCTTGCCTTGTACTTGTCTATTGATCCATCTGCTTTCAACTTCCTTTTGAAAATCCACTTGGACGTCAAAGGTTTACAACCTGGTGGCAGATCCACAAGTTCCCAAGTGTGATTTTGCAGAATGGAATCAATTTCACTTTTGATTGCATCTTTCCACAGAGGACTATCAGTAGAGCTTACTGCCTCTTTAAAAGTACGCGGTTCACCTTCAACCACATAAGTCAAAAAATCGGAACCAAAGGATTTTTCTATCCTTGCCCTTTTGCTTCGTCTAGGTTCAATCTCAACCTCAGACTCCGACTCAGACTCGGCTTGTTGATCCTGATCATTATCAGTAACAGCTTGACTGTCTTCACGTGTCCGTTTAGAAGAATTAGATTCATCTATGGACTTTCTTGGAAATACATTTTCGAAAAATGATGCATTCCTCGATTCCATTATCGTGTCCTTATGAATATCAAGAATTTTTGATTCATGTACAAGAAAACGATAAGCCGAACTGTTATGTGCATATCCAATAAAAATGCAATCAACAGTTTTAGGCCCATTCTTTACCCTTTTGGGTTCAGGAATTTTCACTTTAGCTAAACATCCCCATACTCGCAAGTATTTATAGGATGGCTTTTTCCCTTTCCATAATTCATATGGAGTTTTCTCCTCTTTCTTTTTGGGAACCTTATTTAAAAGGTAATTAGCCGTGAGAATTGCGTCTCCCCACATGTTGGGGGGCATCCCAGAACTAAGTAGCATGGCATTCATCATATCCTTCAAGGTACGATTTTTCCGTTCTGCCACACCATTCGATTGTGGTGAGTAAGGTGCAGTTCTTTGATGTATAATCCCATGCTGAGCACAAATATCAGCAAATGGCGATTCATACTCACCTCCACGGTCACTTCTCAGTACCTTTATTTTCTTGTTGAGTTGATTCTCAACCTCATTCTTATAGAGCACAAATTTCTCTATAGCCTCATCTTTGCTCTTTAGCAAGTACACATAGCAGTACTTCGTACTATCATCAATGAACGTGATAAAGTATTTATTACCACCTCTCGTTTGTGTTGATTTCAAATCACACACATCTGAATGAATCAGATCAAGGGGTTCATTGTTTCTTTCAACATTTTGGAATGATGATCTTGTTAGTTTTGCCTCTACACAAGTTTCACACTTATGTTTTGTGTCAATTTGGAATTTTGGTAAGTGGTCCATGTTAATTAATTTCCGCAAGGTATCGTAATTAACATGTCCTAGTCTACCATGCCACAAATTGGAAGACTCAAGCATATAGGTGGAAGATGAAGCTTCATTCATTTTCTTGACTATAGTCATTACATTCATTTTAATCATTCCACCGGTTACATAACCCTTACCCACAAACATTCCATTTTTGGACAAAACGAGCTTGTTAGACTCTATCACTATGCGGAACCCATGAGTGTTCAGCAGTGCACCGGAAATCAGATTCTTCCGGATCTCTGGAACATACAGAACGTTGTTCAGAGTCAGCTCCTTCCCAGAGGTCATCTTCAGAATCACCTTCCCTTTCCCCTTGATGGCAGAGGTGGCAGAATTCCCCATGTACAGGATCTCCCCTTCCCCAGATGGTTCGAAGGTGGAGAACATCTTCTTATCAGCACAGACATGCTTGGTGGCTCCAGTGTCCATCCACCACTCCTTGGGGTTTGAGTCCACCATGTTCAGCTCAGATATCATGGCACAGAGGTTCATCTCAGCAACTTCTTGAGTGACATTATCAACCAAGTTGGCCTCCTTCTTCTTGTACCTCCTTGGTTTGTTGCAATCCACAGACTTGTGACCAACCTTGTCACAGTTGTAACACTTGCCTTCAAACCTCTCTTTCTTAGAGACACCACCTCTTGGTCCTAGCTTGAACCGTTGATTCTTGAGCTTCTTGTTCTTGGAACTCTGGCCATGTTCCATGACATTTGCCTTGGCAGAATATCCACTGCCCCAGGTCTTCTTCTCAGATCCTCGGTTGTCTTCCTCAATGCGAAGCCTGACCTCCAGATCTTCCATGCTCATTTCCTTTCGCTTGTGCTTCAGGTAGTTCTTGAAGTCTTTCCAAGCGGGTGGCAGCTTCTCAATGGCACAAGCCACTTGAAAGCTCTCACCAAGCACCATCCCTTCAGCATGAATCTCATGCAGGATCAGCTGGATTTCTGAGAATTGACTCATCACAGTCTTAGAATCCACCATCTTATAATCAAGGAAGCGGCCCACGATAAATTTCTTGGCGCCGGCATCCGCTGTTTTATATTTCTTTTCAAGGGATTCCCATAGCTCCTTGGCCGTTCCCATGTTGATGTACACATTGTACAATGAGTCAGCCAGACCGTTCATGATGTAGTTCCTGCACAGATAGTCAGAACTATTCCATGCATTCACAGCAGCAATCTTTGCTTGATCAGCTTGGTCTCCTTCGTTGAACTCAGGAGCATTCTCAGTTAGAAACTTAGCCAGGCCAAGAGTGGTCAGATAGAACATCATCTTTTGTTGCCATCTCTTGAAATGCAGCCCGTTAAACTTCTCAGGTTTTTCCCCGTGGGAAACTGAGACAGGTACAGGCGCGGCAGGTGCTTGCATGGTTGGAACTTGAAGTGGTCCCTTACCAGCATTCACAGCATCAGAATTTTCTCCGTTTGTCATATTTCCTTAAACTGAAACACACACACAATTTGTAAGAATATTGAAACTCGAATATAACGAGTATTCACAAATTATACAAGCAATATCAATATGTTTTAGTTGTCTTAAGATTGTAAACAGTAATGGTACGATATTGCATAAATATAATTGTGATAAAGATTAACTCGTATTTAGACATAAAACTCTTGAAAATAAACAACAAAGGTATGAATAGATACACAACCAATACCGAACGAATTTTCCAAGGTGGATTTGCAAAAGTCAAGTCGTGTGTGTCACACACTCTCCTTAAGACAACTACGCCGCCTCTACGGGTGCAAAAGGCCTCGTTGGCGCTCGTCTCCCAGGATACAATGACTAACAAATTCTTGGAGCTGCACTGCTACAAGAAAGTCTGCGAACCGGAAGTACCTCTTTCTATCACCAGAAAGTGAACAAGAACACAAGAGCAGAAGAGAGAGTTTGTGAGGAGAAGAGCTGATGCTTTTTGTTGGTGTCTAACTAGGGAATAGGAGGCCCTTTATATAGTGTGAGGAATGCTATGGCTTTTAAAGTCAGCAATGAATAGAGGGAACTCAAAGGCCATGTAACAACACAAATTAATCACCATGAATGGCTGAATAATTATGTGTTATAATGCTGGAAATTCAACAAGTTTTTCCAGCAACATGTGTTATAATACTGCTGGAATTTCAACAGGTTTTCCAGCAGCTGAAGAGTCCAAAAAGAATCCGTGCAGGGTGCAAAAAGAAGCCTGCGTTCTGGAGCCCAAATCGGTGTTGCATTCGTGTCCGCAGGTCGCGCGGGCACACCCAAGTTTTTGGTGCTCCAAGCCGATATTTGCACCCCCCCCCTGCGCGTGAGAGTGTATAGTTTGTGTTAACACAACTATACCTCATAGGAGGATGATTCTATATAAGCCCTCTTTACTTTTCCCTTTATCCAATGTGGGACAAACTTAGTTTTCCCCATTTCACATAGCCAACTTTGGATGACAATTTTTCATTCATCCCAAAACCAAATTAGGCATATGAACACATGATCTTGTAGTCCTCATTATGGAGAATACAAATCCAAGTTCATTTCTCATTAATCATAAGTGTAACACACTTTAATTAATCCATTTAAATTTGGTTTTATAAATGGGTTTTAACCCATTTTTTCCAACAGGGCCATCACCTATTAACTTCTAACTTAAGGATGATATATATCTTTCGATAATGATAAATGATCTCACAAGGTGTGATATTGACTCAATTTCCGTAAGGAACTATTTTGATTCGATCTCTCTTTGTGCCAAGAGAGATCGACTTGATCTATCTCTGCGCAAAAATCGCGGTACAAACTTAAAAAAATTATAAAAAAAAAAAACATTTGACCTCGATAAAAAAAAACCTAGACTCGTATAACAAAGTTAAACTTTAATTTGTTTGTTAGGAATCGAAATAACTAAGTTTAGAATTAATCCAAATTAATATTAAGCAGACAACGTTGTCACCTCACAACAGATGTCATACTGCTGCCATTGCCATCTAGCTAGCAAGCTCGATTGATTATTTGTGGCGATTACAATTAATTAATTATTGTTGAAGGAAAAACGTATTATGTGCCTTCGTCAATGTAACTGACGATAGATAATTATGTAGTCATTATTGTCATTAATGTATTTCCTATTACCGTTGTAATACTTACCCTATATAAAAGGGATTATCAATGAAATGAGTAGACCAATTCCGATTATTCTACAACACGTTATCAGCATTTTGTCTAACCAAGAGTTTTTAGCCAAAAGAAAAAAAAGAAAAAAAAAACCCTAGTAGCAGCAGCAGTAGCCCTCCCCGCCGCCGGCGCTCGCCTCACTTCCCAGCCCAGCCTGCTCCGATCGGGCACGAACTAGAGCCCGCAGCAGCCTTGCTCCGACTCCAGCACCCATAAATTTACTCTGGGCACCCCCTTCTCCGGCCTGGCCTCCTACGCCAGTCGACGTCGCCCCCAGCCGGAAGCCTCAATCTACACCGCGCGTCCCAGTACCGCTGCCGCCAGCCTAGCCCAGCATCGCCTCGATCGGCGTCTGCTTCGCCTTCGATCACCTCAACCTTGGCCGACGACGTGCTCCCGCCGGACCCGAGGTTCCCCGATCCGGTCCTCTTCGAACCGGGGTCACCCGCACCAGCAGCTCCGCACCGCACCAGCCGGACCTGATTCCTGCATCCTTCCCAGTCGAACGACACTGGTGCCATTCAGTCGCACCCGATCCCTTCGATAGGACCTCACCAAGAATCGGACCAACCTCGATGTCCAGCGCGAAGCCTCGACCCGAATTGTTCACCTCCGATTGGCTGCAGTTTTGCCCGACCTGAAATTTTGCCCGACCCGCCAAGTTTCAACCCGGCTCCTTTGGGCCCCGATCTGACCCGGATTTTTGGGCCTGATCCGACCCTGCCCAGCTCCTATGGGCCTGATCCGAACCATATCCACCAAACCCGACCCGACCCACGAAAAAGGGTTTTATCTCGTTTAGTTAAAATTAAAAGGTAATTTTAAAAATGTCTGATTATATTAACTATTTACTGTACAATTATTTACTATTTTACGAACTTAATGGTAAATATGAAATTGCTTAATTTATATGATTAAAGTGACTAATCATATGAATATTATTTATTTTCATGTGACATACCAATTACGATGCGGCGATATATATGCGACGATAATATGAAATCGGAGATCGAGCAATCGTCTCATATGCAGTTTATTTGGCAAACTAACAAGTAAGATCTAATTAAAGTCATCATTTTCATTAAATCGTTAATGATATAATGCTCAAACTTATCTTATTATACCATGACATATACTTATGAAATTTGAGCATCATTATATGTCTATTTTATAATGTTAAATAATTATTTTTATTTAACATGTTATTTAGTTTGAGCATTGCCATGACATATACTTATGAAATTTGAGCATCATTATATGTCTATTTTATTATGTTAAATAATTATTTTTATTTAACATGTTATTTAATTTGAGCATTGCCATGATAATGCAATCTCATGAGCAATACAATATAAAATGGACAAACCAACTATTGTGGTAAAGCATATTCACCAAGTAAGAAAAATATGACCATTACAAATTTCGGTCTTGAAATCCAATTTTTATTTCTTAAAAATTTTTCAAGATGGATATCTTATTAATTGTGTAAAAAGCAACGATTATGGAATTTCATTAGCTTCACATGCAATGCAAACGGAGAAACCAAAATTTTACAGTGATAACGTAATTTCACAAAGCATCAGACTTACCATAATGTATCTTGATTTATATTAGTTGTCGTGAATGTCATTTAGACCGCGAAGCTAATACATTTTATTCTTCCTATATTTTACAGATGGTTTAACCATCACAGTTTGACTTTGACACATTGGACTCTGAAGAACTTGAGTGCCAAATTCCCCTACTGAGCCAACTGAGGCTTGAGCATGGTATATTTATGCAAACTGCTTTATGTAAATAACAAAGAAATTCCCTGGAACAAATTATGCAAAGTAATGCAACAACCCTAAACCAAAGGGCAATGACAATGTAAGGTATGAGAAAAATAAATTTCCTGGAACACATTTTGCAAAGTAATGCAACAACCCTAAATCAAAAGGCAATGACGATGTAAGGTCTTAGAAAAATATATATATATTCTTGAACAAATTGTGCAAAGTAATGCAACAACCCTAAAACAAAGGGCAATTACCATGGACGTAAAGATTTCTATAATCATCCAAAAGCAAGTGGAGACAATGTACCATTTGAAAAGATGACATAGGGGACAGGTCATGTGCAGTGAAGCACTCTGCCATTGTTGTAAATGAATAAAGTATTGATAAGTATATTACAAGCTAGCAAATAATTAGCTACGACTTTCAATAAATATGAAGAATCACATGAGTACGCGGATTTTGGAAAAGTATATTCAATATCCAACAATAACATTGAAAATGAGTTTACATCTAAAAACATAACATCTGGGAAGAATATGTTAAATGACAAATCTCATCATTGCAGCTATTAAAAGAGCAAAAAGGATCTGGCTCAATCCAAGATAGACTTTGATTAGTCTACTTTAAAATTTTTAAGATATCCTTATAAAGGCTATTACGCCTAAATACGACTTTTGGTCCTAAATTAGACTTTTGGTCTTAAAGTTTCTCTCTCTAAATTAGACAAGACTAAATGTAATCGTTGGCACGTTAATTTTTGAAATTTTCTCTAAAGGAATTGAGATTATTCAAATTTTATTCATAATATACATGATTCAATTTTCTACATCTAACTTTACAAAGTATTGCATAAAGTAAAACAACATATCATAATATAGGCATGACACAAAGAACTGTGTGCAAAGACATAATATAGGCATGACACAACGAACTGTGGGCAAAGAAACGCACCATGTGATCCCTAGAATAATAGTACTGAAGGACAATGGTACTAATATATCACAAAAATAGCACAATAGTACTGAAGAACTGTAGTACTATAATGAAAGTGATAAGGATCTAAATATATGTTCCTTTGGGATTCATAATGCACTTGTCTAACTGGGATTACAATACCTTTTTATTACAATCCCTATCGATTTACTCTAAAGAACTTGAGTTACGTTTCGATGTATATATTGAGCATATGTCAAATTGACAATTTATGCGATAAAAAAAATTTAATTTATTCCACATTTTAAAGAAATTTCTGCCACGATGTTCATGTAATAAGACATAGATGAGAATTTCATCTGAGCTCCTTTGCATTACCTCTAATGACTGCGGATGTAAACGAGTATTAGAGTAGTTTATATGTCAACTTATTGGGTTATATATAACCGCTAATTGAACCCAAAGTCAAAAGAAAATGATATTTTTGGAAATCTGACATATATTGGCTTTGATCTGGTGATCCGAACATTAAAGAAATTACTATGGACACTCATATTTTGGATGAATAGAAGCAAACACCAGAAGAATATGGTTCACACACGAAACTGAGGACGATCAAAGAACATTTTATCCTCAAATATTATTTCGATACAATCCATGTAGGGTTGAAGACGTATGTTCAAACCCTAGATTCCACCGCCCCCCTAAGGTGGCATTATGATTGATGCACAAAGTACATGCACTTATATCCTATTATGCTTCTGACATCCATCGTGATTTTTTGAATAAAAGTATATCATTCAAAGCCAACTCGTAAAATTTATGATTGACACCATCATATGCAAAGGACACATGTATTCTCATTCTTATATTGAATTCAAAGAGGATTCAGTGGATTGATTCAACCAACTTGCGGACACCTTAGATATTTTATGGTGTTGGTTGTTGTGTCGACACGCTGGTCACGTGTCATGACACCATCCACAATTAAAATTTATGCTGCTTATGCTAGAAAGTCAAAGCACCTAGGCCGGGTTAATTTCCGTAGGTGTGATGATTTTATGGCTTATTATATGGGATTTGTAATGGACATCATATTCCTATATAAAAACCCAGTTGGTCTCACGGAAAACGACTACAGTAATAGTCTTAATATTGGTAAAGCACACCAATACTTCCGTTTTGGGTTATGTAATTTTTGCATGCAATGTTACTTTTTCATCTATGACCATCATCATTGAACAAATTTACACCATAGCTAGTGACTATGTGTGAGGATTTTAAAGGATTTCAAACGAACTAGTAATCCTTGAGCTCTTTTGGATTGACACGGATCTACAATCCTTGAGCTCCATTAAATGTTTTATGTGCCAAAATTGCGCCGCCATAGCGCACAATGATGGGTTACTTGAGATGAATAAATATTTATGCTGGATATGAACTTCCAGCTATAGTCCGCTATGTCGAAACCTTGACAGGCGATCTCCTCACCGCTAGATTTGCGGTGTGTCACTTTGATGAGACAGTCTTCCCGTCGTTAGGGGGAGATAAGAACAAGCATGTTCAAGTGGAACGACATGAATTGTCGTGGTTTGTCCACACTGTGTCTCATCTCGATCCCCAAAATCACACAAAGTAAAGTGTGCAGATGTCTTATACATTAAAGTGACGAGATCATATAAACCTGCTGCAAATATACCTACAAGGATTGTGTTTTATCAAAAGGACATGGTACCACCCAAGAAGAATTGGGTATTGCACTGCCACCATGGATGGTGGCATGGTGACGCCATATGTGACATAAATGGTGTCACAGGCCGTGGCTCTCTAAGGAAGAGGGGGAGGCCACCTTAGGTTCGATACATACTTGTGTAAAGGAAGAAAACAAGTTTGGCACAACCTGATCTATTGATCAATGATACTCAAATCCGTCTCATGAGAATATTTATGGATTGTGATTATCATTGGGGGACGCCTCAAATGTTAGAACCAATCCTTAAAGTATAGACATCTCTACAAACACATTACACTAGTGTACATGAGGACGCGGAATAATGAGTCTAATATCGAACCATACTTCGTTGAAAATGTCAACGTCGTAAACTGGCCTAATGGAAAGAAACGATCCAGTATAAACAAAGAGATAGGTATTTGGGCAGGTGACGCCGACACCGCAAATATAAACCCTATCAAATATATCTTTGTTAGAATGCGTAATGAGAATAAGAGTATGCAGACTCACCTTATGGCGCAAGGTCTCTCAAAAACGCACTGGAATCGACTACGAGGAGATATTCTCTCGTAATGGACTACAATGAGACAATCTCTCGTAATGGATGTCATTGCACTCCACTACCTTGTCAGTTTGGTAGTTTCCGAAAAACTGAACATGCAGCTTACGAAAAGTGATCAAAACATATATCTGTATGGGGATCTAAATTAAGAGATATACATGAGGATCCTAAACGGACTTCATCCACCCAAATCAAGTGACTCTAGATCACATGAGTACGTTTGCAAAAGAAATTGAAACGTTCACTAAAGTGACTACTTGATTGGAAAGAGATTGATGAATTATGCCCTTGCATTTTCATTATGGATATATATGAACTCTAAATGAAATAAGAGAAACTCAGTGTATTGTAAATCCTAAGTTGAGAATGAAAAAGATTTTGGGAATACACAGTCTTGAAATGGAACTCAAGGACTGTAATGATGGTGATCATCCATCAATCGGCTTAGGCACTCTAAAGAATAAAGTGAGGCATACATATATTCCCATGATCAGTCGAAATCTTTACTCTAACAATAGATCCGTTTTTCATCTAAAGGAAGATGACGAAGAAGTATTGGGAAATGAAATTCCTATACAAGTGCAATGACGCATGATTGTACTTAAACATAATATGTAAGACTCGACCTCTCATTCGATGTAAATTTGTAAAGCTATGTTTAGCTCTGCGCCCACGCAACGCAATTGGTTCTTTCAAATACTTAAAGATATGAAAGATTTGGGTTGATTCAATCTCTACATAGAATGTGACATGATCAAGAAATTATCCACGTCATAGCTAACTATGCGTAAAGAAAAACGCTTTAAAAGTGAGATAAGAAAATCTGTTATTACAAATCAATTTCAAATCTCTTAATTGTTCACCCATACTCTAGACGAAGTTATGACTATTTTGTTATATGAAGGTCATATCACGAGCGAACCTGATGTTCAATATGATCCTATGTACCGGTTCATGAACAACCTTATCCTCAAGAACAAAGTAAATCAAGTTGGATCTGAGGACGATGTGGCAAGATTTAGTGACTAAATCATTGCTCAAAGTCACATTTGGAAAAACATGTGAAAATGCATAAGTATGTTAATAAGACTGAAGCTCCCTTGATCAAATAAAAGAATCAGGGAGAAACTCATGATTAATGTAGAAATCAGGGGGAGGTGCAGACATCAGGGGGAGTCTAGCACATACATGTTGTTTTCAAATGTAATAGGTGTGTTGCGCTCTTTTTGTCCTTCGACCAAAGTTTTATTTTCTCCCATTGGGTTTTTGTTACTTGGCAAGGTTTTTAATGAGGCAACACCACATGTACCATTTTATCTCTGACTCGGCACAAGGGGGAGTGTTGAAGGAAAAACGTATTATGTGCCTTCGTCAATGTAACTGACGATAGATAATTATGTAGTCATTATTGTCATTAATGTATTTCCTATTACCGTTGTAATACTTACCCTATATAAAAAGGATTATCAATGAAATGAGTAGACCAATTCTGATTATTCTACAACAATTATATATATATATATAAATTGGGCCGTCGGGGATGGATGATCGATGAAGAATTCAAATAATAATTAAGGGTCCCTCCCAAAAGTCTTGCTCGTTACAACCTGGAGTTCTTAGCTGGAGTATGTTGTTGCAGGGTATAATTTGAAGAGACGGACATGCATATAACTAGAAACAATTGCATCATGAATAATTGAATATATATATATATATAGAGCTCTAAAGTCCAAACGGTCCCAAACCCATGGGAACAACCAAACAAACAAGAACAAGAATAACCAACTTATATTTACATATGAGCGAGCTTCGAGTTTCGATATTATTGTACGTAGGGCCTCTTCTCGATCAATCTCCATATGGATATCGATCACGTACAACAAATGACCAAATTGTATATTTAGAGTATTTCACCCCCCATACTCATACTGTGCCGTGTGCCATTCTCTCACTTTTATCTGATTTTTCTTATAATTAGATGGAACCCTAATTTTAGGGCAACTATAAATGATATTGACGTAATAATGGGGTAGTTATATGTATTGATGATTGTATCTATTGATGGCTGCAGAAAGCTGGGAGCAGCAGCAGCAGCATCAATTATTACATGAAATCTAATAATTATCGTGCTTATAAAAACAAAACAAGTTAGTTTAAGAGGGGGAACGGAATATGTGCAATAATTAAATCATGGATGTATCCTTCAAAGCAAAGCACGGCACAAAACAACATATATATATATATATATAGTGCAATGACTAAAAACAGTTGCAGAAATACGATTACATTAATTAATGTGTTTCCAAAATATATAACCAAAGCTTAAGGAAGCCAACTACTCCTAGCTAGCTAGGGCATCCTATGTGGATCCAGGAGCCTAAGCCATGGAAGAGACATTCTTCACTGTCCGGCTCCAGCAAGACTTGTTGATATATATATATATATATATATATTTATTTATTGGAGATTAGTTCTTGGAATACAAGCTAGATGTAAAATTTCGAACACTTCATATTTTGAATATGAAATATTTTACATTTCTTGAATTGCAAACGTTGCGAGATGCGGTCTGATCATCGTTTTAGTTAATGGACATTACTGATCACCTTCTCGGGTCGGAAGGTGTTCACTCTTGGATCAGTCGGGCAGCTCGGCATGTGGCAAGGTGGCACCAGAGGGAATTGATTCGTTTGGGGGAAATGGAAAAAAATGAATGAGTGAGGGGGGGGGGGGCTGCGGAAAGGGAAAGATGGAGAGACTTTTAAGACAAACCCATCTGGCAATCTATCCATATTCATGTGCCTTCATTCATTGCCTCATTTTTCATTTCTATATATATTTTCGATGTCAATACAACACTATTATATATGTGACGGAAAATTATTTTACGTATTGAGATGCAAGTGAACTGCAACTCAAGTATGTAATTTCAATTTTACACATTAATATTTGAGATGAGTGAAGATGAAGTTATAAAATACTATAACTAAAACAAATACTATGTCAACATATTTAGTAACAACAAAATTCGTAATAAAAAAACTCATAAAAAACGGCGTCCAAAATACTCAGTTATTGAGGCATTAAAAGACACTGACAGAGTTGAAGAAATAGCTGCATTTTTGACTTACACATTATCAGTGCAAATGTACCTTAATGCGTTGAATCCGCTCCTATACATGACTCACTACACTATGCATAAAAATTATATTGGGTTTATTTGGAGTGAACCAACAACATATAATTGCAAGGAAAAGCAAAGCTCCAATCTAAATTCCAAAGCCAAAGAAAAGAAAAGAAAAAGAGGCACAACCATGGTGCATGATTCTTGTGGCTTACAAGGGAAGAGTCACTTTCTTCCTCCCTGTCTATACTACAATTTTATCGCTGCTAGCTGCTTAATGCTTATCATCCATGAATGATCTATCCCAATCCATTATTACTAATTTCTCCTTCCTCATTCTCTTTATTTCCCACCTATCATCCTACTTTGGATCTGCCTCAACCATTTCCCATCCAAATCATGAGGGAAAAGGAATTTATTCTTCAACCACAATGTTGGAATATATAAAATACTCTTGCTGCCCAATTGTTTTTGTAGTAATTAGTATAGTTAATAAATTTGAGAAATTAGGTAATTTTTTTTATAAAGAATTTTAATTTTCAAGAGTATTAGTTTGTCATTGATTTCAAACTTCACTAAACACTTATGAGTTAATTTACGTAATAGATTTTAGACAATGCCATGACATTCTAATTTTACTAATGAGAATCTTACACATACTAGACCTCTGCTAGTATAATTCTTATCATGCGTGGAATAATTTAAATGCGCCGTTATTAAGGAAGGGGAATAAACCTATTATTATATATTTGAAGCATGCATAAACATGTATTGGAAGTAAGTTAATGTTGTTGTAATCTAACTAACATATAAACTTGATTAATGTGACCAAGGTGCATTAGGAAATATTGAAAAGAAAATTGGGTTGCATGTCATATTGTTATTTGGTATATGATGCGGTAGATAATATATATTAGATCAACAGGTCATGTAGCACTAGACAGCTAGCATTACGTTACATTTAATCCAAGTATGATTCATCTATAGAACCACACTATCGGCCATGAACAGACAATCATTAATTTATGTGACATTCAAGAAAGAAAGAATATCAATAGGAAATTAGAAAATGACATTTAACAAGTATGCTGTAGTCATTTTGAGTAAAATTTAATCAATGGGCCGCATTTTGAGCCACTAAATCTGATTACCCAGGTCAATCATATAATTTCCTCTCTTTATATATATATATATATATATATATATGTTGTAGGAGAAATAGATTGATAAATCTCTCTGTCTTTATTCATTGATAAGGAGGCCTTTATATAGGCATTACATCAAGTATCCCTGGCGAACAGGGATTCCCTATCTAATAGAGTATCTAGACTTCTAGTCTTATTAGGACAAGACACACCACGGAAGTTACGGAGTTAACCTTCCTTGAACACTCCCCCTTGTGTCGCGTCCTCAATGGTGCATGAACCGTTGCCTCGTTAAAACCTTTGCCAGCAAACAAAAACCTCTTGGGCAAAAATAAAAGCATGGTCTAAGGAAAAAGAGTACAACGCACCAACTACAAGTATGTGAGGCATGCATAACTAGGCTCCCCCCTGAAGTCTAGATGAGAACTCCCCCTGATAGTCATTCAGTCTTTGAGTTCGGATAAGCGACACATTCCAATGCGCTTTACATGCTTCATAAATGTAGATTTGGGTAGAGACTTGGTGAACAGATCCGCTGCATTTTCTTCTGAGCTGACTTGCTTCACTTGAATATTCAAAGTCTCTTGCTGCTGCTGATTGTAGAAGAACTTAGGCGAAATGTGTTTAGTATTGTCACCCTTAATGTATCCCAACTTCATCTGCTCAATGCATGCTGCATTATCTTCAAATATGCAAGTTGGTCCCATCGTAGTAGACTCAAGTCCACTAGACTCTCGAATGTGAGATATAACTGAGCGAAGCCAAATACATTCTTTGACTGCTTCATGTAGTGCAATAATCTCAGCATGGTTCGAGGAGGTAGCAACAAGGGTTTGCTTGGTTGATCTCCAAGATATCGCCGTATTCCCAATGGTAAAAACATAACCGGTTTGGGAACGTCCTTTGTGTGGATCTGACAAATATCCAGCATCAGCAAATCCTACCATCACATCATTTGGTGTATCTGAGTAGGAGGGGGTATCGCCAAAGCCGTATCGGGACCACGACTTAGCATCCGCGGGTCCGGATATGTTGGCGGATATGGCTGCAGGATGGCGGATGGATGAACCAAAACCAGTCCTGGCGGATATGGCTGGCGGATGGCAATCCGAGCCATGGTTTGTGCTGTTAGATGCAAGAGATCGACTATGTGTCGAATCCTGATGAGTGTATCGATAGTACAAGCCCATGTCAAGGGTTCCTTTAAGGTATCGGAAGATGTTCTTGATTCCAACCCAATGACGTTGTGTTGGCGCAGAGCTAAATCTAGCTAACAAGTTCACAGAGAAAGCGATGTCTGGTCTAGTACACTGAGCTAAGTATAACAAAGCTCCAATTGCACTAAGATATGGATATTCAGCTCCCAAGACCTCTTCGTCATCTTCTTTCGGACGAAAGGGATCTTTGTTGATATCCAGACTTCTAACGACCATGGGAGTGCCTGTAGGATGCATAACTTTGTCCATGTTAAATCGCCTGAGCATCTTTCGGACATATGCAGACTGGTGTATAAAAATTCCACCACTTCGGTGCTCTAGTTCTAAGCCTAGGCAAAACCGAGTCCTTCCCAGATCTTTCATCTCGAATTCGGATTTCAAATAGCTAGCGGTCTCATTGATCTCATTCAGAGTTCCAATGATGTTCATATCATCGACATAGACGGCTATAATGGCAAATCCTGAACTTGTTCTCTTTATGAACACACAAGGGCACAACTCATCATTCTTGTATCCTTTCCCAATCAAGTAATCACTTAACCGTGTGTACCACATCCTACCAGATTGTCGGAGTCCATATAGAGATCGTCTCAACCTGATAGCAAATGAACTTCGTGGTTTTTGCTCACTTGACTTGGGTAACGAAAGTCCTTCTGGCACTTTCATGTACATCTCCGTATCTAGGTCCCCATAAAGATACGCAGTTACAACATCCATAAGCTGCATATTGAGTCTCTCTGAGACTACCAAACTTATTAAGTATCGGAAGGTAATAGTATCCATGACAGGAGAATACGTCTCCTCATAATCAATTCCAGGGCGTTGAGAAAAACCTTGCGCCACGAGTCGAGCTTTATATCGCTGGACTTCGCCATTCTCATTGCGCTTTCTGACAAAGACCCATTTATGTCCAACAGGCTTCACGTTCGGCGGTATAGGCACAACCGGTCCGAAAACTTGCCTTTTCTTTAGAGAGTCTAGTTCAGCCTGGATTGCTTCTTCCCACTTCGGCCAATCCGCCCTACGTTGACATTCATCAACAGTGCGGGGTTCCATATCGTCGTCGTCAATGACTTCTTGAGCAACGGCGTAGGCGAATGCATCATCGATATACATGGAATTTCTTTCCATCAGATTGTGCATGCATAAGTAGTTTAGTGAGATTTCCTTGTTCTCCAACATCAACAGTGAGTCTGAGGCGTCCCCCAGATGATTCAAAGTTGATTCTTGGACATAGGTATAGTCGGAGACAATCTCGTGTGACGGCGTCACAGTATCGATGATGAACGGATCGCTTTGTGCCTGGACACATGCCCTCTTTCTAGGTACATTGTCTTTGGAACCGATTGGTCTCCCCCTCTTTCTAGGAGGATCCGAAGTCGACGCCGGCTCTCCACTTGGAGGTGCCGAGCCTAGGCTGCCGATGGCACCTAGGGCTGCGGGTCCGAGACCGGCGGCGCGTGCTCGCGCATGGCGAGGAATGTTAAGCCTTGCAGGTACATTCGCAGCAGGTATGGTTGATCTTGTCACTTTCGCAATATCAGTAAAGGAGTCGGGCATCGTATCCGCCACCTTTTGTAGTTCTAATATGCGTTGTATTTCAGTCTCACACTGAGACGTACGGGGATCATAATGAGACATAGTGGGAGAGAACCACGTCAATTCCTGACGTTCATTTGGGACGGATGCGGCCCCATCTCCCCCTAACGGCGGGAAGGATGTCTCATCAAAGTGACAATCTGCAAATCTTGCAGTAAACAGATCACCTGTCATAGGCTCTATATAGCGGACAATAGTTGGTGCTTCATATCCAACATAAATAGCTGATCGTCGTTGTGGACCCATCTTGGTACGCAGTGGAGGCGTGATAGGCACATATACGGCACAACCAAAAGTACGCAGATGCGAAATATCAGGCTCGTAACCAGTTACCAACTGGTACGCACTAAATGGTTGGCTATCTGTGGGTCGTAGACGAATAAGCATAGCTGCATGTAATATTGCATATCCCCATGCCGAAACTGGCAAGTTTGTGGCCATGACAAGAGACCTAGCTACAAGCTGTAGTCTCTTGATAGCGGCTTCTGCAAGACCGTTCTGAGAATGAACGTGGGGTACGGGATGTTCAACTTCAATCCCAACTGACATGCAATAGTCATCAAAACACTTTGAGGTAAACTCTCCAGCATTATCCAGTCTGATGGACTTAATCGGATTGTCCGGGTGGTGAGCCCGAAGCTTAATAATCTGAGCTAGGAGTTTAGCGAATGCAGCATTCCTCGTGGACAACAACGCTACGTGTGACCAACGCGTTGATGCATCAACCAGAACCATGAAATATCGAAATGGTCCGCATTCTGGTGTTATAGGTCCACAAATATCACCTTGTATTCGTTGTAGAAACGGAATATTCTGTTTATTATCAATAGCAAAAGATGGTCTTGCTTGAAGTTTTGCTAGTGAACAAGCTTTACAAAACGAACGATGAGCATTAGACATCGCTACAGAAGCATGAGAAGCAGGAGGGGGCCGAACCTCTCCTTGGAAGCGAGAGGCGGCTATCGACGGCACGGCCGAACCGAGGCCGAGGCGCCCTCTGTGCTTTTGTGATCGGAAAAATGGATGACCGTGGGAGCATTTCAAAATACGGATCATCAGATCACGACCCGGATGACCGAGTCTATCATGCCAAAGCTTATAAGCATCAGAATCACATAATATAACAACATGAGATTCGTTGGCTCGAATGGTTGTGAAATACATGCCATTGCGAACTCGCTTACACTTCTCCACAATGCGAGTGCGCATAGATTGGGTGGAGGTGATCAACAGATATTCAGTTCCATCTTCAACATAAGTGCTGAGGTGATAGTCATTGTCACGCACATCCTTGAAAGCTAGCAAGGTTCTTGGCGCCTTAGGCGCATATAGGGCGTCCTCTACCCGAATCTCAGTGCCATTTGGCAGTAAGAATTGAGCAGTGCCACGACCCTTAATTACGGGTCCAGTTCCTGTCATCGTAGATAACGACGATTCTCTTGGCGTAAAATCCGAAAACAATTGCCGATTTCTCAGAATCGTGTGAGTTGTTGCACAATCCAACAAACACTCAATCTCGCCTTGATACATCTACAAAAACGATGTAAATTGAATCAATAGTCTACTTTAGACTTTGGCGAACACTTTAAAGTAAGTGTACTGAAACAATATATCATCACAAAATGAAGTGCATTAAGGCCAATAACATGGCCATGGCAACGACAAAATTTGAGAGAAAAAGATAAGCCGCATTTTAATCACCGAGTATCACCAATGATAATCATAGCCTAGTTCAGAGATTGAGACCGGACACCGTCGTAGGTGGCGTGGCCGAGCCAAGGCCGAGGCCAAGGCAAAGGCCGGGGCCAAGCCAAAGCCGAAGCTGTGGTAGGGCCAAAGCTACCCAGAGGCCGGGCCGAAGCAAGGCGAGTGGTGAGAGTCGGTCAGGCATTGAGGCAATGCGATGCGACGGTTGAGCTAAATCCGAAGCATGGCGAGTCCGAAGACACTTCGTTGCCGAGCCATTGATGCAAAAGTTGCATTTGTTCGATAGGCTATCGATTGTTGGTTTCAAAAACCGGATTCGGTGCTGAGCCAAGCTGGCGATTGGCCATGGCGAGTGAGGCCTAGCGAGTCGCGGCCAAGCGCTTAGGCTTTGGCGAGCGAGGCATAGCGGATCGCAGCCAAGTTGGCGAATCGCGGATCTCAGATCAGTTGGCGAATAGACATGGCGAGCGAGGCCTGGCGGATCGCAGCCAAGTTGGCGAATCGCGGATCTCAGATCAGTTGGCGAATAGACATGGCGAGCGAGGCCTGGCGGATCGCGGCCAAGTTGGCGGATAGCGGATCGCGGATCACGGATCGCGGATCTCGCATCGCGGCTCGCGTATCGCGGATCGCGGATGGCGTATCGCGGATCGCGGATGGCGTATCGCGGATCTCTCCTTTTGTCTTTGTGATTTTTCGGATATGAGTTAACATCACCAGAATTTTGGTGAACTCAAAATGATTATGCCATTGAGAATTGGACGCATTGAACCAATTTTGCTTTCAGGGATGTAAAAATCTCAAATCATTCGTAGAATAAGATAGATTTTATTGATGACAACTCAAAAATACATCAAGGTTGTTCTAAATAGAACGACTTATCGAACAAAGTCGTGATTTATTGACTATTCTGTCAAAATATCAATCAAAATCAAACTTGAACACGTATCTCATGACCTAAGTCAAATACTTATTCATAGTCTGGAGTATCATACTCCTGAGTCCTACGTTTCTTGGTAGGTTGGAAGTCATCGATGGCGAAGTTCGTATTTTCCTCATCGTATACTTCTTCCTCAAAGTCTCCTACATAGTGTGCTTCTTGTTCTATGTATTGTTTGTGTTTCTTGTAAGCGGCTTGAATATCTCTGCTTGCTATGCAATCGCGTTGGAGATGATTCGTAGAACCACATTTGAAGCAAGGAGCCGAAGCATTGTTCGGCGGATGGCCACCACGCCTGGGACCGGAACCAAAACTGTTCCTCCCTCTGGGAGCGGCGGCTCTGCCATCATCCCTTGTCCAAGAAAGCGGTCGGCCACGGCCGACGCCTCTTCTCCCTCCTCGTCCGCCACGTATTGCTCTTGGCGTACGTGGTGGCGGTGCTTGACGTTCATGAGGTTGATGCTTCTGCTTAAAAGCTTTACCACGGGCTTGATGAGATTCCGCAATGGATTTCGGTCCTCGAGGCCTCTTATTGGTGGTAAGAATCAACTCATGGTACCTCTCCTTTCTTTGAAGCACATTCATCAAATCACTGAAGGTTTTGATAGTGCCTTTCTCGCGGAGATCGCGGTACTGATGCGACAACATGGACGCAGATTCTGGGAACGTCGTGAAAGTCTTCTCCATCATATCATCATCGGTCTTTTCGACCCCACAAAAGCTCAAATCAGATTGCAAGTTTAGCATAGTCTGATGATATTCCTGGACGGAATCAAAATCCAGTAAGCGGATTTGCTCCCAATCAGACATGAGGTCTGGGAGTTGTGCGTCATGCACATTGTCGAAGCGGTCCTTGAGGATATCCCATAGCTCTTTGGGATCAGTTTTCCTCAGGTATTGCTTCTTGAGCGTTGGATGGATATGGCGCCTGAGAAACATCAGGGCTTGTGCTTTCTGTTCAGGAGAAGCGTGTAAGCTTTCATCCTCAGGAGGGTTGATGGTGGCAGTAAATCTTTTACCAATGAAAGTGTTCTCAACATCTGAGACCCACCTCTTGTATTCCTTGCCTTGGACATCCAAGATGTCAAATTCTGGACGCTGAGTGTCAGCCATCTACAGAACACAAACAGGGAGACGTTAGTATGTTTGAATACTAATCAAGTTTGATTGTTCTTTTAGAACAGTGCCAAGATATATCATGGTCACATAAATCGATGCTTAACGTGACTTCAAGTCACAATCGATATCTTCCCTTTGTTTTCTTTCCAAAAAAGAATAATACGTTATGGTTCACAGTGACATCACAGTCACAAGCATAACGGTGGCCGGTAACATCACAGTTACCCCAATAAACGTTGGCACCGGGGTGACTAAATCCCCGTATGCCGTCCCGAGAAGCGATAGAATCGGGATGAAGAAGCAGGGACACGGAAAGGTCCCGGAAGAAAACAAAACCCAACTATTGAAATTTTCATAAGCGGGAACGTTTATAAAAATATTTACCTCTTCAAGAGAAGCTTGATCAAACGAAACTTGACTCTTGGGGAAGCTTGTTTTCTTCGATTTTTCTTGATTTCTTCTCAACCACGAATAAGGGTTCGCGGATCGCTTGCTTGGCTTACGAGCAATTTTGATCTTCTGGCAGATGCGTGCAAAAAGTAGCACGCAAGGGAGAGCTGCTGGCGAGCGGGTTGTCTGCCTAGGGGCAGAGGAGGAGCAGTACTCGAAGGTACAGTGCGGCAGGCGGGCAGCGCAGATGCTGCTGAGAAGAGGCCGACGGTGCCGAAGGGAAGAATCGGCGGCCGACGGTAGGTTAGGGTTTCGGAAAAAAAGTCCGGAATTAGGGTTTCTAGGGTTTATTAGACGGGAGGCTAGAGCAACGTGCTGATAACGTGTTGTAGGAGAAATAGATTGATAAATCTCTCTGTCTTTATTCATTGATAAGGAGGCCTTTATATAGGCATTACATCAAGTATCCCTGGCGAACAGGGATTCCCTATCTAATAGAGTATCTAGACTTCTAGTCTTATTAGGACAAGACACACCACGGAAGTTACGGAGTTAACCTTCCTTGAACAATATATATATATTTGAAAGATCATGATCATATTAAAAATTCAACTAAAAATCAATGACCACAGTAATAAATTAACAGGGAGAAAGTATTCAATGAATTATCAATCAAGCAAAAGTTTTGGTAACTAAAAGTAGTAGAGAAACAAATACCGCAAATACATTTTTTTTTTTGAGAATTGGGGCGTCAAATCCATTAATGTCAATGAAGATTACATTACCAGCATGACTCACCAGGAAACGCCTTGCTACGTCAGAAGCGAGCAAACCTAAGCAACAAAACCTAGCTTCACCTAATGTAATACAACCTTAGGAATACGTCCAAAGAAAAGTAACCAAGTAACCAGCGACGCTACCAAGGTAGACCCCGAAACGACGTCAAAGACCTATCTCGATTTATTCTGTAAATGACTAAACACTAGAAAACCTAGCAAAATTGAGACAAGAGTCTCGGTACCTTCCTAACAAAAAGAACTAAAGTTGCTAATAAGCAAAAAACACCAACGAGCCCAGATAGACCCAGCCCAAAGCAGAACACAATTGTCTCAACTCAACCCAACTCTTGCATTAGTGTAGCATAGCATCGTTGCAAACCCCCTGCCGCCCACCACCGTCCACCCATCGCCGCCCCTAGCAGCTCTGTCCCGGACCACCATATCACCGTCAAACTACATCAGCCCCACCATCTTCAATGACCAAAGGATCGACAAGAGGATGAATCCAACTAGGTAAAACCTGAGCAGACTCCCACCTTATCGACACCAAAGCTCGGTCGCCAACGTCTGGATCCCATCCAACGCCGACACACGTCGTCCTCACTAGCTGCAACCACACTGCTACAAATCCACACAGAGCCCAGATTCGAATTGAAAATCCTCATAATCTACATCTGAACTTATCCACCACAAACCCGAAGGAAACCTATAGCAATCAATATAGCCATTGCCCGTCCGGCAGCAGTACAACAACATCAGTGCGACCACAGTCGACACCGACACTGGACCACCGCCGGACAAGCCAAGCAAGGGCAGGAGAAAGCCCTAGCCGCGCTGGGGAGGTTTTAGGGTTTTCTAGAGAGAAAGCCCCAGTAAATTTATAAATATTAGTGGTAATATATGACTTGATTAATACCGCAAATACATAAAGACACTGAAATAACTGAATCCATACATAGATATACTAACTCAATATCAAGACCGGTTTACTCTTTATCGTTATTTGTTTTCGAATTAATCTACTTTACCGTCTGAGTACATTTTAGCTGTTGATATAGGGAAATAAGAAAGTAAAATTATTTACTGGGGTTGGGTGTGAAATTGTGCGGGTAAAGTAAGAATTAGTATGGGGTGTGCCGGTCGTTGAAGGGAAGGACCCGTGAAGGTTGACCGGGTATGATAAGGTGACCGGGTAGAGGCGGTGAGGAGTGAGTGCATTGGTGATGGAGCCATAGAGTGATAGGGCAGTATGGCCTAGGTGGCTAGAGAGAGAGAGAGAGACTGAATGACTTGAGAGAGAATCTATCTATCTATCTATCTAGTCTAGTGAGAGAAAGAAAGAGAGAGAAAGTGATGAGTGTGTGTGGTGTTGCCAGCTATTAAGCTTGCCCTCCTCTTTCCATCCAAGGTCAAAGCTGGCAATTCCCCCCCTTTTCTTTCCATTTCTTTTATTCACTTTTAATTCAAAATCCCCCATTTTAAATACAATCTTCCATTAATTCTTCTCTCTCCATTCTCTCCCACTCTCCCTCTGTTTTTCTTCCTCCCATATATATATATATATATATATGTATATATAATTCCCCTCATTCCTTAATATCCCATTATTTCAGAGAGGGAGAGAAAGAAGAAGAGCAGCACAGGAAATATGTTGTATGCTTTGAAAGGCAGGAAAGGATCCATCCACAACCAGAACACAGAAGCTTCTTCATTGTGAATGGTTAACTCCTCCTCCTCCTTTTCAACTACAGCACCACAACAACAAACCCAGCTAGATCAAGACCAATGTCTGCTTCTACTACTTCCCCTTGTCTCTCTTCTAATGACAAGAAGCACTGGTGGCTTAGCACTAGAAAGGTAACT
This sequence comes from Potentilla sterilis, assembly GCA_963682095.1. Lineage (NCBI taxonomy): Eukaryota > Viridiplantae > Streptophyta > Magnoliopsida > Rosales > Rosaceae > Potentilla > Potentilla sterilis. Next base: position 381,571 of record OY821760.1, on the reverse strand, counting down.
AATTCATTCCCAACCAACTCAATCAATCTGTCTCTGCATTTGCATTTGCAATTCTAATCAAATCTATATATTGATGCAGATTGTGGACAAGTACATGAGGGATGCCAGAAGCCTGATTGCCAGCCATGAGCACAGCGAGATTGCTTCCGCCGTGGGACTACTAGACGCCGCCCTTGAAATCTCACCGCGACTCGAACAAGCCCTGGAACTCAAAGCCAGGTCTCTGCTCTTTCTGGGCCGATTCAAAGACGTCGCCGATATGCTCCAGGACTACATTCCCAGCCTCAAAATCGCAATCGACGACTCCACAGGCTCATCCGACTCTTCGTCTCAGAATCTGTCGAGGGAGCGAGTCAAGCTTCTCTCGCCCAACAGCAGCAACTCCTCCTCCGACTCGCTGTGTCAGGATCCCTCCTTCAAGTGCTTCTCCATCTCCGATTTGAAGAAGAAGGTCATGGCAGGACTCTGCAAAAATTGCGACAAGGAAGGGCAATGGAGGTAAACTTGTCTGTTCCATTGGTTTCTGCAAATTTACTTTGCGTGTTTCCTTGTGTTTTCTGGGTTCAACTTTTGATGATTATAATTAATGTCTGAGATCAGACGCCACTGCTAAGTAATGAGGAGGTTGGTGTTCTACACCCTCCTCTCTACCTTGGAGTAAATGCACTGCCACCTATTCAATTATGTCATTTTCTTACAAACCAAAAATCAGAAAGATTGGGGAATTTGCCTGTTTTGATTCTCACTGATTTTGGTTGCTTATTTGGACTCGGAAAGCATTGGATCCCATTTGTTATAATAATAAATCTCATAACAACTTTGACTTCCAATTTGTCAAGTTTGAAATTGCTATATAATCTGATTAGCATTCAAATGTTATAAAAAATATGTTCACACTTTACCCTGATCTGCTTGCATTGTCCGCTAGCTTGCTCTAGTTCGCTTACTGATTTCCATCGAAACAGAAATACTAATGGTGATTTTGCAAACTGACACAGGTACTTGGTTCTGGGGCAGGCTTGCTGCCATTTGGGACTCATGGAAGATGCCATGGTTCTCCTCCAAACCGGGAAACGCCTTGCAGCTGCCGCATTTCGCCGCGAGAGCACTAGCTTATCCGAGGACAGTTTCTCCTTCCCCAATTTTTTCAACAAAACATCCTCCTCCACCACCAATAATGCACTCTCAACGCCACCGCGGACCTTAACTGAGACTGAAACCATAACACACCTCCTCAGCCATATCAAGCAGCTCCTCCGCCGCAGAACTGCAGCCCTCGCTGCCCTTGAAGTTGGTGCATACTCCGAGTCCATCCGCCACTTTAGTAAAATCCTCGACGGCAGGCGAGGTGCACCCCAGGGATTCCTTGCCGAGTGCTATATGCAGCGCGCCTCTGCGTACCAGGCTACGGGTCGGATAGCTGAGGCCATTGCGGATTGCAATCGGACTTTGGCTCTTGACCCCAGTTGTATACAAGCATTAGACACAAGAGCTGCACTTCTAGAAACAATAAGGTGTTTGCCAGATTGCTTGCACGATCTAGAGCACTTGAAGCTTTTGTACAATTCAATTTTGAGGGACCGGAAGCTTCCCGGTCCGGCGTGGAAAAGACATAACAATGTAAGGTACAGAGAGATTCCGGGGAAATTATGTGTTCTGACGACCAAGATACAAGAACTGAAACAGAGAGTGGCCTCTGGAGAAACAGGAAATGTGGATTACTATGCTTTGATCGGTTTAAGAAGAGGGTGTTCCAGGTCCGAGTTAGACAAAGCTTATTTATTGCTGTGTTTGAGGCACAAGCCTGATAAGGCCACCGTTTTCATTGATCGGTGTGAGCTAGCTGATGATCGTGATATTGATTCGGTTAGAGACAGAGCCAAGCTCTCTGCATTGTTGCTTTACAGATTGCTTCAGAAAGGTTATTCTAGTTTGAGCACCACCATTATGGACGAAGAGGCTGCCGAGAAACAGAGAAAGAAGGCTGCAGCTGCACTCCAAGCAGCCCAAGCCCAAGCACAGGCTCAAGCTCAAGCTCAGGCCGCACAAGCCGCAGCAGCGGCTGCAATTCAAATCCAACAAACCCAAGAAGACATGATTGAATTTGAATCCGCTTCCTCAAATTTGAATTCGAATAGTAGTAGGATGATTCATTCATCGGAAGCAAAAGCGTTCCAAGGGGTGTTTTGCAGAGACATTGCTGTGGTTGGGAATCTGCTATCGCAGGTTGGCTTCAACCGCCCAATTACAGTCAAGTATGAGGCATTAAGCTGCTGAGCAGCTGATGCTTCCCAAAATTAGAAACATTGGAGCTTAACGGTCGGGGCAATGGTCTTATCTTGGCTTCATTTTGTACAAAGATAATTGGAAGACGTTGCCGGGAAATTTTGTTGGTCTTTTCCCATTTTTCTTATCTTCTTTTACTACTACTAGTTAAGTTAAATCTACTCTTTTACTATTGTACATAAATTTCTACTTTGGATCGGGATTACTGCTTTAGCTTAAAATTAATTCCATGCATTCTGTTTGGATGTGATGTTTTTCCGTTCATATCTATGATCTATCATCTTCATTGGGGGGGCTGAGTTAATTTGGAGTAATAATGGAATGGAATGGTGGTGGTCGGCACTGATGTCACTGTTGTAGGCCTTATACGATCGAGTTGGCATGGTAATTAGAACAGTGACATTGTAGAGAGTAGAGAGTGATGGGAGGAAGTGAGACGAGTACAAGAAGATGATGATGTCATGTCTTATTATGTGGTGCCTAGCAGTGGCATTTATAGTTTTTCACTAGTTTGCTGTTGGCTTGGTCCTGAAATATCCATGGATGGATGGAGCTCGTGGACTGGTGTCTGACATTCCCACAAAATAAGATTGATGAATTCATTTACTGGTTGCAATTTCATGTCCAAGGCTCAAATAGTCCAAATAATAATAGAGAGGGGCATGCAGCCTCAATAGTGGTAGAGTATTGAATGGTGAGCCAGGCAGATAGAAAACGTGGCCGGAAGTGGAAACGAGGACAAAGTTCATCTCATCTCATCTCATCTCATCTCATCTCATCGGAAAAAGGTAGTGTCAGTATTCTACTTGTTTTTTCTGTATAATTTATTTTGGCTGGGAATTCAAAAAGGGTGAGGCAGCGAGGCAAACAAGGAGAGGGGAGCTGAGGTCTAATCTAATCAAACAAGCTCGACGATGCAACAATTCAACACACAGAACAAGAAAAACAAAAGAGGAGGGCTTTGAAATGTCAATTCACTTTGCCACCCCATCATTACACCCTCCTCCTCCAATTCCAACTCTCCAATTCAATAGTCAATAGTGTTCTTCTGTGCATATATGTAGATTCCGTACGGCTAGCCTGACCCTGACGTCTGACCCTCTTTTGTTTCTTTTGTTGCTGGCTTGCTGCACCCAAACCCAGGCCATGTGACAATGTGCATCACTCGTTTCAATTCCCGCAAAATTCGAAAATGTAAAACACAACTACAATTTTAACTCGACTGAACTCATTCCTTGTGTACATACCGACCTTTAAGAGGGTTGTTGGAAATCAACGACGACGACGACAATGGTGAATTGTGGTTTCCCTGTAAGTACCTGCCACAGTTTTAAGAAAGGCTACAAATTTATGGCTCCTTTGATCAACCTATTTCCGGTTGTTTTCTTTTTGCCAGAAGGAGTAAATATTAACAACATACATAAATGTAAGCTACGCTCATCATCCATCTACTTAGCATTCCTTGCCGGGCATTTAACGACTATGAACTTATTTATGGTCTCCACCAAGTACCCCGTACCCACCATCTCGATCTCTCAATTATCTTCTCATTCTGCAGACTGCACAGCTAGCAAATTAAGTAACGTCAACTTTATATGTATACCAATCGAGGGAACCAACCAATACGACGTACCATAAAATCGAGGGATGATTTGAGCTTATTAATTAATAATTTCTCTTTGGAGATGGATTAACATACATTTTTTATTTTTTTTGTCGAGATCACACATTTGTTCAAATATTTTATGAAATTGATTAACTTTTTAAGTGAAATTTCCAGTTACACATCGACAATGTAGATTGCATCCATCATGAATAAGCAAACTTGACTTGGATAAAACAAGTTTATCTTGTGACATTTGGGCAATTGCCGCTGATCGAGGATTAGGAGCACATGGGGTTGATTATCTCTACAATGAATATTCCTTGCCGCTGTTATTGAGGTCTTAATTAATTACTCTGATGGATATTAATTTTGCAGGCTTTGTGTCTCCCATATTCCATAACAAATTTATCAAGGTAAATAGGGTGGTTAACTTTTCATATAATTACAAATTAGTCGGTAAAACTAAAACACACAAAATTACAAAGGAGCCCATGTTGTACTTATGACAACCCACTAGCTAGCGGAGTTGCATGTTTATGCTTATAATGCAGCAATGCCTAATGCATTGTTGTGTGGCTCTGTGGCTCTGTGGCTCTGTCTCAAAGTGCACTTACCTTTTGGTTGATATGTCAAGGCACGTATACCAAAATTTCATTATAAATGACTATGTTGCAGCTTTTGATCTGAAAAAACTGGGCGCTTGGCCAGAGCTAGCTGCAATGGTGTTGTATTGTAACATGTATAACAGTAAATGTATTAGGGTACGTATTCGTGCGTGACTACTACTCAATGTTTAATTGTATAATGAAAGTGAATGTATGGGCGAACTATATATTATTGCTCCTGGTGTGATGGCAGGGATCGATCCCTAAATATATATATATATATATATATATATATATATATATATATATATATATATATATATATATTCCGGGAGTGGCATGGGATTAAAACATGCGTCGGCCTCGATCGCACCTGCGTCTAACGCTGATATATGTATATATATATATGAGAGCTACGTAGCTAGCATAAGAGAAAGATTAACATTCAGTGGAGCATTGTTGCTTGCGGCGAAAGAAAAGGTATTGTATTGCTTCTGAGGAGGGCATGCATGCAAAAAAAAAGGTGGCTGGGCTGCTCTCGATCCCTCGATCTCTCTTAATTTATCACTTTTGATCTCTTAATTTCACATGCAGTTTCCCTTCCCTTCCCTGAAATATCCTTTGATTTCCCCATCGATCAGAGATCCTCCACTCCATTTTTATTCAAAAGTACTCCACCAATCAGCATACAATAGCAAAAAAAAAAGAATTTTCATTATAGACTGATCGAAGAAGAGTACTTGCTCCTGAACTCACTGATGCATGAAGATCGAAGAGAGATTGATCAAGGTAAAACAAGTAATTAAATTGAGGAAATGGAATTATTAATGTTTAGTAAACAAAGACGCCCGCCCGAGTGGTGCCTAGCTTGTGTTTGTGAATAATGTTTGGATGTTGATCGAAAAGAGGCCGCGCCGGGTGGCTGACGATCAGATCAGTCCGACGTCGATGAGATGGTTGATCATGTCATATCACGAGTCTATATAGTTGATCATGTCATATCACGAGTCTATATATATATATATGTGTGTGTGTGTGTGTGGATCTTCCATATTCATCCAACCATCCTTTCTTTCCTATAATTTCCATCTCTACTGATCGATCTCTCTACATGCATATGCTCCATCATTTCATTTCAAGTCCATTTTGTTGTGTTCACGCTTGCTCGATCTACTTGTTCACATCATCCCATCTAATTATTATTATTCCGTCTTCAATACTCAAACCAAGCAGAGAACAAGCTAGCGTTTGCTCAAGGGCCTAATTTTGTATAATTGTGCGCCTTTGCTTCAGCAATAAGCAGCAGTAACTTTTTTTTTATACAGTAGTAATTTTTTATTTAAAACAACACTATTCTATATATTTTAGCTGACATTTCTTCTCGTTTAACTCATTTGTTAAGTATTTTATTTGACTAAATGAAGTCCTCGCAAGCACAAGCTGGGAGATGATCTGTCTTTCGGCTTATCAAACCGATTATAATTATTTCTCTAACCCCAAATCCCCAATGGCTAGCTCTTGATGTGCAATTTCATGCCAAGGGGCTCAATCTGTCCTCTCTGACAATAGCCTTACAGCTAGGTGAAGACTAACATAAAACCTAAACAAAGACAGCCCCAGAAAAAGCTAGATATAAAACACCAAACATTTCAGGATAATCATATATGTTTGGAGTTGGAATTTGGTAAATACCCTTTTAAATCCGGTATAGTGCACGCCTAGAATCCACCTAGACTCCGCTTAGGGTCCGCCTAGCGCTCGTTTAGATTCCACCTAACGTTTTTTAGTTCTCACCTAGCTCCTTATAATTCCTGTCTAGAGTCTGCATAGTAATATTTTATACGCACCTAGAATCCGCCAAACACCGCCTAGCTCCCGCCTACTTCCGCCTAGCATTACAACATATCTGGGTATAGCTACAAGTTAATTATTGACTTGCATTTTCAGAACTATACCACATTTTGACATTGTTTTAGCACTTATAGTGTCTTTTAAGTGCTATCACACAGGCATGATTATCCCCTCCTTGCAAATAGCGAAAAATGGAGGCCATACTACAATTTTGAAAGATGTGAACATTACTTTTACTCTAACCTTATAGTATATAGAGTAATACGAGTCTTTAAGCAAACACATTTTAATCCGATTGACTGTGGCATTTCATAATCCATACTTTCAGAAAGGTCTAAATCACGTGAGACTATAGCAAAATCAACGAGATTACCATGGGAAAACTCTAGAACTATAGAAACAAAGGACGAAAGAAAGAAAGAAAGAAATCGACTCCCGAATGATGATGCCTTGGGGAAAAGATAACATACCCATCTACTTTACAAAGTGAGAGCTCTTCCTTGTTGATTGCCAATTTGCCATCTTGGCACGAGCAGCACGTAAAAGCCTGCCGCCTGCTTTTTCTACTAGTTAGTACCGACGAGTTCCTAAAAATGACTAACAAAAGCTACAACTGATCCATCTGGACGACCTTAGCTTCGTTGGGCTACACTTATGAAAAGACACACCAAGACTCCCCTTCGTCAGTCTACTACTTCTCCGGTAGTTCCATCAACTTCCAAAGATATACAACTACAAACTTTAGGCCAAAGACGTTCTTTAAAAATGCTTGGGAGTTGTTATTTTCATGCCATAGCATGCAATTGAACAATTCCCAAAGTAGACAAAAAATAATGAGATTTATAACCTAGCCAAGGAAAAATCATTTGGTGAAAATGATAACCAACCTGGAAACAAGGACTGAGAGCAGCGTTTTAAAGTTCAAGTACTATGAGCTTATTAGTACACACAAAAGAGCAAAACTTTGGGCGAATATGTGGAATGATATAAATACAATTCTCATGGAAAATAAGCCACTTATAGTGAAGGCAGTACAAAGGCGTCAAGGATACTTGCCTTCCCATGTTCCTACATGACACACATAATGCACTTTTGTACAAACATATAAACTCAACATAGTAAATTACACCTTTGGGGACAATCACTTGCTCTTACCCTTTTTCCTTTTCTTAGAGGGATTACTGGTGTTTTTGCTTTGGCTACTACACTTTGGACAGAACCAGTCATCCTCTGGAATATCTTCAAGTGGCGGACTGCAGCAGTCAATATGAGTACCAATCCCACAGCCAACAGACCCACTTTCGTTGCCACATATCAGCATTACTTCTCCTCTGTCACAAGACCCACAAATCACGCAGGGTATATCACTGCTACCGGAATCCTCCATAGGCGTCTCCTCTTCCTCCACCACAACCAAAACCTCTTCTGCCTTGCTCTGCAGACGGCTAAATGACTTTTCTGCCCAAGCATGAGTATTGTATAGCACATGTCTCTCAAGGGGGTATCCAGGTTTGCACACATACTCAACCAAGTAATCAGCTACAACACAGGGTACCTCATGTTTTAAAAACTCCTGTACCCACATATCAACACGCGGCATGCCTGGGCTAACAATGGCGAAGTCAACTCCCGAATTAAGGAAGCGGGTGTAAGGAGGACAAGTTGCTAATATTGTCCCATCACCAGCCTTCACGACACGCTTCAGAGTATCCTGTTTGTTTTCCAAGAAGATTATCTCAGATGACATATGCATGCTCCAGTTCACAATGGATAATTATGAATGACGAAAAGAAAACCTAATTTACAATAGCTTGGATAAAACTGCAGGCAACAATGCTCCTGATCACATGAAAAAGAATTTGATGATGATATCTATCCCGTTGTGAATTTGATGTAGAAAAAAGCAGACATGAAATTTGAGAGCATAGCAAACGTACCAGACGTGGTGCAATGCAGTCACCATATATAATAATGCGCATTCCATGAAAGGCACCATGACCTGTTCTCTCTCTCAAGAGGCGCCACTTCCTTGGAGCCTCCAAATTGATTGTGCCATCCTCACTTAGGCCACTCTTGTACCATTCATAAGGTTCCTCGGCCACAAATTTTCCTGCCTGATTACTAGCTGCCAAATAATCACTCTTAAGAATCCACCTGCACCAAAGGTATAATATATTAAGCATCTATTGATGAAGCAGTTTAAATGAAACTACAGAAATTTCCATCAAGTGACTACACTTCTCAAAATAAAGACATCCCAGCTTTCAGTATTGCGGAAACAAACCTTCCAGATGCTGCAGCAGCAAAAAACTTTTCTATCCTGCGAATTGGTTCTGGAATGATGAAATGTGTTGCCTGGTAAGACCAGTTATGGGAATCACGGCAACACCTTCCTTTCAAGCGCTTGATAATTTGCTGAAACTCCTTCCTTTCAAACTGATGTCCACTCAAAATAAACCATTCAGGTTGAATTTTAACTCTGTCTGGAGCCTGCACCTCTTGTGTTGAAGAATTCCGACTGATTTTTGCCAACTTTTGATTGATCCCCGTTGGAGTAAAATTACATTTAACATGTGATTTTCCTTCCTTCTCTTTGGCCTTGCTTATATTCTGATCTCCATGAGCAATTGGCCTGTTTTCCTTCAGCTCAGATGAGTCCTCTGGCTTACTTTTGGGTGCACTACGGCACTTAGACTTGCCTATTGGACATGCAAGTTCTTCGTCTTCCATCTCTGTCCCCTCATTGTTCTCAGTCTCAGTGACAACAGGAGAAGTCTTCAACTTGGTTCGACCGAAGGGACGCTGTTTCCCATTGTTCTTCTTTCCTTTAGCACCATCTCCTTTTGAGGTTGATCCAACCAGCATAGAAACTGACTCTCCTTGTTCATTTTCTTTTATCTTTTCCACTGAGGCCATTGCATCACCACGGACACAGGGCTCGGAGTGATTTAATACATCCTCAGATACACCTATCTCGGAGTTCATTTCATCACTAACTGCTGGAACCGTCTTCAACTTAGATTTGACCAAATGACCCTTTTTCCGAATGTTCTTCTTTCCTGTAACACTATCTCCTTTTAAGGTTGATTCAACCTGCACAGAAACTGGTTCTCCTTGTTCATTTTCTTGCATATTTCCCACCGAGGCCATTGCATCACGATGGACGCAGGGGTCAGAGTGATTTGATAAATGCTTAGAGACATCTTTCTCAGAGATCATTTTATCAGTGACAGCAGTAACACTCTTCAATTTATTTTTACCAAAAGGAAGGTTTCTCCCACTACTCTTCTTTTCTTCATCACCAACTCCTTTTGAGGTTGATTCAACCAGCACAGAAACTGCCTCTCCTTGTTCATTTTCTTGCATATTTTCTCCTGAGGCCATTGCATCACCATGGACACAGGGATTGGTGTCATTTGATATATGCTGCCCCCTTTCGGATTTCTCTTCCATGACTATATCAGCTGTAAACTCTGTTGTTTTTGCTTCACGTATACTCTCCAATGCATGCTGATCTTCTTCCTCAGGAGCCTCAGTCTCATCATCCAGAGAGTCAATTTTGTTCTCAGAAACATCTGCAGACGTAGTAACATCTTTAACCTCCGCCATCTCTAGTGCTTCTACATTAACATCTGGAGAAAGTAGATCAGGCTTTATGGCAGTGGGGGATTTCTCCTCAGCTGCTGCATTTATATCAACAGTGCCAACATTTAAGGAGGCACCTTCATCCAAGCAAACAGAAAACTTTTGGTTTGCTGAAGTCAATCTGAGCCTAGATCCTAGAGTCTTCTTGGTTTGCATCTTCTGCCCATCTGATCTTATCGAGTCATCAGTTCCACCTTTATGCAACTCCAAGTCAGCAACGTTGTTGGACTTATTAGTCACCGTCATTGGTGACGAACGCTGGATATCTTGTTGCAGATTTTGTGGTTCCACTGTTTCTCTCACTGTAGTTGTAGATACTTCCATTGCCAAATCTCCAATGCCAGGCTTGCTGGAGAAGGGGGACTTTCTTAATCTCTGGAATGTGGATAGAGGGGATTTCTTATTGGCATTGCCATCTTGGACAATCTCTGAGATCAGAGTCGTGGAGGAAGGCACATCAGATGTCAACGATTTCTCAGTGAGGTTAGATGATTTTGTTGGCGACACAGCAACACCTAAAATTTCTGCAGCATTCGAATGACTCATATTCTTACTCAAAGAGTTTTCATCATTTCTGACAATATAATGACTATTAGTCTTATATGAACCATCAATCAAAGATGCTGGTATTTCTTTAGGAGATGTATCACTTGATGGACTTCTGACAATGCTTGATTCTGCATCATAACTCGTCTTCTGTAATTTGGAGCTCACATAAGAATGATCTGGTGTCCTTTTTTGAGGCAATATACCACTTGGCTCTGCTTCATCGTGTACATCATTTCCTTTCGACACAGCATCCCCACAATTAGAGTCAATTTTTTCATTTTCTTCCACCCTGAAGGAAGAGGCAAAATCATCATTGACACTTAACTTGTGAATAGGGCCTCTAGAAGACCTGCCTCCATAGCTTGATTTATCTCCCGAGTATAATGGAAGTGTGGATTTCCATGGTGATTGCCTGGAGTAGCTTAGTTTCCTATCAGAATGAGGGGACGGCCTTTCAGCAGATTCAAAAGCAGATGACATGTTATCTTTCATCTTAGAATCTGGAGTTGTGTGATGGAGGTCTTTACGCTCACCAAGCATGGGATCTTTAAATTTACATGCATCCTGAGGGCTAGGTTCCTTGGAAACGTGAATGTCAGAAAATCTTGAAGCTTGATCAAATATATCGTCATTCCGAGAAATAGATTTCTCCATTGAATTTTGGGGAACCATAGGCACCTCTCCTTCTGACTTTGGAATTTGAAACGGAACTGGAGAACCAGCCTGTATATTGTGGCAACTCTTATTCATGCTTCTCCCCACAGATTGCTTTATAAAGGTGTCTTCAGCCTCATCTTCAGAATCCCTAGCCTCAGCCTCCATTATCTCCAACTCATAGCCACTATTGATAGAGAATAAAAACTCAGGACATACATTTGCATGGCTATAAACAACAATTTTACTTACTAAGATTCCATGCACAACCATCTCACCTCTGGTTATAATTATCTTCCTGAAGAAGAACCCAATCCCTTAAGCTGAAATAATGCAACAAGGAGATTAATATGGCAATTTCCTTTTCTTATTGAAGCATTCTTAGAGTTTCAGAACTTCAGAAAATGACCAAGACATGATCTTACCAATCTTCCAACCAACGATGATTGACAATCTTAATCTGAGGGAGCTGTTTGGCGAGTTTATACTTCTCCCCTAAAAATGTAAACACATTTCAGTTCCATAGTTTTGAAAAGATTTTAACTAAATGAATAATATAAAGCATGGAGCCGTAAAGAAAGAAGAATAAACAGTCAGAGACTGCATCTACCTGATCGACCCTAGTAATCCTTATATGACATATCAGTACTCAACTCAATGTATTTATTAGTAAGGAGCATAGGGAAGAAACAATACCTTCAAATTTATAGCAAATGAGATGAGTGACTCTGCTTGCGACCAATGGTTTAGAAAATTGAGCACCCATTAAACCAACCATTGTCTGACAAAAAGAAAGAAGACAATCAAAATGTAAACTGGGTGCTCTTATGCAAAAAGGGCATAAAAGCAGAAGCATACCATAATGTCATCTCTATCTTGTCCTTGGTATCCAGTCAAGCACATTAATAAATTCTTGGCACCAGGAATACCACTCAAATGTTTGAGAGGTCTGTATATAATCTGCACGCAAATCCTAAATAGTGACTAAACATTGCTAAATAGTAACCGAAAAAACAAAGAGCGAAAGAAGATGAGAAACTGACAGCAGAGGCATCAAGGGGCATTCCGACATCAAAACTATGATGAACCCACAAAGCGGTGACAACAGTTTTGCCGTCCTTACGAGCAGCAGCACAGACAGGATGGTCCTATAAACAATCAATTGTGTGAAGTTGAGTAAATTGTAATTGAATATTGATAAGCAAATTAAGAATGGGAAAGTGAAGCCCTTACATAGGTAATCCTATCAACAATGATGTGAGTGCAATTGGGAGAATAGATACCGACGTCAGTCCCACCGCAATCTAACAACTTAGATCGAACCTACGCCCATACAATTAACACAAACCAATCAAGTGTTGATATTTTCTAAAAGATAGAAAATCAGGCAAGAGGGATTGATTACCTGGCGCTCGGCGATGGGGTCGAAACCCAAGAGAAAGAAACGGAAGCCCTCAAACGTTTGAGCACGGCAGTCCATCATCAAACTCGTTCAGTCTGAGAGAATTAATTAGGGTTTTACCGAAACAACAAGGGAAGGGAGGGAAATGTTTTTGATTTTAGTGCAGTGGCGGGAAAGCTCGCTCACGATTGCGACACGTGGATCCTCAGTTTACACGTGTGTCGCTAAAACCCGACAAGTCTGTGGCCGTTGGATTAGTTTGTAAAAGTCGACGCCCACCATTCTAGAGACTTCCTTCTGGTTTTGCTTCAACACTGAGAGTCGGTGAGGAGAGAAAAATGGGTTGGCTGACGCGATTCCTAGCCGCCGTGGCTTTCTTAGCCATCGGAGTAATCTTCTCACCGGAGACCTTCTTCGGATCCAAGTCGCCGGCACTCTCCACCTACCTGAAGCTGGCTCATCTTCTCAGCTTCTCCACCGCTTTCGGCGCCGCTCTTTGGGTCACTTTCATCGGCGGCATCATCATGTTCAAGTATGTATGTTTACTTTTCTTTTAATTTTTAATCAGAATTGGGGATTTGAATTGATATTGAAATATTGAAATCAGGAATCTTCCGAGACATCAGTTCGGTAATCTGCAGAGCAAGATGTTTCCGGCTTATTTCACCATGGTCGGGATTTGCTGTGCCATTTCAGTTGCTTCTTTTGGGTATTTGCATCCATGGACCTCCTCCACTTTAGCAGACAAGTACCAACTCGGCTTTTTGGTTTCTTCCTTGGCCTTCAATCTCACCAATTTGTTCGTCTTCACTCCCATGACTATTGAGGTACCTATCTCTCGATTGCCTAGTATTGGCTGTTGTATACTGTGTGTTAATGTATGTCTTTGTGGTCTCGCTAATTGTTATTGTGTTGCAGATGATGAAGCAGAGGCATAAGATAGAGAGGGAACAGAACATTGGGGAAGAAGTTGGATGGTCCAAAAATGTGCAAGTTGCAAAGGTGAACCCGAAACTAGCAGCCATGAATAAGAAGTTCGGGATGATTCACGGGCTTTCATCTCTTGCCAATATTATGGCCTTTGGCAGCCTTGCCATGCACTCATGGTATTTGGCAGGTAAACTTGATCTCTAGTATGTAAACAAAACCCTAGTTCCCCTTTATTTGGGGATGGAGAAGGAAATGTTCTGGGCTCTTATACAACTATAACCAGTGCCCAATTTCTTATTCTATGGTTCAATGTTATATGTACAAGAATACTATTACCTCATGCTTGTCTAGGAATCATAATTTCATAAAACTTGATCATCGGAAGTATGAAGTCTGAATGAAGATGCTTTACTTCAGTTTTTCTTCCCTTGCATGTCTCATTCTACACAATGCTTGTTCTGCAATTTAATTCTGTGAATGTATGTATTGAGATTTTAAAGGTCACTTTATGTTTTTCTATTTGACCAACGGCTTAGATTTCAGTAGTGTGTTATTGTTTTTTTTATTTTTTATCTAGTACTGGATGTTGCAGCGGTTCGATTGCAATTGCTTAGTCGGTCACTTTTATGCTTTTAATCTGGTATCTGCCCCTACTAATGTTTTCTCGAGTCTGATAATGCAATGTTACAATATATCATTACGTCTAAGAGACTGCCAATAACCCAGAGCTGGGTTGTGATACTTTGTCACAAGTGGTCGAACAGGCTCTAGTTCTTAAAAATATTGAAGCTTTCAGTGGGATTCTGCAGATGTTCTATTTCAGTACTAAGGAACTCTGAAATCCTAAGCATCAGTTTATGAGTTTATCAGTAGTGTGGATTTCTGTGTCCACCTATATTCATTTGGCAATCTATATCCATATTTTGACCGTATAAAAGTTGGATCATTCGTGAAAGATTATTTGTAAAAGAAAAACTTTGATCGAGACAATTAGGTTGTTCATTGCTTAGCAAAGTATTTCACTTTTGTGAATGTCATTGTTCATAGATATGAGGAGCTAAGCTATCGTTCAGCATCTTAAAACGTAAAGTAGCAATTACAGAATTGTCTAATTGTCCTACCACCTGTCTAACTATGTCCAGAAACAAACAGAAACATTGTTCATTTATGCACCCCAACATTGTGCTGATCAGGGGAAACCGATTACTCTATAAGCCCCCAAGAGTATGAGTCGTGCTGGTACCAAAAGCAGCACAAACAAATGCATGTGCTGAGATGTAATAAGTCTACTGAATCGTTTCAAGGATTCTTTCCCACTTTGTAACACGCCGGAAAAGTTGACCTGGTACTGGCCCTGCTTCATTGTTGCAAACGGCCTTCCTACAATGATCCCAAGATCAACACCTCGGGATGAGATGAGGGGCAACAAAACCTTGCGCCTCTGCTGTCTTCTGGCCTTCCTAATATGGTTAAGCTCATGTCGAATCACCCCACGAACTGATTTGGGGAGAATTTATCATCCGGTTGAAGAATCAACAGCTCCCCCATTGGAGAATACAGTAGCTTCTGTTACAGAAAGACAAATTTTGGTTTAGATAAATAAGAACTAGGGGAACAGAATATTTCACACTTAAAAATCTCACACTGCTGCTTTTCTCAAAAGCTGATAGGTTTACCTGGTTATTAAGGCAGGGATGATTCCGGAAGTTCCCATTTATAGCTTTGAGAAGCTCTGCTACATGATTAGGATAATTGCAAGAGAATGCCCGGGGTACAATGTCTCTGTGCAATGTAATTGCCTGGATATGACTCCGTGCTAATCCAAGTTTGCGAAGCAGTTGATCGCCTCCACACATGATGGATGGTGAACCAAAAGTTGAAGTAATGAAGAAACTGGCACTTCACCACGTATAAGCAGCATGAGGTTTATTAGTAGTGCTAAACTTCCCCCTAATGAGTGCCCAGTAAAACGAAAAAAAACCATGAGATTTAAGAGAAAAAATTGAGTTCCTATCAATTCTGGAGCTCTCCACATGTCGCCTTCTTACTGGTTGGGTCCACTAAATCAGCTTTCCAGCTGGTATAGGCGTAGCGGGTTCTTAGAATACTTTCACCATTAATATTTTTCTAAAATTTTCCCTTTTGTCATTAGTACGAGGGTAATAAGGGAATTTGAAAGATCTGGTCTTTCCTGAAATGAAAATTGGAAGGAGAGCAAAATTCATTTCCTTTCCATGAACTAAATCCTTGTTGTATTAGGATATTGCTTCCTACTTTGGGTTGTATGAATATATAAAACCAGTGGGTGTTCCGCCTGCTTGTTTTGTTGTTGTCGAAGAAGAAGAAGGGGAAAAAGCTCCAGATCTGGAAGCTCGATCGGTCGTTCGTTCATGGAGACAGTGCCCATTGATGTCTACAGATTTACAGGTGTGAAGGTGGAGCAAGAAAGCGTACCAGCATTTGGAGCGGATAAAAAGTCTGATCGTATGGTAGTCAAAATGGGATATAAAAGTGCAAGCTACGACCGCCGTGGCCCTGACGGCCCACCTCGACGGGATTCAATCCAGCAACATAAATTTAAAAGGTTTTTCATTAAATTGGAAGCTATCAAGGAGAAGGGATCCCCCTTCCGCTTAAAATGTGAAAGGGTTTTCGCACACCTTATTACCAAGGGAAAGAAGTGGATTGATATCCCGGAACAAGTCCACCGCAAGGCAATGCGGAGGTTGTTCCGGGTTATTGACAAGGCTGTCAATCCCGATCTGCCGATTTTTTTGCAGATTTGGGAGATCACTATGCGTACTTGGGAGCCATCTCCTCCCTCTCCCTCTAGTATCAATTTTGTTCCTGCTACCAGTGATTCAATTGAAGACTTGGAAAGATTGATGCTTCAAGTCGTGGGAGACGAAACTTGTGCAATCTGTTTGGAGCAGTATGATCAGCCGGCGGCTCTTGTTACTAGGTTGCCCTGCTCCCACTACTTTCATGCTGATTGTATTGTGCTCTGGCTGCACACCCATCACAAGTGTCCCTTGTGCCGCCTCGCAATGCCAACCTAGCTCTTAATTTATGTGCTGCTGCTGCTGTTGTTTTAGTCTGCTAGCTAGTTTCTTTCTGCCAAATAATTAATTTAGCTTTCCAGTATTATCGAAATAAACCATTTCACCAAACTCCTCATTTTAAACCCAAAATCACTTTTTGTCCTAAAAGCAGGTCCAAAAGCGATCCCAAACTGGCCCTCAATCAGCTATTGGACTTTGGCTTTTCATTCTGCTTCTTTTGCAATAATATACATATAATTCTAGGGCTGAGACCGGTACGAGACGGTTCAGGATTCTGTTCAAACTGATACCATACCGATTTTATATTTCGGTATCGGTTCCGTCATTTTCAACCTCAATACCGAACTGAACCGATACCGTTTAATTTCAGTACTGTTCGGTACCAAACTGGCAAATTCCACAAGACACTGCTAAATACTAGCCTGCAATAACTAAAATAACGAGACCAGATAATTACACAAGGTTTTGAGGCCAGGATTCGGATAAACTCGCACTAATTACATTCACTAAAAGAAATGGATCCATAACGAGAATACAACTTAGAGGAGTGCATATTGAGATGGGCCAGCAAACTAGTCAAATGAATTTGTACATTACTTTTAAAGAGAAGCACAATCGCTGAGCGATGCCTGCCTGCCTGCCTACGGTTTAAGGAAAATGAAGGATATCCTAATGAGTTAGCTCTCTAAAGTTTGGTCTGGGTCTGGTTGCCTGGGCGCAGTTGCACCACCATTTTATTCTGGCACGTGCCTCAGCAGTTGCACCTTCACTTGTTCCAATTGTTTAGGCTAGTGGATCTTGTGATAGATTCAAATGGAAGGTCATTTGCTTGCACAATCATCATAAAGGCATCACCAGAGCTTTCAGAAGTGGTAGTTGCTTCATTCAATAACAAAACAATCTGGCTTTCCTGTAAGAACAAAGTAGCTTAATAGAAAATTTCCAAAAGTTCACAAAAAGATGAATGACTGCTCTAGATAAGTATTGTTTCTCTACCTTATATAAAGAAATATCGACACAGTAATAACCAACAGGGATGCACAAGAGTACAGCTTCTACTGAACTATAACCCTCCTTTATATTGCTCGAGTCGTGCATAATTCCTCTTATTATGGCTATACAATTTGAAATACCAGAGAAAGAATCATCTAATCTAGAAACACATGTAGACGAGCCTGATGAGCGACAGAATGGGAGGCATCCTATTCAGGAAAGGAAAAGCAACAATTTTACTGATGACGAATTCAAATATTGGATTTTATTGAATAATACTAGATGAGCATGCAATTTTTTATCCTAATTACAGAAATAATACGCACCTCATAATATGATACCGACATAGGAATACTGGTGGACAAAGATGCTGACAGAGGTGGAAGCGGGCAAAGCGGCAATGAATCTTCGCAGACTACCTTTCTTGAAATTGTAGTAAAGGGCATCTGAAAAGCCTCCTTAAAGCTAGAAGACCAGGGGAGGGGGTTATAAGTTGAAAGACATAGTAGTCTTTCATGTATGATGTGTGCTTGTTGTGCTTTGATAATAATTTAAGTAATGCACTGTTCAGCTGTACAAGTTAGAATCTACAATTGTGATTCAAACACATAAAAGCATAACTCTTGGGTCAGATATCTCATAGTAGATTGAATTCTCAGTAATGACACTAACCAGATCTAATGTCAATTCATGTCAAAGAAGTTTCCTCCATTTGCAAACCTCAGTAAATTATGGTGTTCATCATATTAACTACATAACTAACAGTCTAACACAATTCAACATTCACAGAGAGGGCTATAACAATCACCACAACTATAGTGATCAATACCTTAAAGAGTATAAACATCTGCATACCTAGACTCCATCTGCTGAAATTCCTTGGCTAACGTCCTCTGCAGGTGCTCACAATCTGAAAATCCACCAAACTGAGCTAATTCTTTAACTCTCCGCACTAATTCCCTGAAATAAAATAAAGCAAATTTCAGTCTTGACAAATAAAATGAGAATCCGTACTCTAAAAACTTGTATAATTACAGGCACATATATAAACTAAATATTCGTAGTCCTCAAAATGTACAAAAATGCAGACAGATGGATATGCAGAACAACATATCAGACTGAGGTTAAGGCCAAATGTTAGAGGTATTTCGAAAGACATTGGATTTGTTGAAGTAAGGAAAGAGTGATCGCCAGCGGGTAAGATAATTCTGGTGTCTAAATAATTTTGTAGCCTACTGGAAATCAGAATAATAGGTATGAAATCTTTGACGGAATGCAAAGTAGACGACTGTAGATAAGTAATAATCATTACATGCTAAATAGATTGTATGATAGATGATTCTAAAAGACAAAACGGTTGTACTCCAATACAAGCTGCCTCTGAGTGATGTATAAAATCACTTACAATCCAACTTATGAGAGCGCAGCTTCTGACACTTTCAGCAACTGCTTAACAGGATCTTTGTCATATAGAAACTTCAAGAACATAACAACAAGTTCACTGCCAACTGATATTTGTAAGTAAGACAGTATATGCTCTGTAACCAGATTATATACAGAAATACTGGGCAGACCTATTGTACGGTAGAAGATGATGATCACTGGGTTTTGAATTGCGTAACTTTATACACTTCAAGAGCCAATTGAAGAAGTTTGAAAACCGAACCACAAGACAAAACCAGAAGTTAATGGGAATTGGGAAATTTGCAGAAATCATGAATCACATTATGCTATTTCATTTCATACAGTATCCGATTTTCAAATTTCCTGAATTATGATACTTAACCCATATTTTCTCAGACCTATTCTATAAGTGTAGGTGAAAACACCAGTTTCATTTAGCAAATAGTGTATCCAAGTTGAAACATATAACTACTGGAAATTTCCAATCACAGTCTAAATAGTAAAATATAGTTTGGTGAAGTGAAAGGAAGAATAGATGGGAGAATTGTTCAATAGTAAGATATAAGAGCAATAATTCAAGATAAAAGCAAACCTGCAGCACCAGAGAAGAAAGCTTCCTGATAAACCGTTCAATTTGCACAAGTATCATTCCAGCCTTTTCTGTTGCATCATTGATAAGTGTCTCATTCACACCGATACCCTCATAGCGTGCCCTCCATCGTGAAAGGCCTCTAAGTTCTCACATCCTGAATGCAATAATTTCTGCAGCAGGCTGGAAAGGGTGGGTGACTAGCTTTAGTTTCAACTCAAGCCCTCTAATATGGTAGAGTATTGAGTAGTAAGATCACTTATATGTAACACTAAACACAGTTCAAGGTATATGACTTTAAGGACTCATTAAGTTTACGGTGAGTATATGAAAACTTTAATCGGTAATCTATGTTTCATCTGCCAATTCCACATCAATTTATGAGATCATTTTGGTTAGATATAGATCGTGAAGATGACATTATTTTATCCTCTAGTAAATTATATTGGCTGGCCCCAACAGAGAGTAAGCACGTCCGGTCGTTAACTCCTCGCGCCGCTGCCACCATTTCTAGGACCGACCGACGAGCAAAGATCAAATACTTTTATAATAAAATATGCATCTACAGCAAGAACTACTAATAAAGCACCTGAAGATGATTAAGGATTATAAGTTGCAGTTCTTACCTATTTCCTAGCACCACAAACAGCCTTTGACACGTTTCACACCCTAGATAGAAATACACTATTGAAATCAATTGTATGCTCCCATACACATTCTTAAGAGGAAAGCATAATTAAAATCTTAAAAAGAGGGTGTTACATGGGACTAAGCATACCACTTCACCGAGAGAGTTTACAAGAAACTGATGAAGTGCTGGACTAGTCCTTCAACCGCCTAACAGACTCAAAAACTCATCTTCAGGAGAAGATACAAGTCCTATAAAGAAATGGTAGGGACTGTATGAAATGTACAAACTAAATCACCAAGAACCATGTCAAGAGAGTGGGGACTAGGTGACAATTAGAAGTTACCATGGTCTACGATCAGACAGAGAATCAAACTTGTCATGAAAAGTTCGCATAGCATCAGACCACTCCTTGTGCATAACTGAAGTTGATGGTCGAATAACCTCTGTCAATTCCTCAATGTTAGAAGCTTGTTGCGCCACGTGATGAAGCTCACTTATTCTACAATGATAAATTAAATGGTAAGCCAGACACTGATCCAAATCAATAGGTAATAGCAGGACAGCTTCAAACAGTCTCTACAATACTCTATACATAATTTTACACAAGAATTACATTTAAATTTATCTCAGATCCTAAAACTTTAAAACAAGCAGCAACTGGTAAATTGAAGCAGTGAACTAGAATCAGATAAATTAATATTATATCGCCATATCACAGCACAGTCTAGATTATGTTTTAAAAAGCCTGTGATATCCTAGTTTCTATAGAAAGTTACCTCTTCCAGAAAATAGATGTATCAAGCACTATGCAATGTAAGCCATGCATACCAGGTTCAGCCATCCGTCTATTTTCTGATGCTTCCCTATTTTCAACCAATTCTCCTGAACACATGACTATCAAATGACAAAGATCCTTCGACAAAGCTACCTAATGACAAAAACAAGTAATTGCATCAGCTTGGCGTGATAAATTAGTCCATTATTAGTCTGTGAATGGTTTTGAAAAAGCACTTTAAGAAAGTGCAAAGATGAAAATTCCAACAGCAGGATATTTTAAGACTGTTACAGTAACTCTGCATCACTTTTCCACGCTCAGATCCTCAAGTTTATATGAAGTTGAACCTCATTCTTTTTGCCTTAGACTGACCATAGCTATTCCTACCCACTTCGCCTCTTAAAAGACTAATAAAATATCAGGGTGACTCTGCTACAGTATAATTAATTATGAATGCTATGTTATAAAGAATTAAAAGTTTTTAAATTACGAATATAGAGAATGTACCTTGCACACAGATGCATTCAGAAGCCTACACGATTTCTAGCTCCTCAACAACTTCCCATTCTGCTACATTATCTATTATGAACAATCTTCATCACTAATCTATTCAACTTCTCATAATCGATTGTAAGAAACTAACCCAGAAAACAAAAAACAAAATAGTTTACAGAAGGAACAATATTGTAATCTTTTGGAAACAATGTTCTATTGCAGTACAACTTTATGACAAATAAAATGTTCTACAGACTTCAATCACATCTACAGACTTAGTATTGGACAATGCCACATACAAGCATAAGCTTCAATATCTAAAACCTTAAAACAATAATTCTACTTCAAATTAGTGCAGATTTTTACCTTTCCTGGCCAGGGAGTACCAGGTAGTTATTAGGGTCGCTGATGCTACCATCTGACTCGGCAGAAGAATCACCATCTGTGTACCAATTAGGATCTGCCCTTATGGCATCCTTCAGAAGTTTCTGCCCCGCCGGACCTTTCCTTACCCGATCCTTCATGAGCCTTTGGAATCTGGCATTCTTGGAATTCAGTGACCCCCAGTGCTAGATTAGCATCACTTGATGAGTCAGAATCAGAAGAATCAGAAGCTACTGCTTTGCCCTTGCCTTTAGCAGCAGCAACTAAGGCCTTAGCACCCTTGGCAGTAGCAGCTAAGGCCTTAGCACCCTTGGCAGCAGCTTTGGGGCATGTTAAAGCTTTGTAAGCTTCAAGGATTCTCTGCATCTCCTTCTCCTCTTGTCCGAGAATGATCGATGCATCGTTGAACTTCGGCAGCTTTGAAGTTTTGTCAAGCTGCCTCCACTTGTCTTTGATTTGGAGGGGGGTGAGCTCCGGAAGAAACTCTTCTTGCACCTTAACATATCGACCATACTTGGCCATCCCGTCAACCAACAAGGCCGTCTCCTCATTGGACCATTTGTGATAATTCGATCCGCTCTTCTGTTTCTCGGTCTTCTCCTTCTTCGTCGGGTCCGTGCTCTTCTGTTTCTCGGTCTTCTCCTTCTTCGTCGCGTCCGTCTTCTTCGTCGCCGCCATAGACATCAGCATAGCAGCTGCCAGCTCGTCGATTGAAGAAGGATATGATATGAGAGAGAGAAGGATCTGGTTCACTGTAAATATAGTTTAACATGATACCTCCACTTTGAAGAAGGCCTTTCTCTGACTTCAAATCTGTCGAAGTTCAACGATGCATCGATCATTCTCGGACAAGAGGAGAAGGAGATGAAGCTTACAAAGCTTTAACATGCCCCAAAGCTGCTGCCAAGGGCTTAGCCTTAGCTGCTACTGCCAAGGGTGCTAAGGCCTTAGCTGCTGCTGCTAAAGGCAAGGGCAAAGCAGTAGCTTCTGATTCTTCTGATTCTGACTCATCAAGTGATGCTAATCTAGCACTGGGGTCACTGAATTCCAAGAATGCCAGATTCCAAAGGCTCATGAAGGATCGGGTAAGGGAAGGTCCGGCGGGGCAGAAACTTCTGAAGGATACCATAAGGGCAGATTCTCCAATTAATTCTTTCACCCATCTGCTCTACAAAATGCAAAAATGAAATTAGCATATGTACTATTAATAAGTACTTGTCAGATTTCTTGTTCAGAGAATAGCATAGTTTTACTTATATCATTAATGCATCAAATACAAAGTCCAAATGCACCATCCGACTATAAACTGTATACTTATGCTCTAAGGATTGTTGCATAAATTAGAGTGAAATGACATACTGCTCCATTTTGTAAGTGAAAATTTGCAACAGAATCCAGAGCTTTGCCTCTCCTTTTTCTCTTGCAGAACCTTTGGTAAGAGAAACAAAGATATGTCAATAGTGTGTCACACAGAAGAACACAATAGCCTGCCAGCTGTTAAGAGTAATTTCTGTGATGTAACGTTAACCATTTCATTTTAGTAGACCCATCATCTTTAGTGGCTTAGCAACAATAAAGAGAAGGAAAATCGAGTTCGGACCTGTTGCATTAGAGGGGGTTTTAGAGCTGAAAGCAATTTTTCAGACTCTATCCACTCATGATTTGCTGAAGACAGTAAATTGAGCATGACTTCCATGCTGTTTTTCCCAGTGGTGAATCCCCTGCACAAAGAGATGCGGTAGAATGCAGAAAGAGATGCCTCCTCTTCAACCGAGTGAGCAGCATTGCCACCTGAAGATACATGTCAGATCAAACCACCTCAATCTCAAAAAAAAACATCAACTGCAAAATGCAACACAACAACTGAAAAGACATCAACACAAAACTCACTTCCAGTTTCTGGAAGCTCAACTCCAAATACTGCTTTATCAAATCTCAAACCTGTGTCCTGTTAAGATCATACTCTTTGGAAAGTTGCACAAGCAATTTTCGACGATTCTCATAGCAAAGGCCAAAATATGCCTACTCAACCATAAACAAACCACATTCAAAATCCAAATATAACCAACCATTACTAGAAAACTAAACTTCATATTAACCTCCCAAAAAAAAAGCTACCACTGAGAAATCAGTCAGCACAGAATCCGAGACTTCAGTTTTACTCATTGAAATTGCAGAGTGCATGGACTCATTTACAAGCTCAAACTCCCTAAACAACAGTAAAAACAAAAAACATTAACTGCGTTCAAAAAACTGTAAACATCCAAGCTTTTTGTATTGGGTTTAGAACAAAGAACACCTCTTGGTGTTGCTTGAAGCATTGAGCTTTTGGGTCCCGCTACTAGTTTGGTCTCCTCCATTCAGCGTTTGATTCACCATGTTCTATTTCCAGAAAAACTCCTATCAAGTGAAAATTCGAAAATGGGTAATCGGAAAAGTTGAAGACCTACGGCGCGAGGTGAGCTGAGTCGTTGTTGGTGGTGGCCTGGTGGGTCTCATTCCGGTTCGCATTAGAATTGCCAAACCCTTCTTGTTCGTATCTCTTACTCAAATCAAAGTTTGGTGCTTTTTACAGTGTCATAGAGTTTGGTACTGTTTGAGGAGGTTTTGTACTTCTGTATTGTCTTTTTGGCAAGGTCGTTTGAAATGATCCTGTTTGGGCTTGAAAACAATGAATGAACAAAGTGAATCCCAAAGTTAGATGATAGATATCACATTAGTGGAAGTTCAATAATTAAACATCTTACACTAAACAGAAATCAATACACTTGTAACAGAAGGTCTTCAAGATCGCTTGTGTAGAAAAAGGTCATCTCTGGTTGAAGAGGAGGAGGTGTACATTAGAGCATCCGCACCCATGTTTTGATCTTGCTCAAGCAACTGGTGGGCCCACGAGTAAATTTTACTTCAAGCAAATGGAAATCAAATTTTGCTCCACCAAATCGATTTTTTCACACACCCATTAACAATTTGCTTGAGCAACTCAGTTTTGTCTTGTTGTGAAATGATTAAATTTTTTTACCGGATAGATTAACCACCAATTTTTCTTGAAATTGAAATTACATTGAAAATTGAAATTACATGAAATTGAAATTACATTGAAATTGAAATTACATGAAATTGAAATTACATTGAAATTGAAATTACATGAAATTTAAATTACATGAAATTTAAATTTAGTACAATACTATAACTATCATGGAAATAACACACGACCCGGGTGATAACAATCCGAATATGTTTCATCGGTAGGTTGATCTTCACTAGCTCCTCCTTCATTAAGGATTTCTAGTTTCCTCTTGGTAAAATACTTTTTTGAGATTGGGGTCATAGCCTCCAAATTCATTGTCATGATCCTTGTGTCATTTTCTTGTTTCTTCAATTGTAACTCTTCTTCCGCCCTTGCTTCCTTCCGCTTTTGAATGTCTATGTACTCCGCGTAATAGTTAAGCTCGGCCTCATTTTGCGCTAGCCTCTTGGTATGCCATGATGCTTGGTCACTTGCAATAGTATGCAAAACCTCAACTCGTTGCTCAATAGGAGTCTTACCATGTTTCTTTAGGCGCCTTGCTTCCTTTGCCGCCTTGGTTCCCATTGGTCTAGGCGGACTTGAGACAGCGGCCGTGTTGCTTTGAGGTGTCTCATTCAATTGGTCATCATCCAAATTGATGGCTGGAGCTGATTCGGTTGCGGAAGGAGTAGCATCGTAAATACTTGCATATGGAGATGGAGTAGTGGGTAGGACGGGAGCGAAAGATGGATGATCCTTAACCACTTCCCAACATTCAAAATGTGTAAACTTTTTCTTCTTGGCACTATAGTAACATGATTGAGCTTGTCGTTCATAATAAAAACGTATATTAGGTTCATATTTAATGACATAATTCCAACAAATTAGATACAATTTGAATTTAACCAAATTAGATATATTAAAAAAAAATAATGTAAACAATGCTACATATTTAAACAAATTAGATACAATTTAAATTTAACTAAATTAGATATAGTAAAAAGAAATAATGTAAACAATGCTACATATTTAAACCAATTAAATACATAAATCACATAATTTAATTAGATATATAATTGAATAAAAATTATAATATATCATAAAAAAATATAAACTTACTAGGTCCATTAACGAAGTGCCGCTAGCTATACGTTGATGTACAGCCGCCAAACATTCTCCCCATTTTTGCAAGAGTAGTTTGAACTTGTTGTAGTGCGAAGCGACGGCGACTCGGGTCCTCGGCTCCTTTGGAAGTTTCTCACCGGGTGCTAGCTTCCAATTTTCCATATAATCGGCAAAAATTGTCTCCCACAATTTGTCCCTCTTTTGTTTGTTACCGTCATATTCATCAACGCTATGACGGACAAAAGAGATGCACATTTGTAAATCTTCGGAAGGAAGCCAATGGGAACCCATTGTTTTGAGAAAAAATGCTAAACGAAATGAGAGAGGAGATGGAGGAAGATGTGAAATTTGTTGTGCACAAATTGGTGTGAGTTGATTAAAAATTGAGGTAGTATTTATAGGAAAATTTTTGGGATTTTTTTACTATTTTTTGGGAATATTTCCGTTCTGATCAAATTGTAGCCGTTGCCTTTGAATTCTGACCGTTGGATCAAAATTTCCGATTCAAATGGAAGGCCCAGATTGATTTGCCCGTTGCCTTTTTTTTGACCGGTCAGCGTGACACGTGTCGGCTTCTCAGTGGCTGTTTTTAAAACAGCCACTGTTCATCTTCTTCTTCTGGATTTCCCGCCGTTTTCGACCCGTAGCTTCCCGGCTTCCGTTCGCCGCCGTCCGGCCACTCCAGCCGACGTGTCACCCACCAAAATGATGGGCTCCACGCCCTCTTTCATTTGGGACCGGTCTCAGGCGCATTTTCTTGATGTGGGAAATGCGGCAAATCTCGGGAGCCACGGCCACCGTCGAGGGCGGCGCTCGGCTTCACCTCCGGTTCGTGCTAGTGCTCGATAGCGTCGTCCACGAGCTGTTATGTCTCTCCAACGTCGGAAAAGCCAAACAAACAGAAGCCCGGCCCCACTAGCTGCTCGAGCAAGCATCGGAGCAAGTTTTGCTCGAGCCTTCGCTCGAGCACTTTGACTCGTTGACTGCTCGAGCAGTTGCCGACCGTTTTCGACCCCGGTGCGTGTTGATTTCCGTCTTGCTCGAGCACCTTGGCCGGCCCTACCTCTTGCTCGTACTCTTGCTCGCCCGGTTGCTCGCCGGTGCGGGTGCTCTTAGTAATCTGCATCAGCTTTATCACTTGTCATAAATCGCGCTTCCATGCTACTTGATGAAAGAAGGAATAACTTTAGGTCCATTGGTTGAAGCACTAGATCTCTCACTACTATAATTGGAAGCGTGGATTTGGTGTCAACAGCTTCACCAAAGTTTCAAAGTCTCCAAAATGACCATGCTAGAGATAAAACATAAAAGAGAGAAAATATTATGTGGGAGGGATAATATGGTAAACTACAAAAATTAAAGTAAAATAAAATTAAGATAAAAGGTGAAAACATAGGAACAGGAGAAGATTGTGGGTAGTGAGAACTAGATAAACCAAAACTAACTATTTTAAAAAAAAAGTGATTATGTAAATCTGTGGAAATTTACACGGGTACTGGCTAGTAATAGGAAAGTTGGGGTTGAACTAGTTTGGTACTTTGGTTAGCTACACTACAAGAAATAAGGGCTGAGGGGACAATTGTTATATGTCCCCTTCGGTATCTATAAACAATTCTTTCGAGTTAAGAGTTCATTAGCATTTCTACTGTAACAAGATATTGCATTCCTGAAATACTCGTGATGTATTGGAGTGCTGTACAAAAGTTTATTTTTGTAAAATAAACAAAGGGCTGAACATTCTAAGCATCTGAGTAGTGCCTGGCTTCTGCCATGGCTCATAGCTTAGCGCCTTGGTCGAGTTGAGCAAACTGCTGCCTCAGAATCCGTCTCATGACCTTGTTTGTTGCGGTTCTTGGAAGTGAAGGGAGAGGCACAGCTTTCGAAACCTTAACACACAAGCTTTCGAAACCTTGTGTTATGGTCGAATCTATTGTATTGAGCAGAGCTGAAATGCATACCTTGAACAATGGATTTAGTTTCTTCTGCACGGCTGAATTGAAGGATGCTCTTAATGGATTTAAATCTGCAGGTGGATTATCTGAATTCTTAAACACAACAGCAATCACCAGCTGCTCCGGTCCTCCTCCATTAGGTGGCACCCCTATGGCGGCCGTCTCCAAGATGTTTGTGTCAATCGCATTACAGATTCGTTCAATCTCTATAGAACTAACCTGCTCAAACAAAATAAAAGGAGTGTCAGAGGGAACCGACTCGAATCATAATCAATGAGTTCATATAGGATGATATCGTGTCTACAGTTGAACTAAATGGAATCAAGAGAAAGTGAAACCAATTTTGGTTTTTACAGACTTGTATATTCAACTACTACATTACAGGTTTACAAAGCTGCTCTTATATAGAGTTGTTATCAAAACTATTCAACCAATATTACAGTTGGGAGTTACTGATGCAATGAAGTCATGGACAACTTTGTCAATGCAGCTCTCTTTGTCAGGATTGTGTGCTATGTTTTTCACATTGACTCATGTTAACACTCCCCCTCAAGCTAGCGCTACATATCACCCATGTCCAACTTGTTAAGTGAGTCATAAAAGGCCTTTCTAGAAACACTTTCGGTTAACATATCTGCCAGCTGCTCCTCCGTAGAAACAAAAGGAACGCTAATAAGATTTGCATCAAGCTTTTCTTTTATGAAGTGACGATCAACCTCTACATGTTTAGTGCGATTATGTTGCACTAGATTTTGTGAAATATCAATCGCTGCTCGGTTGTCACAGTACAGTTTCATGATACTTTTCAGCTTGACACCCAAATCACGTAATAAGTTTCTCAACCATAGCAGTTCACACACACCATGAGCCATATCTCTATACTCAGCTTTTGCACTAAATCGTGCCACTACTTTCTGTTTCTTGCTCTTCCATGTAACAAGATTACCTCCTACAAAGGTAAAGTAACCTGATGTCGACTTCCTGTCTGTGATATTTCCAGCCCAATCTGCATCTGTGAAGCCACAAACTTCAAGAATATCGTTGTGTTTAGAGAACATCACTCCTCTCCCTGGAGCTGATTTCAAATACCTTAAAATTCTCACAACAACATCCATGTGATCTTCACTCGGATTATGCATGAACTACCTTACTACACTCACTGCATAGGCAACATCTAGTCTTGTATGGGTCAAATAAATTAAACGCCCAACTAGTCTCTGATAACGAGCTCGATCAGTAGGTACCTGATCAGAAAACGATGATTTTGCTCGATATGAGTATCAACAGGTGTACAATCTAACATACTTGTCTCTGCTAGTAAATCAAGAATGTACTTTCTCTAACACAGGTAGATCCCTTCTCTCCCCCTTACTACCTCAATGTCCAAGAAGTACTTGAGTTCACCGAAGTCCTTTATTTCAAAATCAAAAGCACATCCAAGGCGATCTGGGACTCTATGAGAGAAAAGTTCCAGGGGTCAACCAGGGTCAAGAGGGCACAACTGCAAGCATTATGTAAAGAATTTGAAGTTCTCCACATGAAGGAAAGAAGGAAAGAGAGTCAATAAATTCTTATTTTGCTCGTACTTTAACCATAGCCAACAAAATGAAGGCAATCAGGACTAATTGTGAAAGTATGAGTGAAACAGCTATTATTGAGAATGTTTCTGTCTGAATCCGGAAACTCACAGAGACCGGTGGATCCTGGTGTAATACTCTCCCGCAAATCCTGCAAACTAAGGGAATACTGGGCGGGCCGGTCTTCACATCTCCGATGCCTAAGTCAGTACCGTTAGGATAAGTGGATAACTTAAGCGGGAATAAGTAGTTGGAGAATTAGTTACCTATTAATGAGGGTAGTTGGAGCCCTTATATAGGCTGTCGAGCGCTAGGTCTGGTCTCACTCTTCTATGTGGGACTGATTCCCTTCTGTACATATTACGGGCAGCTCTGGTGACCTGTTTGGTGGGCTGGCGCCTCCGGTTCCTGGGCCCCTGGTCACAAGATAGACTGCTGGGTCCCGGGTCCGGGTGTTCACAATCCTTTCCCGGGCCTTGGACCGGGGCCGAGTGTGGTTGTTGCGGGTCTGTGGGCCTGGGTAGCCCCTCTGTGGCTACTGTCAACAAGTCTCCCAAGTTCCCGGTCAAGTGCAATCTTGAATGGAGACTTAAATATGTCTTGCTTTGTAGGCCCGCAGACCCGTAGGACTACGAACCCAACGGTGCCCTAGCCCCCCAAGTCAGCGTTGAAAATTGGGCTTGGCCGGGCGTTCGAGTGAACCTGTTATGATGATTTAGTGGTGCGAGTGCATGTTTGATGATGATGTGCAACAGTTATGTGTGTATAATGTGTGATTGTGGCGTTGAAATCTGTCATGCCATGCATATGGATCGGGGTGACCGGACGAGTGCATGGGATGATCGAGTCCCCTAAGTGAATAATGGCAGCTGCTAAAGCCTGCGGTTTCTCGAGGTTTTGAGGGAACTACTTGCCACCGGGAAGCATGGCCTGTGGTAGGGGAGTGCCCGGTGGGTTGGGTTGGTTGGCTATGCCGTGAAATTGGTCACCGTTCCCAAAATTTTCACAGCTTTGTGTGAAGTATATATGCAGGGTTTCTAGCCTGTGGGAAGATTTGTCCTGTGCTAGAGGAATGAATCTCCCGGTGGGTATTGTTTCCCAAAATTGTGCCCGGCCTTTGTTGTTTTACAGGCGTTGGGTATGTGCAGGGTTTTTAGCCTGCGGGAAGATTTGTCATGTGTTAGAGGAATAATTCTCCCGGGTTTATAAAGCTCGATGTTTTGAAGCCTTGAGTTGTTGCTGGCTTGTCCGTGCCCGCGGGCGCGAAAGGAAGTGATGAACCCAATGGAATGTCGTTTTCCAGATGGAATGGGAGTTGGAGTGTAAGTTATCTGATGGAATGCCCAGTGGAATGCCACTAACCCGATAAAACACTACTGAATCGGTGGAATGCCGCTAAACTGGTGAAAGACCAGTAAGCTGATGGACTACCACATTCCCGGTGGGATGCCAACAAACCGTTGGAACACTTAGTTACCCGAGGAAATGGGAGTTGGACCGGTGGGTTTTCCGTAACCCGATGGAATGCCAGTTGCGACGGTTGTAACCCGTTGGAGTGGCCTTCCTTGAATTGAACTTGGCTCTTGGGGAGGTGGGGTGATGGGGGATGGGTCCTAAAACACAGACTTAAAGGTGATAGCACACGTCATCAGAAATAAGAAGAACACAACTCATAACAAGCGGCTGAAAAGCGGTTATATTTTCATTATAATGTCAAACAAGCTCCCTTTGGCTTAGTTTGGGACAGCTGTGCTGTGAGTAAAATGACTTTTGAATCAGCTGTGAGTAAAATGGCTTTTGAATTTGCTGTGAGAGGAAGCAGTTTAGGTGTTTGGTAAACTGTTTTCAAAAGTGCTGTGAGAACGAAAAGTAATTTTTTGTGTTTGGTAAGTTCTAAGTAAAAAGTATTTTGAGTGGGTGTATTTATCAAAATAATCTTAAATATTTAAAGTTTTATTAAAATGGATATTACTTCTCTAAATTATAGACTATGGTTTTGTGCAATTATTTTGGTATAATTTTTTGCAATGTATGACCAGTTGTTTGGACCAAATAAAAGATTTACGAAGAATTCTTAAATATTAAACCAAATTCATCTAAAATAATATTAGACAAAGTATTTTCCACCATAATCAAATGGAACAATTACACAAAATATATTAGAGTCTATTAATATTGCAACTACATTGCATTCATTAAACTTTGTGCAATCATAATTCTTAGCACCACCATTTCTTCAAAAGCTGCTTTCCAAAGCTCTATTTCCTAGCTTTTTGATTTCAGCTTTTGGGAAAATCTATTTTGGCCAAAAGCAGCTTTTAGAGACTTTACCAAACACCGTACATTAATTCCAAAAGCTAAAACAGTCTCAAAAGCAGCCTCAAAAGCTGTCCCAAACTAAGCCAAACTCTTGTTTAAATAGCATAAGAGTCTAACTAAAATATGGAAAGGTAATAAATGGAATAATAACCTAAAGAATATTAAATCTACCTAATTAATAGTAAAAATACTCATAAATCTATGCAATTACAAACACGATATGAGGAAGCAATCAGAATTCATTAGTTGCCATGTTTATGGCTGCCTTGACTTCATTTAATATAAAGTCACTGAATTAGTTTCCATATGCTCCTGCATCATTTGGGGGGGGGGGGGGGGGCCTGGACTCCTCGGTTCTAACCCCCTAATAACTTGATCATCGGAAGTATGAAGTATGAAGTCTGAATGAAGATGCTTTACTTCAGTTTTTCTTCCCTTGCATGTCTCATTCTACACAATGCTTGTTCTGCAATGTAACTTTGTGAATGTATGTATTGAGATTTTAAAGGTCACTTTATGTTTTTCTATTTGAGTAATGGCTTAGATTTCAGTAGTGTGTTATTGTTTTTTTTTTAGGGGAGTGAAATTGGCACCCCTTTTTTACATTCCACACCCCCCTCTATTTTTCTAATAACTTTTAATGCAAAAGTAATTTGTGTCTTCCTATTCTACCCTCTCTTATTTCAACTAAGTTCTTTTATTTTTCTTTTCTCTTAATATTTTTTCTTTTAGGATTTTTAGATAAGAGATCTTTTACAGTCTTGTTCTTTTAGGTTGCTCATCAAATCTTGTCGTTAACCATTCCTGAGTATAATTTTTTCTGCAAATATTTGAGCGAATAAATCACAACACCCAAAACACTCATTGGAAGAAAAATGCAAGTAGATAAACTTGACAAATGGTTCATCTACGCAAATTTAAGGTTTTTTTTTTTTTTTTTTTTATGAGGAAAGAAAAGGAACACTACAGAGCATGATACAGCAGGTTTACTATGCAAGATGGAACAAAATTTTCCAAGGTTGTTGTACTTGTGCCCAAAATTGGCTAAACCATCCGCACACAACTAAGCAAAATTAAGATTACAAATCCACAATAGTCAGGAACTAATTATTTCAAATTAAACAAAAATAAATTGATGATCGATCTTTGTTCATGGAGTTCTAGTTGGCAGACTTGATGACATGATCCCGAGAGATGACAACAACAAAATGGCATAATGCATATCCTCCTGTACAACAAAGTTGATCAAACTAAAATACATACAAGCACCTACTTATGAAAGGCTATGTTTATATTAATAGAGATCAAGAAAAAATTACTTACATGTTTCTCATAGCTTCATTCAGCAGGTTTAGCTTTTGAAGGACAAGTACGACTATTATGTCCGGTTTTTTTACAAAGGCTACACTCCCGAGGTGTTTTTCCCACCAACTCAAACAATGAAGGTTCACGCGTTGTACTACTTGAATTCTTTCTCTTCTTTGACCCTATTGGACGACCTTTATGAGCTCGAACATTAGGTTCAAAAATAAAAGGAAGAGGTTGATCAAGAATTTGACATATCCGCCGTTTTGTGACTTCTTTTTGCTCCATAGGAAGTTTCTTGTACTTGTCTTTAAGCTGAGAGAGACAATCCAGTAGATCTTCATCGTCATCCATGCTTTCATGATCATTACCAAATGCTTTAGTATCCATTCTCCATTGGCTATGAATATCTTCAAGTGTCAGTACATTCATTCGCTTCTCCCTGATCATATGTACACATGGAAGACCCATGGTTTTGAAAAAGTGACCCTTGCATTCTGATGAATAGCTTTTGGTGTTTGCAAGTACATATTGCTTATGTACCTCGTACAAGGCAAATACAGAAACATGACCAACAACCTCCTTGAAGAAGGGAATGCATAAGCTGCGAGGAACTCGAATTTTTTCGCTTGAGAGCTGAGTCTTAATCTCTTGAAATTGATTTTGAATGGCAAGACACATTCTATCTTTTATCATGTGAAGATCTCCAGTAGATACTTGAAGGTATGCTTTCAAAGTTCCATGAGCACCTTCAGCTCTTGAAGTAACATTGTTGCCAAAATGTGTTACCTGCCCGGTCCATGCATCGACAAATCTTTCTTTCCAAATAAGCCATGTCTCTCTAATATAGTTCAAGACCCATCCATAGTCTTTGTACTCAACTTCAAAGTTCTTCCAGCATTCATTAAATGTCAATTCATCACAAGAACTTATGACATTATTCCATGATGATAAGAAAGCAACCCAAACATTCTCTTCCTCAAAATAACTCTTACAGTTGGCCAGAATGTTCTTTTCGATATGCCATACACATAAAAGATTCGGAGTCCTTGGAAAAACAATCTTGATAGCATTCATTAATGCCAACTCTCTATCAGTTACGATAGCTAAAGGTTGGACATTATCTCCCAACAATTTGCTAAACATCTTTAGAGCCCAAACGTAATCTTCAACTTTCTCTTTCTGTAAGAACACAAAACCAGAGTAAAATGACTTGTTGAAGCTTGACATTCCTATGATTTCCAGCAATGGCATCTTATACTTATTTGTCTTGTAAGTGCAATCCATCACAAACACATGTGGGAAACTTTTTGTCAACTGAATTGAAATTGGATGAGCAAAGAACAGATGAGTCATTTCGCCTTCCTCATTATACTCAATATTATGCGAAAAACCAGCATCACCTAACTCGTCCAATAAGGCTTGAATAATTGAACGCCCTGCTAACATTTCTTTCTTGAAGCTAGATGTCATACTATATATATTTCTAGAAACAGCCAGAAGATGAGGATTACTTTGTCGAAGTGAAGAGAGACTTTGACGTGGTGCTATGCCTGCCTTATGCATCTGTTTTATTTGTTCAACTTCTTCCTCTGAAAACCTTCGACAATAAGGATGTCCTGACATGTCATTTGAAGGTACATGATTGTGAGACAAAGTTTTTATCTCCACCTTCCAGACTCCTTCAGGTTTCCTTCTCCCCACAATTTCAAACGGGCAATTAATGAGCCGAGATGATGATCTATTTTTCCTATTCTCTTGTGGAATTCCAGTTTCTCGGTAAGCACCACCTCTATCACAACCAATAACCACATTTTTATCATGTCTAGATCGTTTGATGACCATAACATATCCCTGTTCTACTCCAATCTTACGAACAACACTAAGAAGGTCTTCTCGACTTTGAAAGCTTGTAATTTGTAAAGAACTGAATCTGTCATGTTCATCTTGAAGATTTCCTGAAGCATAAAACAGCTTATACAAATAAATATTGATATGGATGACTTGCTACCTAGTTGTTTTTATCTATCATAATTGCGTAGATTAAGTGCTCATTTTAAGACAGCTACCAAATAGAGACCTGAATGCATCTGTGTAAAATAGAAAAATAGAAGTGCATGCTCATGTCTGGATTAAGTGTAAAGATTATTTACATGTCCATCCATATAACAAAGAGAGTAATGAATGCAGAAGTGTAGTTAAAGAAAAAGAAAAATATTTTGATAGATAGAAGCAGCACGTGAATGCATGACTAAAATCGATTCTTTTGATATGTGTAGTTATAATAGAAGTGTTGTGTAGTCAATCTCTAATTTAGATGGATGGAAGCTATCTCTCTTTATTTTTAAGTGCTTAGGTATCTCATATAAAATAGAAGTGTGAATAAAAAGCTAACCATGGTTGGAAGGTGCTGCTGACAAGTTAAATGGATGATCGAGTTCTAACATTGCTTCAACATCATTTGACTGTACAATGTTCAGAATTTGTTGAAGCTGAGAATCCAATGTTACTTCATCTTTATCCATTGTTGGGAGAGAAACTGCATACACATATACAAAGGTCATGAGTTAGCATTTAAACTTAGAATCATATACTACATACTACAAATTATAAGTTAAACTTAATCCCAACACCATGAAAGACTCGTAAATAACAATAAAAGTTAGATTGACTAACTAACTAACTAATGTATTCTTTTCCTTTTTATAGTACCAACATTTTAAGATTAAAGTAGTGCTCTACATAGAGCATCTAAAACAAAGATAGACATGAATGCATGAGATATACAATGCTTTTTCAATGGAAGAGATACCATATTGTGTATGGATTTTTTTTGCTTATCTTAACAAATAAAAAAAGACACAACAGCCTTGTAGTCAACAGTCACCATATGAGGATTTTTTTTTTTTTTTTGGTCTGTAACAAGAGATGAGATAGTCCAAATGGACAACACTCCTTTGCATATCCATGTCTAGCCAAACTAACACGTACTGCATACAAACCCATGGACCCTCTTTGTTGTTGTTTTGCTTCCTAAAGCACCATAAAATTTTTCTTTCAATGATACTGTAATACAAGACCTAATAATCAAATCGATTAACACCAAAACCCCATAACGACATCAACACTTACCCAACCAACACAAATAGCTAAAACCATCACTTTTATACAATCAACCACTCAATACGTTGAAAATTTTAGTGACAAAACAAGCAATCCTAGTCTATATTTACAGAGAAATTAGAATAAAGGATGGATTCAAAGACGAGAATAATACCTCCGCCCGAAAAAGAACAGTATGCCTCCCCTGAGAAAACCACCGTTTGAAACTCCACTTATCGTGCCTTCCTTTTCAGCGTCGTCATTCTTCTGTCTCTTGTAAACTCTTAGTCTTCCTCTAGTCTTCTCTCAGTTTTGTGTGTTAAAAACGATACGTTTCCTAGATACAATTGAGTTTTAAGAGATTGATTAAAATTAAGAGAAAAGAAAAATAAAAGAACTTAGTTGAAATAAGAGAGGGTAGAATAGGAAGACACAAATTACTTTTGCATTAAAAGTTAATAGAAAAATAGAGGGGGGTGTGGAATGTAAAAAAGGGGGTGCCAATTTCACTCCCCTTTTTTTATCTAGTACCGGATGTTGCAGCGGTTCGATTGCAATTGCTTAGTCGGTCACTTTTGTGCTTTTAATCTGGTATCTGCCCCTTGTAATGTTGTCTCGAGTCTGATAATGCAATGTTACGACTTACGATATATCATTACGTCTAAGAGACTGCCAATAACCCAGAGCTGGGTTGTGATACTTTGTCACAAGTATTAAAGCTTTCAGTGGGTTTCTGCAGATGTTCTATTTCAATACCAAGGAACTCTGAAATCTTAAGCATCAGTTCATCATTTCCATGCCAGTTAGGATTTCTGTGTCCACCTATATTCATTTGACAATCTATATCTATAATTTGACCGCTTAAAGTTGGATCATTCGTTAAAGATTATTTGTAAAAGAAAAACTTTGATCGAGGCAATTAGGTTGTTCATTGCTTAGCAAAGTACTTCACTTTTGTGAATGTCATTGTTCATAGATACGAGGAGCTAATCTATCGTTCAGCATCTTAAAACGTAAAAGTAGCAGTTACAACTTGTTTTCGAGCCAGACATGAAACGACAGTGATATTTTGTTTGTCCATACGAAACTAAACTGTGAGAGGATGGAGTCTACCCCAGTTCCGTGTTGGATGGATAGGCATTAGGCTTCTGGCATTTTTCGGCATTACAAGTAGAACAATCCAACGAGTTCCGCCCTACCATTTTGGACCGGCGACACCTATTTTGGCTCCTTTCCTTCTCCAATCTCCCTTTTTGTTTTGTTTTTAGATTTCTCGCCCTCAATCTGGACATCTGGAACACAACGTGCTCATTTCAACGTTCATCAACCCTGACCATTAATCATATTTCGGTAAGTTCAAGATACAAAATTAGAACACGTCTAAAAATGTTGCTGATACATGAAAGAAGGATGTCTTTGCCCGTGGTTGGAAGCATTTTATGAATGACTTCATTATTGAAACACCGATTGATTTGTGTGTATAATATCGCCCGCACAACTAGTAACTCATGGTAATGGTGCGCACGCAAGGGCAAGGCTTCACTTTCAAATCTTTTTCTACATTGACAATGCTTCCACATTTTGATAACCCAACACTGATACCAATTCCACCACAACTCATACTCACACTCCAGGCCAAAACAAGGAAAAACAATATCTAGAGTGCAAGTAATATATTCCATTGATGCCTCCATTGTGGCCTTTTATATATCATTTCACATTTACTAAATCTTAGAGATGAACCACCCCGGATCCTTTCGATACTAAATTTTCCCATCTTTAGGAAAAGAAAAGGAAAAAATAAAAAAACAATGAATAAAGAATTGTCTAATTGCCCTACCAGCACCGGTCTAACTATGTACCAAAAACAAACAGAAACATTGTTCATTTATGCACCAACAGTGTGCTGATCAGGGGAAACCAATCACGCTATATGCCCCCAAGAGTATGAGTCGTGCTGGTACCAAAAGCACCACAAACAAATGCATGTACTGAGATGCAATCAGTCTACTGAACCGTTTCAAGGACTCTTTCCCACTTTGTAACACGCCGGAAAAGTTAACCTGGTACTGGCCCTGCTTCATTGTCGCAAACGGCCTTCCCACAATGATTCCAAGATAAACACCTCGGGAAGAGATGAGGGGCCACAAAACCTTGCGCCTCTGCTGTCTTCTGGCCTTCCTGATATGGTTAAGCTCTTGTCGAATCACCCCACGAACTGATTTATAGTAAGAGTTCATGTCATGATCTCTTTGAATGCATCCTTCTGAACCATATGCAGACCGATCACTTAAGATTTCAAGTGGATGTGGTGAGTTTAAGAATACCAACTTTGCTGCATGCAGCTGCTTCTCTGCGTCATTGGCATCTGACAAAGCACCGCTTAAAACATATAAACCACTGCCTGAAGGCAGAAGATGATGGTTTGGGGAGAATTTATCATCCGGTTGAAGAATCAACAGTTCCCCCATTGGAGAATACAGTAGCTTCTGTTACAGAAAGACAAATTTTGGTTAAGATAAATAAAAACTAGGGGAACAGAATATTTCACACTTAAAAATCTCACACTGCTGCTACCTGGTTATTAAGGCAGGGATGATTCCGGAAGTTCCCATTTAAAGCTTTGAGAAGCTCTGCTACATGATTAGGATAATTGCAAGAGAATGCCCGGGGTACAATGTCTCTGTGCAATGTAATTGCCTGGATATGACTCCGTGCTAATCCAAGTTTGCGAAGCAGTTGATCGCCTCCACACATGATGGATGGTGAACCAAAAGTTATAACAGGAAGTAATGAAGAAACTGGCACTTCACCCCGTATAAGCAGCATGAGGTTTATTAGTAGTGCTAAACTTCCCCCTAATGAGTGGCCAGTAAAACGGAAGGTTGCTTTGTCACCATGAGATTTGAGGTGAGCTTGAACTTCGGGCAGCACCTGTTCATAAATCCCTTTCGCAGCCTCGTATATGCCTCTATGCACAAGCACATCAAGTCCCTAGAAAAAAACATATGCATCACATTTAGTACTCACTAAAAAGCAATCATCCATACATGCCAGCATCTGGTTAGTATCAATCATCTCTAACAGTCTGAATAGTACAACAGTAGAAAAACACAGAAGAAATTATTAAAAGAAAAAAAAAGTTGTACTGTATATTAAACAATGTACCTCGAACTGAATGGGTTCGAAAAGTAGATTTGCTTGCCAGGATGCCAGAGATTCAGACCCCTGATTTTGAAAATAAACCAAATGTTAGAAAATGAATTATGCACGGATAGTTTTTCTTTGATGACTGGCTAAATCGCAAAGACAGTGGTTGTCTCATTACCTGAATGACCAAAAATCTGGTGGCACTTTGATCATCATCACATATGAACCAGCCACATGGGGATGAATGTGTTGAGTTTAAGTCATCTGCAACAGCCTGCTTTACTTCTTCCTTTGCAGCAACCACAGAAGTTACTGAGTCTGTGGTCGCCATTAAAGAAGCCATGTCTGAGTTCATCATATTAACAACGCTGCCTCTTCCTCTGCTTTCTTCCGATGAATCTTGATCAATCTCATCCTTCGAGGATTTGAATGGAAGTATGCTCCTTGTATGGGAATGCAGATAGGAAGCTGCAGAGGCTGCAATATGATAAGCAGCAGAGGGACTTATTCTGTATCCATTGTTCTTCTGCTCCTTCCCTTCCTCGGCTTCTTCAATGTGTTCCTTGAGGG
The DNA here is from genome assembly GCA_963682095.1 of Potentilla sterilis. Taxonomy (NCBI): domain Eukaryota; kingdom Viridiplantae; phylum Streptophyta; class Magnoliopsida; order Rosales; family Rosaceae; genus Potentilla; species Potentilla sterilis. Next base: position 341,600 of record OY821760.1, on the reverse strand, counting down.
TGCCTTCGGTTTCTTCAACTGCAGTCGACTCTTGACGTTTTTCAATTTTAGCAGCAAGTTCCTTCTTTTCTATTGAAGAAGTAACAAAGCGGAGAGCATAACCTCTCAAGAGATTTTGTGGCTGAATGCAAAATAAATCCAGTTTAGTTTTTGTTTATGTAACTTGAAAATATAATGATAATCTGAATATAAGAGAGCTAGTTACAACACAAAGCCATATGATATTCAAAGATAATATTATATCACAGAATAACACCAATGCAATACAGAAAACTAATGTTTTCAAGTCAGAAAGGAATGAAACCACAGCAAACTGAAAAGTAACAGAAGACTAAACAATTCCTCATAGACAACTCATATCTATTAAACTATACATTCATGATCAAATTCATAATTTACCACCTCAAAAGACATTCCAGAGATCAGACTACAAACTTCATGGATATGTGATTTGATTTCCCAAAAAGAAGAGCAAGATCAAAAAGTTATCGGATATACTGAATTTAAGATCAGAACTTTACAAAAGATAGAAAATTCAAGCTGGAAAACAAAGAGAGAGAGCGATTTTCTCAAAATTTGACCAATTAGTCAAGGAGATCATCAAATCCAAGACGGGAGAATCACAGAAAAGAACAACACTTTGATATCCCTACTGGTTTCCTAATAGCAGAACCAAAGAACATCCACATTATAACAAATGGAATGATTTGAGCGTACCTGTATTTTGGGAATGGAATAAGCCAAGTTGCCCAAATAAGACATCTGAGCATATAATCTGGCTTCAGCCAACGAAACCTTCCGGAGCAATCTGGAAAACGAATCTCTATCAAACTGAACCTGCTGCTGTTGATGATCGTCTTGCTGTTCGATGCTACAACAATCACATACCTCGTCATTTACGTCATCATCACCATTTCTGTCATCGCTGTACGCGGCTTGGTCTTCCCCGGGAAGCTCTGGCTTGCCTGCTCCCCAGAGAGACCTGACATGCAAAATCTTCAAAACCCAGTTCCCACTCTGGCCTTGGCACTCCTCCTCCTCCTCCTGGGCCAACGGAACGGCGTCGTCTAGAGGCAAGCAATTGTATCTTCCGGTGCCGGGCCAGAGAGATTTCAAAGGGTACTTGAAGGAGAACCTGGTCGTGGTGGACCTCCCCAGCGCGCTCACTTGTGACGGGTTTGTACGGACGTCGATCGCTGTGATCGCCGGAGCTATTCCGGGTATTCCCGTTGTGGTTTTTAAGCAAAGACTATCCATCATCTAGAATTGGCTTTCTGCCGTGTGCTTCTTCTTCTTAATATAGGAGGAGGACCTTAAAATAATGAATGAAACACTTTATTGAAATCAAAGGCGTAGTTAACCTACATCTAGTGTACAATGTCCCTCCCAGTGTTTGAATTGGGTCGTCTTTGTTTCTTCTATTCTGGTACGGGTACAAGTAGTAGTAGAGGAACAAGAAGTTTCTAGGAAGGACAGACCCTCGTGTGTTTAAACATTTCAAGAGAGAAGACAGCAAGAAGCTAGAAGAAAGAAGAAAAATAATTAAAGGAGGTGGAGGGTGGCCTAGCGGCACATGCTCTCTCTCTCTCTCTCTCTCTCTCTTTCTAGTTTGTTTTCCGGACTTTGTTCCCAAAACTGCTCACCAATTTCAAGAAATCACACTCTTTTTCTTTTTTCTCTATAATTAAAATAAATGTCTTACAGAAAAATAAAAATAAAAATATCTGAAAGCTTCTGTCTGCGTCCTCAAAACGGTGTCGTCGGCATGACCTGTGTATAAAGATGTGGGTGTCGCGTAGCAGAATGTGAGTTGAACATGATACGAAAGCGCGTGGTTGACCTCTATCTCGCTGTCTCTGAGTTTTGCTACACGCGCCACGTCATCGGGAGTCAGCTTGCCAAAACAGTAATATCCATTCTCAGGGGTGACGTGTTTCTCAATCTCTTCTCTACGTACGTGTCCCGTACGTAGTCTAGTACAATACAAGCCATACTCGGCTGCAATACATGCCATACACGGCAGCAACCTTACCTAAACTAGGAGCAATTTGGTTGGGACTTGGCCAGATTAATTTGGTTGTCTATTAACGGGGACCAATCAGTTAATATATTTATGGCAAATTGCTGCTGTCTTTAATCTTTATAGCTAGGTGGGTAGGGAATTCCTCGATCAATCTAACTGTCTAAAGCTGGTGGAAGTACCAAGTCCAATGCTGCTGCAATTGCAAGAAACCCGGCCCAAGTGTAAATTGGTCCAATTTAAATATAGGCCCATTTACTAGGCCCGTTTAGGGTGTCGCGTATAAAAATCTGGTGAGTTTGAATCCAAATCCTTTTTCTGGTGCACGCACAGCATCCCGTCAAATTAAGCCGGTAAGTCCTCGCAATCTCCTCCTTGACCTTGAAGTTGCCTACTCATCTTGTATTCAATTCAATAATTGAATATATAGTCAATTCGAAATCCACCTTTGATTTACTGTTATTCAAATAACAACCAAAACCTGACCTTAATCCTCTCCTCGTTAACTGGGTAACCCATCAACTCCCTCCATTTCTTTGTTTTTGTTTCCGGTGATGCGGTGACTGAATTGGTGATCTATCATTAAACTCTCTGATTTGGGCTTCACTTTGGTTATGAACATAATTTATTGTCTAATCTGATTTGGGCTCTTGTTTGATTAAGGAAATATAAACCAATTAAGAAAATATTGATGCTTCTTGTTCGATTCTTGTCTGTTCTATGTAAAGTTTTAGGAATACTGGTGTTTGGTTTTCAGCTGAACAAATTAAAATTTGCACTGTTCGCGATTCAATCTGTTATCATGAGAAATTCTACTAGTTTTATGAACTAGAGATATAGGTTTTGTATTCTATGAGCTATGTTTATTTGTGTGATTTTAGATTGAATGTTCTGCTTTACTGAATCATATGGTTGCTTGTATGTGGATTGATATGTTGTCTATGCGAAACAGTGTATGTTTTTTCTTGTATTTTGCTATGCATAACGAGCTGTTTTATTGCTTTTCTTTGTTTCATTTGGGGTTGGTGAAACCAAATACCTATTTTTATTGAACAAGACCTGCCTTTGGTCGTGAGCTGGTGGTTTTGGTGCCAGTCCAGCTAGCTTTGATCTTACTTAAGTAGATGTTGCTTGGTTACAGATCACTTTCTTAGTTGGAAACAATGGCAGTTTTTTTTTAAATTGCTAGTATTTGGATTGTATGTTATTCTACTTTGTCTTTTGAATCCAACGTCGGGAAAACAATTCCATCTTAGCTTATCTATAATAACATCGATAAAATTTTATTTAGCCTAGTCCATTTTTGGATCCAGAATCTGCCACTAGACCTATCTCTCCTCCCCCACCCCCACACACACAAATGTTTTTATACTGTTTGATAATGTGAGGCAATGTTTGGGACAGCTTCTATTATTCGATGAGCAAGTCTTCTGCAGGTGAAGGTTCATCCGCAAAAGCGAAAGCTGGACCCTCACAGCCCGCAGAAACTTCATTTAAGCGAAAACGTGGAGTCTTCCAGAAAGAATGTTAGTTATCGCCTTTATGCTGGTTTCTTGATAAAACCATTTTTTCATTCGATTGATTTACATATTTGCTTATTTATTTCCCTATGGTTTTTGGTTAAATATTTTGTTGCATCTTACAGTGCAGCACATGATGTATGGTTTTGGAGATGATCCCAATGTATGTAGCTTCTATGTGGAACACTGAACTGTTACTCTGTTATCACCTTGTCTTTTGACTTTTTAAATCTACTGACTAGTTATCTGTTGCTCTCAGCCTCTTCCAGAGAGTGTGGCTCTCATGGAAGACATAGTGGTTGAATACATTACAGATTTGGTAAGTACACTTGAGCTAATTGGATATATAGTAGCCTAAATACGGTGAGGTAGGTGTTGCTATATTAAACCCAAGTTTGAAACTTTTTGCAGGTACATAAAGCCCAAGATACTGGATCAAATAGGGGAAAGCTATCAGTGGAGGATTTTCTCTACCTAATCCGCAAGGTATTTTCAGTTCTGTATATGTCCTAACGCTTAGAAATTTGTATGCTACTTGTATTGTACAATCTGGACTGAAATGATTTATTTATAATGTCAAGTAGTTTGTAGGATATGTACAAGGCTCTACTAGTGAAATGCTTACTAGAAAAAGTACTTTAAATGGAATATACCATGCTCTGAACATCAAAGATGAAATAAAGAGGCAAGTCCAGTGGTTAAAACAGTACAAGCTAACAGTATGTCTCTAATATCAAATGTTCGATTGTCTGAAGACTTTAGAGTTTGGAAACACTTGCTATCTGGACACAAGTGTTTGAAAGATAGTCATTGGTTTTATGGTTTAGCATACTCTTTAGCAGTTGCACTTTGCTATAACACGCTGCCTGTTTAATGTCTGGTGAGTGGTAAGTGTATAACTAGTAAGAAAAAGATTAACGCAACTACTTCATCAGGATTCTCCAAAACTTAACCGCTGCAAAGAATTGCTGTCTATGAACGAAGAGCTAAAACAAGCAAGGAAGGCTTTTGAGACAGATGAAGAGAACCTGAGGAAGGCTTTTGAGGCTGATGATGAGAAACTGGGATCAACAGAATAATACTAACTGTTTAGTATCTTCTTTTGGCTGTTTATATTGCCGTACATTGTATGTTTTATTTAGAGAAATCTGACTATGATGTGCAAAATTAATACCGTAGTTGCACACATTGCATTGTATTGATGTCAGTGGCGGATCCAGGAATTGAAACAGGATGGGACTTGACTTTCCACCATAAAAAAAAAGTCACGGTGCAAGAGCAATATTATAGATGAAAAATAATGATACACCTAGAAAGAGGGGACGTAATAAGGCTTACTCTTTGAATGAGATTAACAAAAATTTATAAATGTAACACAAAAGAAGGTAGAAAAATAGAAAATATATAGATGCAAATCTCATATCAATTAACTAAATCTAACTCTACGAGTACCTAAAACTTCAAATTTGTTTATTACAAAGTCATTGTTAATAGAATCAGCATAGTCTTTCTCAATGTGGAGGACCATACAATCACCTAAAAACTCTCATTCCATCTTATTTCTAAGCTTTTTCATGATGTAGTTCATGGCTGAAAATGCTCTTTCAGTTGTTGTTGTAGATACCGGAAGAGTCAAAACTAGACAAATCAATCTATAAAGCATGGGAAAAAATTCCGACTTTCTTGTTTGAACCAACAATGGACACAGCTCACAAATAGATGACAAATTCTTAAACTTAGCATCATCAAGCATGTCTTTTTCATAGTATGCACACTCTGACTCAAGAGCAAGCATCTCACCATCATCAAAATCTTCAGGATAAATTTTTTTGCAAGATCAAGAACATGTTCAGTTTTGAACTTACTGAAATTAGAATTAGGATCCAAGGTTGAAGCAAGACTGAGAAGTTCTGATGCTTGCTCTAAAAATCTTCCATCCAACTCACTTAGCTAAAAATCAATTAGAGCATTAAATATATCAACATGGTAATGATGCTCATTAGTGATACAAGACCGATGAGATGTACTAGCATGCATATCAGACATTTTAACCTCATATTTCTTACAGAATGATTCCACATCTTTAAAGAAATCAGCCCATCCATCTTTCCTTAGGTCTCCAAGCAATATTTTTGTATGTCTCACAAACCGCATAGCTTGAACAAAATCAAGAGACTTTTGCTGTAATGTCTGGGAAAGAGTCTCAGTAATTTTCATTATCTTGTTTATGAGAAGCAAACAAAACACAAAGACAAACTTCCGCAATGCTTTGAGAACATCTTTAGCCTCTCTTTGAAGATCCATTGGTCCATGCTCACTCATATACACAAGAGTTGTTTTAGATGCACCAAACAATTCAATCAAACCGTTAATTGAACGATAATGTGAGCCCCAACGAGTAGCACCAGCTCGGTGCATACTAAAAATCTGATTGACCCATGTACCGGTTTCAAGTTGACCATAAGTTACCAAGTTTGCAATTTCTTATTTTCTAGTAGCTTTCAAGGCCGAGTGACGCTTGCCGGAAGAGTTTATAAAGTTCACAATCAAACTTAAAATGGAAAAGAATTTCCAAATTTCATGTGCCCCTTGGCAGTAGCATTTAGTGTTAGCTGCAGACGATGAGCAAAATAGTGCACATAATATGCATAAGGACACTCTTCAAGAAATAATGCTTGTAAACCTTTATAAATACCTCTCATGTTGCTAGCTCCATCATAGCCTTGACCACACATATTTCTAACTTGGAGATTACACATAGTAAGAAACTTTGATATCTCATTTTTAAGAGTTTGTGAGCTTGTGTTTGGAACACTCACAATCTTTAAAAAATGTTCTAGGAGGACTACAACAAAAAGATATTTATAAATTGTACTAATTATCAGTCATCTAAAAAAAGAAGCTGCTGAGGGCTTCTTAGTCGCTTTTAACTTTTCTGTACTGGCCTCATCATGTTACAAATTTGAACCAACAAAAATGCATCCCTAATCTAACCAAGAACAGCTTTGATCTTTGTCTTCTGCTCTTCTGTTAATGAAGTGGGGAATAGAACCTCAAATGTGACGTATAAGTCCCCTTTCTTTGAGTGGAAGTGCAAAGGCATCCCTTCCCCTTTGAATTTTCTGACTTCCTTGGGCTTTGTAATTTTCTGCGTAGTAAGGACATGATGTCAATTACAGCCTCCCCTCGTATAAATACACACACACACACACACACAATTAGACATGATATGTTGAACATATAGCATGTATGATTAACCTTAGAGCTGATGTCCACCAAATGATCATCAAGGTGTTTAATGGTCTTCTCAAAGCCAACCAGAGCTTGAACCTATATCCAAACAATAAGCTCCTTGTGTTAATGGAACTTATTTGATATAAATTACCAATAGAAAATAGAACAAGAACATTAACTCAACCCAAAATTTAGCGGCATCTATGTCATACCAGTGTGATGGTGATGGTTGTATGCAAGTCATTGCCTTCCCGTTTGAATCGGTCATGAGGCGCTGTGCGGATTCGAAACTGTATAAAAACAATGTGGTACTCATTGTCAAAATGTGGTCCATGGATATTAAAACTTAAATAAAATAAGGTGGTAAGGTCAAAGTACTAACTTTTAAATCTCCAGGCTCCCCATCAATTATGGGTTCACCGTCCTCATAGAAAACCACCTCCTGCAACAAAGAGTAAGGAAATATAGTTACTACACATAACAAATAAATACACTTCAGTAATTATGGAATAATACCATAAAAACCACCTCCTGCAACAAAGATTAAGGAAATACAGTTACTACACATAACACATAAATACACTTCAGTAATTATGGAATAATACCATAGACCACCACCTCCTGCAGAATCAAATAACCAACATGTACACGCAACAGAACCAGATATATGGAAACATAGTATTTGATATATGTAAATGCAAAATCGAAGAAGTGTCCATTGTAAACTAATATAACTGCATTCCAGATCTTGGATAAAAGTATGAAGAATGAAAGCTTACTTGTCCATCTTGCATCCCTTTCTCAATATCAACAGTGATGAAATATCCCTCCCTTTCATATTTAACATTGTTACATTGTTCGCAGACCTGAAAGCACACCAGAGTATATATCCAGGTTAATACAGTAACATATCGGTAAAAGTAAATGATTGAGTGACAGACATAATATATAAATTATTTGATGCACGAAACGTGGCTGTTCTTTTTTCCAAAGACAACTCTTGTTACCATGAATAGAAGAACAACTCTACTCAACTAAATATATGGTCATTCTCTACAAACCATTTTTTTTATCACATGGTAACAGAAGAAATGTTTGTTCATGCACAAACCTGTTCTGTCATCTGCTGGAACATTCCTGGACCAATTTGCCTGTGGTACACCTCATTTCTACAGTTACAACGTCTCTTTCCTGGTGCTGACTTTATAACGTTCTTCTCCCTCCAAACCTGACGAAGTCCACATAAGAAGTCATAATGAAACAATTAGAACAAACTTAGTTTCTCCTTTCTAGTAATAAGAATAGAAGACAGAGAAAAAAAAAACCAGATCACCTCCTCCCCCCCCCCCCCCCCCCACACACACACACACACCCACACCAATGCACAGACAGATTCCATGCTGTTGGAAAGTAGGCTAACAGACATGAATGATAGGCATGGTCATTCAGAGACATGACTTGGACACTTCAAATATACATGCAGCATGTGAAAACAATTCCAAATTGTAGGTGAATGTTATCATGTCAAATTGAATTACAATTTACAATACTTAATGTGGCATTTAGAAAGCCAAGTAATTGAGAAGCTCCATAGCCAGAGAAGAACGTTACCTTCAAAGAACCTCCCATATAGAGGTCTTCCAATGTTGCATCCAATTCAATGACTACATCATCACCCTTGACGATTTTATCTTCCTCTTCAGCAGAGCGTCCACCACCAAAGAAACTAGAAAACATGACATAGTGTGTAAGCTAGACTAGAGCAACCTCAGTTTAATAATAGTGAACAAACAATCTATGTAATTTACTATTTAAAGTTGCAGTTGGTGCTAACTATGAGCAATTACATACTCGGCGAAGATGTCATTGATGTTCATGCCCATTCCACCACCTCTTCCACCATTGGCGGCATGCTGTTTGAGACCCTCTTCACCATACCTATCGTAAATGCTCCTTTTGTCGCTATCAGAGAGCACCTCGTAGGCTATCAAAAACAATCAGTCAATAAACAATGAATGGAAAGAAGAGGATGATCGTAGTGGAATACCAACCATTGTTAATGTCAGCGAAGCGTTGATTGGCCTCCTCATTGCCCTGGTTCTTATCGGGATGGTACTTCAAGGCAAGCTTCCGGTAAGCCCTCTTGATCTGCTCCTCAGAGGCTCCCTTGGGTACTTGGAGTATTTCGTAATAGCTCTTCCCTGCTGCAATGACCGTGCACAGAGCGCACAGCATAAACAGCAGCAATTCCTTCCTTGTTTGCTTCGCCATTCCAGACTTTCAGGATTTCGATTTGATTGATCCAACTCAAATCAAATCCTTCGATTGATTCTATCTGTCCCTCTGGCTCCAATTAAACAGTTGGAAAGTCTGAGAGGGGCTTAGTTAGTTCAGACCTGGGCTGGGCGTGGAGGAGGAGTTTAGTTCGTTATGGAATTCACAACTTCCACTCTCACTTTGTCAATGTTCCATCTCCACTTCGAAACGTGTTTCTCCTCCATATCAGCCAATCACCGTAAGCCTCTGGCAGTTCCATCCAATGGTTGTTCGCCACGTCTTTCTCGCTTTTCTTTATGCCGGAGACTGGAGGCACGGGTCAAATATTGGGCCGGGTTCAACGATAGCCCACTAAATCAGAAATCATATAGGGGTAAAATAGTCGTTTCACTAACGTATCCGATCGTCTTCGGCACGTATCCTGAGAATATCCGGCTTGGTACCGACAGTTACTCAAGCTTTTGATATCTATGAGCAGAGAACACACACGGACACGCAAGTAAAACAGTCTGATACGCATTGGAAACAATCGGACTCGTTCAGATCCGTCATTGGAAAGACGTTTATACCCCTCTGTATACAGCCCCTAAACTCTAAAACTTATAAAATCTCGGTGTGAGTTAAACCCTACCCTTCCGACGCCGGAAACGACAACAACGGCGATTGCGGGGTTCAACAGGTACGGATGTATAGAATCTCTTTACTTATTAATCCCAAAGACATGGAGTAATTTCATTTGTTATGAACATATTGTTTGTTGGTTATTCATCCAATTTGTGTAAATTTGCTACTTTCTGAAAACTATGGGCTTCATTTGATTGAGATCAAATACAAGAAAAGCAAACTTGTTTATAACTGAATTGCTGTGTTGTTTAATAGATGGAAGCTCAATTTTTTCGGTTTCTAAAGATAGTGGGAGTGGGATACAAAGCAAGAGCAGAAGCTCAGGGGAGGCTGTTGTATCTGAAATTAGGGTACAGTCATGAGGTTGAACTCACAGTTCCTCCTGCGGTTCGAGTATTCTGCTTCAAGAACAATGTGGTCTGCTGCACCGGTATTGATAAGAATAGGGTGCACCAGTTTGCTGCTGCTGTTCGCGGTTGCAAGCCGCCTGAAGTTTACAAAGGAAAGGGCATTATGTACATTGATGAAGTTATCAAGAAGAAGCAAGGAAAGAAGTCCAAGTAGCAAAGTCAGATTACTCACATTTTCCTCCACTGCTCCACATTTGGTTGGACTTTCCGTCTTTGTTTTTGCTACTAAATAAGCATATCATTCTCTTCCTGCATCAGCTTCAGCTGTGTTTCATTTTGATCAACTGCAAGGAGAATGTTGCATCTGTTTCATTTTAGTTTCTATGTTTAGGTTATCAAAGAAAGAAGCATTGAAATTTTGTTTGCCTGTCTCAAGTCTTGAACTTTATCAAGTTGCCATTGAACATGCCAAGGTCAATGACAATGAGATTGTTCTGTATTATATCCCTTACCATCTTTAGCCACAAACTATAAATCCGATCTGTACCAGGTTAACTGCAATTCTAATTCTGACAACAATCGATAGTGTTCAAATTAGATATCAATTTGGTCCGATCCAGAACAGAAAGTCCCATTTATTTTAAGTTCTATAGCATCAGTTACTGATTGCATACTCTTATTTTCTTTCAAGATTCTGCATATTGTTTTCCAATGCAAGAATCACCGTATCTCCACTACTCTCATATCGTTATTTGCCATCTTTGCTTATTGACACGAGGATCACACGATTCTAAAGTCTCATATCATTCCAAGTAATTTGATTATCTCGATGCTCCTCCGCAATATCAGTACGGACTTCCGGGTAGTTTCTCCTAAGCTGTTCATTCCAAAAATGTCTGAAACCTTATCAAAGTAGGTTCTTTGAAGGTTAACTTCAGCAGGGACAAGCAATAATAAACATGAGTTCATTGACCTGTACATATGCATAAACATTTATTCATTTACCTGAACATTCATTTCCCATGCAAATAGGGGATTTTCTATGCATGTCTACAGTTTTAATGTGGCATCATTAATTAGCAAACCATACAAGATTGTGTGTTCTTCAAATCACATACTAGAAGGATATTGAGAACATTAAGGTAGAGACAACCACCAAACAATCAGATGAGATCAAAACTGAGGCAGCAGGAAGTTTAAGTCGAGAAGGTCGCATTGCCAATTAACAGAATCCAGTAAATTTCCATTTGAGCCATTCATGAAACAATGATTCATTATCTGGGAACACAGACACTCGCAACATACACTGGTACACACCCATCTTCTATACAAACTGGAAACTCCAGTCAACAGCATATATACTTGGATGATTGTATAGTGTTCACTGAAAAATTACTCAGAGTCACTCAACACACTAACAAATGTAAAATTACTGAAAACAGGTATTAGTCAAGCACATAGATCCGAGAGGCAATGTCTTGGACCAAACCAATCAATTCCCTCAAGCAGTCCGTCACCCGTGTATGCACTGCAGCCAACAATATTCCAATGTCGAGTTTTATCCATAGCCTGCAAGTTCAAAACCTAGACAAGTAAAACAGAAACTGTATTAGATACTAATGATATAAAGAAGAAAAATTCACATTGATATCAACATATGAATCCAGATCAATATAATCTGAATTGGTTTCAAACATACAAACTCCATGGAGATGATAAGTGACCATATTGCAGTCAATTTTCATTATCAGTAAATACAACAATTTAAAGAACAGGGCCAGAAATGAATGAAGCTGTTTCTGGAATCCCGATAATCAAGTCATACAAAAGCCAACAAGCATTATAACAACTTCATTCACTTGATTATACAGGCCTTACCTTGGTAATTTCTTCTGGAGTAAGGGCACCCTGTATGTCCTGCTTATTTGCTAATATCAATAAGGACGATCCTGATAGTCTCTGTCATGAGAACAAAACAAGTCAGCATCTTGGAGTAATTTACCAAATTTCATAGAAACCCCCTCCACAACATGCACAAATATGAGACATTGGTCAACTCATAAGAAACAATACTAGAAAGTCTACAATGATAAGAATAAGAAAAGCTCGAAACATTAGACTAGGTAAAGCAGCCGAAAAACACAAAGCTGTCCAGTTAAAAAAATTAGGAAAAATCCACAATGTAGTTTCTCCAATACGGAAAGATTATCAAGCTCCGTCTTGCAGTCATCTAATCGTCGAAGATCTGAACTGTCAACCACCCAAACAAGACCATCAGTTTGTTCAAGATAGTTTCTCCAATAGGGATCGTATAGATTTTTGACCCTAACATCCCATATGTTAAGTGCATACCTGTGAACATCAAACAAACAGCATTTGAATTATCTTACTCAACACCCAGAAGGGAGCTATATAAAACTAAAGCAATGCATTGTTATTGACTTTTTGTAGTTGAGCATAAAAGAACAAGTAATAGTTACTTTTGGTAAGTGGGGGTCTTGATGTTAAAGCCGAGAGTGGGACTGATGACGCTGGTGTCCTCCCCATTAATCCTCAGCACAATCGTAGTTTTTCCAGAATTGTCAAGCCCGCTGCATCATCGACAAACAAAAATCGAATAAATGAGGCTGCCATTTGAATTTGAATTCGCTCTATATACAAGGCATGACTTACACCATGAGTATGCGTATTTCTTTCTCCTTCCTTTTGATTTTCCGAATAATGCTGAAAAACTCATCTCAGATCGAGCTTCAGACTACCACTTCCAACTTTGGATGGAGACGGAGACGCAATTTTACACTACACTGTAGAAACTAGGAAGTGGAAACAACTTCGTCAAGACTTTGTTTGTTTCAGCAGACATTTTGGGTTTGGGCCGGAACATCCAAACATGGAGGACTCCAATGCAACGTAGCCCTTTACAGTTTAAATCTTGGAGTTGGCCCGCCACTGCTTTCCCAATAAATTTGGCTGGGGTCACCCACACAATTCTTCCCTTCTTAAACAGTTAAACTAGGTGAGGACACCTTCTCCAAAAAAAACACTAGGTGAGGACAAAAAAAAATAGTATTATCATTTCAATCTTATGTAGCAAAACACGATCTCCATCCAGAGTAGCTCATCATATGTATATACTAGCCTCGTACCCGTGCGATGCACGTGTTATTGATTAATAGAAAAAAAACGTAAAACTTTTATTTTGTCTAATGTGTTTTCTTATAAACAAACATTTTATGTAATTTATTTTAACACAAAAAGTAAAATAAACATAACACATTTTCATCAAGTTTTTGAGCGCTTTACTACTTTTTAATAGTAAAGATATCAAGAACACAACCTTCCTCACTAAACCCTCCTAACCAGCCAATTATAATTGTGCTATTCTTTCCTACTAAAAACTCCATCTCAAAAGCATTCAAGCTATGATTAAATTGACTCAAGAGATTATGTTTGAGTTTGCTTTGTTTTAAGCTCGTTCGAACTCAATCCTTTCTCTAAAAATGTAGTGATCATTGTTGTAAATATAGGAGATGTCGTTTTCACTCTCAAACCAAACTCAAGTGTAAGATCGAATATGTAAACAAGCTCAAACCCCATCTTGAACTCGTTTAAACTCAAGCCAACGTACTCCAAGTACTTGTTTATAAACAACTTCTTACATTGTAATCTGGCTGCCTCTCAACTGAAAATATTTGCGATGCTTGATAGATATGAGCGTGCATGACAAATTATAGTAAATGAGGTTGGAGTCGGTAACTAGTTTACTATTTCTCTTATTCATTTTTATTATGAACTGGAAAGAAACACGATAGACATATGTATAATCATTGAGCTGTATCGGGTCCTCTTGTTTCTGCTTATATACATGACAATGTAAGAATCTAGAAATCTAATTAAGATGTGCGTATGAGTCTCTCAATTAAGAAAAGGGCCGGGGGTGACTGATCATCATCGACGGATATTGACAACACGTACGTACGTACGTACGTATATATATGTTGTTGCTCACAAATATGTTGAATGAAAGCAACGAATCAACTACTCATTTAGATCCAACTGATTACTTTGTGTGTTTTTTTTTGCTTTATAAAACAAAATTAACAAAGACACGTACGTACTTAGTAAGTAACGTGTTGCACGCATATATAGCTCTCAAATCCCAAACCGTACGCATGGAGTTAAGTTATTGGGTTAATTTTATGTTAAAATTAATGCATTCATATATACTTAGATCGCTAGCTAGACTACTGCAGCTTGCTCTAATTAATTTATATTCTTAGGAATTCTTAGGAAGCAGTTAATATATAGTTGACAAACAAACCTACATATGCCTAACTGTGTTGTACATTTGTAAATGAGCAATTAACCTCGTGCATGCAACAAATATATATAGCGAGAGATGTGATTTAGTTCTCTAGCTAGAGACTGGAGACTAGTGTATTCATCAATAAATCTGATCGAGGAAACCTATGTCAATTACAAGTCGATCGATAATTCAAAGTCAAAGCAATCTTTTCTATAATCTAGCAAGATCTAAAGGTTTCTAGATCAATCCCCGTTGTTGCTAATGAATATGATGAATACATGACTGTTTTGGTCATCGAAATGAAGTTTTCTCAGATTCATACGAGAGATGACCTAAATACAAATTAAAACATATCCAAACACAGATTTTTGTATAAAAGAAAATTCATATGTCCTATTAGGGAGGGAGCAGTCTAGCTAATAAGGCGCATAGTTTGTGTTACATTTGGCAACTGCATGCCCACCGGCCAGCAATCGCAATAGTTGATCTACGTCACTTAGGTTTGAAAATAACAACTCGATCTATACGGTATTATAATTCTTGTTATAGCTAGCTAGTTAGCTAACTAAAAACTGTTTAAGAGCATTTCCAACAACTAGAAAATTATGAAATTCATAAAAATTTATAAATAATGGCATCTTGAATTCCATTAATTTGAAATTCATCAATTGTAAATTTTATTGTTTGGTTATATTTATATGGAATTTGAAGTGTGTAATAGATTAAGAAAGTTTTTAAAAAGTTAATAAAACATAAAATATAATAAGTCTTATTTTGGAAAGATAATTGAACACTGCAATAGAATTTGTAAATGACACATATTTTGTAAGAAATTCAAGTGAGGAATTTAAACAACGAATTCCATTGTTTTATTTTACACAAAAATTTAGAATTTTTTATTTGATAATGCCAAACGACGGAATTAACTTTTAGGAATTATAAAATCCTCACTTTTAATTAAATTCATCCGTATTTTTCCTAATCCAAACACACTCTTATAAAATTTGAATTTTTTTCTATTTTATAAGAAAAACACTATTTTTTTTGCTCCAGTAACTTTTGTAAACTAATCTCTATAATACAAATAGTGGGAAAAAAAAATATATCAAGAATTTCTATATTTATAGAATTCTCAAAATTTATATATTTTACTAACAAATTTTTAAACTTTATTGCTTGCCGTTTAGAAAATAAACAAAAAAAATTATTCAATTTTGTTTGACACAAATAAATATATAAGATTTATATACAGGAAAACATTTAATTTTATAAAATAGAAGAGCTGTTTGTGTTGCGTTTTTTTTATTTTAGAAATTTTGTGATTTTATACGAAATTTGTTGGAGATCCTCTAACTGTCCAACACACATGTAAGTAATTAAATATGCCGTAGCCGCACGGGTTCTTACGTACGTAGGGGTAGATAATTAAGATAAAAAAGTGATAAATGAACATATGAACTAATGAATGAGATTTTAGAGGGAACCGAGCGGATATATTGACCTGGATGAGGGTGGAATTAGATCGGAGGTGGAGGTGGAGGTGGTGGACTGGTGGTGGTCGAGAAAAAGCTAGAAGGAGGGAGCCGCGAACATTACGTAAATATATGGACGTGGGAAACGCAAAGCCCCATCACGAGGCTCTCGACAACGGAGAGGCCACGACTCTGGTATTCACTTGCAGGGCGTCGTGGCACAATCTCACACCACACCTCCATATGAACCCTTTCTCTATCAAAAGTCCCACCCGTATTTATGTCATCTGCGTCCTTCTCCGTCGATCATGTCCTTCTTTAATTTCTTTGTAAATCACGTACTTTTATTAAACCCTGCACCTCTCTAGGTAGCCTGTCCTCACTCTATATGTCTACACATACATGCTGCTCGTCTCAGTCAATCCGTCTATAGCTGCTTTAGCTCAGTTGTTATTGTACCAGCTAGCCACACTAGCCTGGCTCCTCTTAACTTGATTGCTGCCGCAGCTAGCGTGCCTGCTTCTTTATATGTGTTATAAATTATAACAGAAAACTAAGCTTCCGGCCTTAGCTCCATCTCCTCGATCGATTCCGTGCTGAGCATTTACTGGCATTGCTGGGCAATATATAATATCAGTCTTGTATTATACATTGAGAGATCGAGTAGTTTGATCTGCTGTAATAAGATATATAGCAGTAGTACGTGATATCTGTATAGACAGAAATGGGGAGGGCTCCGTGCTGCGAGAAAGTCGGGTTGAAGAAGGGAAGATGGACGGCAGAGGAGGATCAAACCTTAATCAACTACATCCATGTTAATGGGGAAGGCTCCTGGAGATCCTTGCCCAAAAATGCAGGTACATACTTTTACTGTGATTAAGCTCACTATAACCAGTGTTAAATTTCTGACCCATCAGCTTACATTGGCTTTAATATTAAGTTCGATCTATAGATCGAGGTAGTTTTCCAGCAGCAGCTACCTCATACAAATATCTCTTGGTTGAAATTTATTAACAGCTAATAAAATGAATGTACATGTTGTATACTGAAGGGTTGCTGCGGTGCGGGAAGAGTTGCAGACTGAGATGGATAAACTATCTGAGAGCTGACCTAAAGAGAGGAAATATTACTCCTCAAGAGGAAGATATCATCATCAAATTGCATGCTTCTCTGGGAAATAGGTATGTGTGGTGCTTTTCTGGTACTAGCTAGTACGTTCTCTTTGGCTCGATCACAGTAATCTTCCCGGCCGGCCGGACGTACTGTTGTGTTCTGAGCCTTGCAAGATTTATTATATATATATATATGCATCAATTGATTAATAGTACTAATTTAATAAGGAAAAAACTTAGCTGACCAATATGGTCCGCTCCAACAGACACAAGCCAATCAGTGATTAACACGTGTCAATTAAAATTACATAAAAGACAATTACAGAGACATAAATGACATTTACAAAACTGGGTTGGTGTTTGTAAATGTCATTTATGCCTTTGAAATGTCACGTATCATGTTCTGATTGACTTATGTCTGTTAGAACTGACCCATGTTGGTCAGCTAAGTTTTTTCCATTTAATAATCCCAAAATAGTTCGATTGATTTATTGTAGAAGAATGGCCTGTCTTTATGTTTTTTCTGTCAATAATCATCAAATAAATTTTCTTTTGTTTGTTACATAATAATTCATCTAAGAAAAGACCGACAGCAATCAATTTTATTAAGGTATTCAACTATTCAGTGAAAAGCTATAAAATATCTCACCATACCTACTGATCGATTCTTTCTTTGTCCTACTCGTTCCTACTACTGATTAATTATTGCTTTAAAGTGTATATATATATGACAGACACGAAAAAAATAAACGTACATATATACATGATATATACGTACGTGTAACATCCTAGTTCACCGGACCGGAAATTCTTTTTGCATCAATTAGAGCATTATACTATTAATTAGTACGTGTAAAACTGATTATGTATATGCATCATTAATTTTCTAATGTCAATTACTTACGTGCAGATGGTCCTTGATAGCGAGTCAATTACCGGGAAGAACGGACAATGAGATAAAGAATTACTGGAACTCGCACTTGAGTCGAAAAATTGATGCTTTCAGGAGACCTATTAATATGATGCATATGCCTTCAGCAGCGGCAGCTAGTAGTAGCAGCAGCACTAGCGCCGCAGTAGATGTTCAAATCAATATGGCCATGAAAGTAGGATCTCCCTCATCCAAGCGAAGAGGAAGAGGTGGCAGAACCAGCCGCTGGGCGATGAAGCAGAATAAAACAACCTACACTTCTACTGCCATTAACAACCAGTTAGATTGTACTCATAACGATGACAAATCGGCAACGGTGACGAGCTCGTCATCAATTAATTTGTGTCCCCCTCCACCACCTTCAGCAGCAGCATCTGCAGCTGGCATTGGACAAAAAGAAACACATATATTAGGCGGAGGAGGACCATCTGATTGCTCGGCAGGCCAAATTGATGAAGGTGGAGAGGTGGCTTTCAATCACTTGATGATGGACGTCGTCAATGAAATAATATCGGATCCAACTGGGGCTCTGACTTTAAGTGGTGAAAGACAAAGCGATTATGATGATTATGTTTTGGGCGTTATTAGGGATGAAGACACGGGCAAACTTTTATGTGGGCCAAATATGGTGATGCCTAATTGTACTGCAGTGGCAAGTCATAACGAGGAGCATCAGCTCGATCAGATTAGTGCTACTAATTTGAGCTCATCATCAAACTCAAATTCAAAATCAAGTTACGGAGAAGCAGAAGCAGCTGCGTTTGACGGGGATGACTGGTATAATTCATGCTCTAATTACTCAGCAGGTTCAGCAGCCGCTACTTGTAAGTTGGATCATCAGCAGAAGCAGCTGCGTGATGGAAATAATGAGACATTGCTGGATGACGAAATGAGATGGGATTGGGAGAATGATATCCATAGGCACGACTACTTATGGAATATTGATCAGAAAGATGATGAGAATATTCTTTCTTGGTTATGGGAGCAACAAGCTGCAGATAATCATCATGACCATGGCAATGAATCGAGATCAGAGGCCGTCGATGATGACCCTGTCCCAGCTGACAAGCATAATGCTATTCTGGCTTGGCTTCTATCTTGAGTTCCGTCTTTGTTTCTTAGTTTTGTGGCTTCCTAGCTGGTTTTTGAAAAAGTTCTTGCTTCCTTCCCCTAGTTATTACATAAAACAACAGAAGCTTATAAGCTAGCTAGTTTTCCTTTTTTCTTTCTTTCTTTAGGTTGCGGAAATCATCGGAAACTAGCACTACAGTTTGTAAACTAGGCTCATAAAAAGTTCTACTATAAACCAATTAATTAGGTTTGCTCGAGCAAACTTTTGTGACGGCTTTCTTTTCCGGCCGGGGGCCAACTGCAAAAGGACGTCACAAGTCATGAATGTTGTATCTAAATGCAATAAAAACTCGTAGACACAAAAGATATTTTGATCATATATGTACAGAGATAAAATATCTTCTCTATATAAAAAATCGATTTTGTAATCTCAATTACCAAATTTTTTGTTACGCACTGGTGCCATATCAAAATATATTGTCAACATATTACATGTAAACGTATGAAACGTTACAAAAGTATGAGAAGAAAAAAGAACATAAATTATCACGATCATGTGACACACACCATATTTCATATTATTATACACAAGTATAGAGATTGTCATTGTAAACACATAACATAACGAAAAAAACGTGACTATTACAATCTCATTACGTATGCATCATCTCGCACGCACCATTTTGTCATATACTATACAAATTTGAGCGATTGTAATAATCATTGTTGATTATGAAATTAGAACGAGAAAGACGTGAACTGTTACAATCCTATGTTTGACGCACACAATACAGTACTGTCATGTAACATGCATATATAGAAGTTATGATTGTTCAATATGTACAAAATTAGAATGAAAATGATTAAAGAACGTGAGCTATTACCATATATACATGCATGCTGTCATGTATAGAGTTTGACTGATTATTATGAAAATTAGAAAAAAAATAAAATAAATGTGAGGTTTTACAATCGTATATATGAATTTTTTACTATTAATTTTTTTCTCCACCCGATTAAATGTATTTTTTTTTTCATTACTATATATTTGATGAAGACACACCAATATGGTTCACCTCAAACCTTAACAAAAAATCGTGAAATAGAAAATATCTGTTTGAGCGTGGAGGTACGTGGACTAAAAGAATTCAATAGCCCACCACAGCTCCACGTACCCTGGAATATAGTTGATCCACGACGACGGTTCATACGGCGGGCAACGTACCTAATTAATTGCGACCGGAGACTTTGCAGAAATGGTGTCAATATCATACATAACTCTAGGCAAAGCTAGTGGCATGAGGCATCTATCAGGAGACCATTCAAGAATGGCCGGACGAGCGAGGCAGCGGTGGACCAATAACTCCTTACTACGTACTCTGTCTCTGGAATTCTTACACTTGATTATCAGCACTTTTGAAGGACTTGGACAGTTCCTCGATCGATCTGGTGCTGTCTGTCCTCAGCAACCAAATTCACCGGACGGACGTGCGATCAACATCGATCCACATATCCATGCACCAAAACTAGAAGCCAGTAATCATTGACACATACATAACCAGTATCCCTAAGCCGTCAACATATATACTCATATCTTTATTGAAAAATCTAAATTGTGGCCGAGTGAGCTACCACATTCCAAACTGAGGAGGAATTAAGGTTAAAGCTCTCTTAATGTAATTCTTTACCATGCGGATGATCGAATCATGGAACTCCTTTAATTCCAGGAGTATCTCTGTAACATTCGCCCAACATGGTGGACCTAACCCAAACCACTAGACCAAACTAACATTAAACCAAAAAAATCTAACTAACAAGCTAGAACTTATTTACGAAATTAATATAAAATTAAAAATTAAGCTTTAATTTTCACGGTGGACCTACAATCACAATAAAAGTCACTATTTTCATAAGAAGGGGCGTTTGTTTGTGGTACAGATCTGCATACAATACAAATCAATCTTCAACCATTAAATTCCAACTTTCTTTGATCTATTGATTCTCCTCACATTGACACAAAATTAACTAACATATTCTATAACACACACCCACTCAAGTCCATTTGGATAGCATGCAGCACTGTATGCTAGAACTCTCCCCATTATTTTCACAACCTCTGGATTTTGATTTTGAAATGAAATGACTGGATTTTGATTTTCGAAAAAGAAATTTTTGGATTTGACACAAACAGGAAAGTAAATAATATTTTCATGGGCTAAGAACATTTCATTGGCCCACCTTTGCACTAGGCAGATCCGTTGGGCTACCAATGACATAGCCCGTTACTATTAGGCTACAAAACGATGGTGGTTTGGACGGCGTGTTGCCATATCTCACTTTGGCGCTGTTAAGCTGCGTCTGGGGATGTTTAACCCTAATAAGCTACGTCTCCGAGCCTTCACCGGTAAGACTCTTCACTCTCTCTACCTTTCTTCAACACCCAACAACAGATTCTGAGCATTACTCTTTTGATTCTTTTCAGGTAAACATTGCTTCATTTCCCCCGCTGCAGCAAAGCTTCGGTACTTACTTTCCCATCAGAGTTCTTAGGTTTTTGTGTTTCTATTTTCTAGTAGTCGATTTGATTCCACTTTGTCTCAGAATTTTGCTTTCTACACAAGTCCTCGCTTTTAATATAAAATTTCCCAGCTTACTTTGAAGCTTCTGTGAAGTTTACGCGTGCTCTCCACATTGAAGCTAGCTAGTGTTGTCAACATTTTTCTGAATTCAAATTCCATCTCTGTTTTTTACTTGCTTTGACAAT
Organism: Potentilla sterilis; assembly: GCA_963682095.1. NCBI lineage: Eukaryota > Viridiplantae > Streptophyta > Magnoliopsida > Rosales > Rosaceae > Potentilla > Potentilla sterilis. Next base: position 319,919 of record OY821760.1, on the reverse strand, counting down.
ACATATGATTTTGCACTTTGGATGGCAGATGTAATGCTTGGAGGGCATTGTCTTCGTATCCCGGAGGTGATGACTTCTCAGAATTGGGATCCCCAGTGCCCAAAGCTGCAACTAAACCTCCCAAGTTGATGACGGAGAAGCCTGAGCCTTATAATAAGGTACCCTCAACAATGTCCAACTGGGATACTCTGTCATGTGTGTGTATTTGGCTCGGCATTTGTTAATTTTTAATCATCCAATACAGTTATGCTTGTATTTCCATGATTATCAGTGAGCTGAATCATGTCATGCGTATTTACAAATTTCAATTTCAATCAGAACGCTAATCGTAGGAGAAAACTGTCTGGAGTGCCGTCAGAAAGCAGCACCGGCTTGAAAAGTGATTCCTCAATACTGGTTAACTCTAATCTAGCTGCTATTCCAGGCTTCAGAACTGCAACAATGCTTCACCTCTTCACAAGGACCTAGCTCTGTTAGGATAAAAACATGCATTATGCAATCAACTTCCCGGTTGAAAAAAGCTATTTCTGTTATTACTGAAATTCCACATGCTTCTTTATGGTCAAACCAATAAGCTATCTTCAAGTGATATTGATACCTAGTGAATGTTTATTTCAATCTACTTCTACTTCCCGATCTTTCTCTTCCATTGTTGTCTAATAAGTATTCAATGTGAATGTTCAGAGAGTGTAGGAGCAAGCAAGAGACTGGTTTTGCCTGATGAGGTTTCTGTAAACTGCCTTGAACCTACAAGTCGTCCACTAGACAACAAAGAGGCAGTTAACATTAAGATTACCGATATAAACTTAGAAACTACTGATTCTGCAATACACTCTATGTGTACGTCCTATGGTAGCTTGAAGGGGCTTGTCAGAACCAAAGAGGATGCAGTGGATGCCTTCTTTAGCATCAAAGACAATGCTGACATAGACAGCATACTTGCAAAGTATGAAACGACTTATATTCTTTTTATTCCATGGTTTCTTTGCATTGTTCCTCACTGAATAACTACTAGATGCACTACTTTTGTTTAAGAGTAGGACAATCACTATGAGTTAGTGGTTTACCAACACTTTTCACCCTGCTTTTAAATACTTACTATAGCATATTTTCTGTCTGATGTCCTGGATTGATTCCTGGAGCAGCAACTATACCTAAGAATTTGTTTGATCTGAGGTGGAGATGATGTACTACTCTTTTTATTTATTGCTTTATTAAGTATGAATGAATAAGTTCACATGCTTTCTTCTCATTTCTGTTGCGTGTGGCTGCCAGGTTGAATGATACAGTCATGAATGACCAGAAGTGGTCAGCTAATTTGCATAAAAAAGACGCAGCAGATGCTGTGATCAGCAAGCATGGTAATGCTAACTTGGATGTGGGATTGCATATAAGCAATCAGTTGGCAGAAGTGAGAAGGCAAGTCACCATGAAGGCCGTGTGTGTAGAAGATTTGGAGTATCTGCATAATGCCTTGGTGCACCTTGATGCTCATCCTGACAGCAGAACTAGTATTACCAATGACGACCAAAAGATTTTGGATGCCGATTTTTGATTTGTTCAAATTTGACATGCAGGGCCTATAGGTTTTGTAGTAGTAAAAGGTTCAATGGAGTTTTGATTTGTAGACTGCACTATATGTCTCAGCAGTCCGGTAAATTTCATTCCGGATTTGTGAATTTGTAGATGTCTTCAGACTTTACTATATATACCGCAGTACAATCACTATATGTTCTACTTACACCCCTATCTTTCAGCAGGTTTTGAAAGACATCAATCCGCAGATCATTTGCAAGAAAGGGTAAACTACATTGTTCAAACACATTTCCATATTCTGCAACTCTTCATCGTTTATTTTGCTGAGTTCCCAGCAAATCATTTAGCTAGCTCAAAGATACGATTCTTTCCCGGCGGAGATATGCACTAAAATTGAATTAAATTCAAGACCATTGTACAAGACGGATAAGCTGTTAACAGTGGCAACTAAGGGAATTAAATTTGGAACTGTAAGTAAATTTACATGATTGATTTACAATAAATTATTACAGTTTAGTGAATTAGTTCCACTCCCCAGAATCAAGGGTACATATCACCTGAAAAGTGGTAATCTTTCCAGTTTCCACCCCCACAGTTAGCAGCACCATCTGCAAATAAAGAGAAAACCTAAAGCTTGTATGGCAGTCTAGAATACGCAAATCGCTCAAGACCTCACCTAACTATAGCTGAAGCATTTAGTCTGCAGCAGACTGATTCCCCTTCACATCCATATTCATCATCCTGCATGATTTTTCTGCCTTAAAGTCAGGCTCTGAGATACCCATAGAAGAACACTCACCAATCTGGTATTCCCTTTCATCAACTAAAGATTTCATATAGGAGCATGGCCTCTCCTCACCTTCAATACTAGATATCGACTCTTGCCCTGAACCAAATGTCAACTCAAAAGATGGTGGACCAACAGGTTGTGTTCTCATCTGCACTGACCGTAAGAGTGCAGCCCTCCTTAAGTCAGCTGAGTGGCAAATGTCACTAGGTGATGATGGGAATCTCCCCTCTGAATCAGAGCCTCGTTGACGGGACTGTGAGCAATTGAAATTAGTGAGAGTGCAGCTATGTGAAGGATACGAACTTGTCGAACATGTTGAAGGAAACCCATTAAGTGGTCTTTGGTACCTATACGGAGAGACTGGACTAGAAGGGGTGCTGTCAGGTAATGAGGAGAATGTGTTGATGGGGTTCTCACAAAATCGAGAGTCATCTGAGTCCTCTGACATCGGTGAGTATTCTAAGGGCATATCATCCCTGGAAAGATCAAACAAAAATAAAGTGAGCAACATAAAAGTAAAGGAAATAAAGATTTCTCTTTACTAGAAACGATCATAATGGAGAAAGCAATGCCATTCTTTTTGGGGAAGAAAACAAGGACCAGAACAATATGATATAACATTTGGTGAAGGGATGCTAAAATCATTGACGCTAATGTCTTTATCTGACTATCATTCAAGGTGTCTAAATATGTATGAAAATCAACAACAAAAAATCCATACTAGTATGCACATACGCGCGCAGTTAGATTAAGTTTGAAAAGAGAAAAAGGAACAAAACGAATGCTACAATGTTATCTGCATTTCCAGGAAGTTTCAAAGTAGGCAGACTTAATTCAGAGCAACACCAAAGACAGCTATAAAATTATAAATTGAACTTGACCTCTCTAAAGAGCTGTGTTAGCACTACCTACCTATGACCTAAACCAAAATTAAGGTGCTGGTTCACCAAGACTGAGTTCACTATACATATTAATATCATGACACACTTGCAAACTCAAGCTAATACAATTAACAAATGGAGTACTAATCAAGCTCATTACAAGGTTGTTAAATGAGGGTAAGCTATAAGAAGTAAGTTACCTTGCATAAAACATGGGATCAGACCTTGCTGGAGATTCCATAAGATTGTCAGGGAGTGGATCTCCAACTGTAAGTCCATTCAAACTAGATGCCATGATCTGCACAAGAAACAATAATGAGGGATTGAAAAAGCTATACAAGTCGAAATTGGATTAGCCAAAGGTTTGAATTTCGACTGGGCAATGAGAGTCCCAGATGATCTTAAAAAATTGAATAAGCCAACTTAAAAGAAAACTGACATAGAATTCATTGAAAGTCAGATTACAGGAAAGTTTGAATCTTGAAATAAAAAAGAAAAGGAAAATTGATTGAAGAAATCAAAGTAAGAATGAAGAAGGAGGCGGAGATATATAGGAAACACTAAGAAGAATAAATAAGAAGAGAAGAGAAGAGAGGACCTCGCTGAGATAACGCTTGTGAGAGTGGAAATTGTCGAGATAGACCTCATCATCAGGATCTCTGTTTCGCTTTCCAGATACGGGGGTTGATGGAGCCGACGGTGAAGATGAACATGAAGACTCTGCTGCTGATGAGCTCGCCTCTGGACGCATTACTCTGCTCTCTACCACATTCATCACACCCCCCCGGCCACTCTTTATAACTCTCTCTCAGGTAAAAACATAAAACGACATCGTTTCCCTCGCCTGATATTATAATTTTTACTTTTTTTTTTTGAAATGTAAAATTGGCAATCTGGTTCTTGAAAATTTCCAATATCACAATAAAGCACAAAATTAGACTGAAAAAATGTGTTGGCATATGGTAGGGGATATTATTATCCCATAAAGGAATGGAATTTTGAATTCTGTTTGTTTTCTGGATTTGTTGGTGGCCGTATGGAAGGAGCGCAGGGGAAGAGCAACGGTAACGAGTGATTAAATAAAGGTGGTGACTAATCTTATTTAATTGGACCGTCGTTATCCTTACCTACTTAATTAATCACACCTCTAATATAACAGATGGCAACACACCATTGTGATTTGTGACAACAAATGATTAAAGATTAATGGCCAAAGCGAGTTGAATAGAAAAGGCCGAGAAAGCGACCCGACTGTGACTGTCCATCATTAGAATGAAGTACGTTTTGGTGACGGGAGGGGTGGTGAGGCGTCACTGTCGTCCTCAGAGCCTGTGGCCTTGGCGTCACCTGCATCAAAATTGGTTTCTTTTTCTCTTCCTCTCAAACCCCCAACTAGTTTTTGTTAATTCTCAATCCCTTACTCTATTAATCTGCAGATCCCTACTTGAATACGGATGCTGGTACCATGTCTCCCTTTGAACACGGCGAGGTTTTTGTTCTTGATGATGGCGGAGAGGTACACTACACTTACATTACCCCTCCCATGAAACCCCTTCTTTTAACTCTTTTCTTTATAGGTTGATTTAGACCTGGGTAACGCTTCGTTGATGTCACTCTTACTCGGGACAACAACATTACCACCGGCAAGATATATCAGGTGTGCCTTTTTTATCTTTTCTAATCACCCTTGCCTACTTTTGTTGAATGTCTCTGCATTCTCCTTTCTTTCTTGTCTTTTCAGTCTGTCCTTGACAAGGAGCGGAGAGGAGATTATCTTGGAAAGACTGTGCAGGTGATGATGATACATATGTTGGACAATCGTCTATCTCTTCTCTCTCTCTTCAATGCTTATAATGCTGATGACTAGCTTTCAGCTCTGTTTCGAGTGTTTGTAGGTAGTTCCACACATCACCGATGCCATCAGAAATTGGATTGAATCAGTTTCTGTCATTCCCGTAGATGGAAAAGACGGCCCTGCAGATGTTTGTGTTATAGAGTTGGGAGGAACTGTCGGTAAGCAATAACTAAAACACTTCATCACTCATTATTCTTCCTCTTTATTCGCAAGAGATCAAATTTCTTTCCTTCTTTGTTTCTTCTTAGGGGACATTGAGTCAATGCCATTCATTGAGGCTCTTCGGCAGTTGTCCTTTTCAGTCGGTAAGGTTTTATAAGCTCGTAATAAGCTTTTTTGCTGCTTCTATATATGAGATCATCTTTAGGTCCTCTTACATGCGTGCTTCCCTTGCCTTATTATGTTTGTGTGCTGTGTGATGAAATATTGATCTTCCAATTGTTGGTCTATTTAAAATGCAGTAAGATCTGATTAGGAAATATTTTGATTATGGCCTGTTGCGAAATGAGCGCTATCGTATGGTCTAAGTGTTTAAAGAGTTATTGATAGCTTACAGTTTTCTGGTCTACTGATGTTAGTGGGATGAAAATTCTCTATGTGAAATTCTCCATATAGAGTTCATATGAACTATCAGTTCGGGAAATGATAGTTATTTGCAACCAACCATTTTCTCCTTTTTCAGGGCAAGAAAACTTCTGTCTTATCCATGTGAGCCTGATACCGGTACTGGGTGTTGTAGGAGAGCAAGTAAGATGTTTCCTCTTGATTATTGGATCTTATGTTTCATTCATTACAATATTAGTTTGTAGTTCTAGAGATCAAAGATGGTTATATTTAAAGAAGAATATGTCCATCCTGTTCTAGTTAAATGACTCTTTCTCTGGTTATGCATTTGTGTATTCATGCAGAAAACAAAGCCTACACAACATAGTGTGCAGGAGCTAAGAGCATTAGGCTTGACTCCTCATCTATTAGCATGTCGCTCTGCGCAGGTACCTCTTCCCTTTTTTCATTTCTACATTCACACAAGTGAAATGAGTTGAGAATTTAGGCATTAGATTTTTTCCTTAGTCCCTATTTGAGGTTGTACTCGAAGCCTAATAATGATGTAGCCGACTCTTTTCTTTTATATCTCCCCCCCAAAAAAAAAAAAAAAAAAATTAAATTATTGTGGAAATGAATTGTTGTTTTGCTGGTGACTATTGCAGCCTTTATTGGATAATACGAAGCAGAAACTTTCACAATTTTGTCACGTTGCAGTAAGTTGTTGCTGAAGTTATTATATTGTGATTTTCAATTTCTAAAATTTTGAACCAAACTCAGTAAGTTTACTTTTTGGTTTCTTTCAGGCTGGTAATATTCTTAATATTCATGATGTTCCAAACATCTGGCACATCCCTCTCTTACTTAGGGTAAGTTCAGTAATAAGCCTTTTGTCTCCCTCGAGTACTAAATACTTCTTTCATGCTTTTATCTAAATTCATTCTAAAGAATTTATGACGCACTGATGTCAGAACCAGAATGCTCATCGGTCAATTCTTCAACAACTTAATTTACTAAGGTAAGCATTGTTGTTTAATTCATTTATATCTAAGTCTTAAATCTCGTTAATGGAGGGCTAGCCAGCATCGGCTTGTGGAAATTGGTCTACTTTAATGAGACCAAGTCAATATTTATATGTAGAATTCTGCCCGAGTTGTAATTGAGGATAGATTCTGTTTATGATATTAGTACTGTTAACTTTATTGTCATATAGATTTCATCAGGAAGCTTGATTGATTTGACTTACAGTCTTCAATTTGCTGTTTCAGCATTGCTACACCTCCTGATTTGAAAGATTGGACCAAGATGGCAGAGACTTATGATAATCTCACCAATTCTGTAAGTATTAGATTAGCGACGCTCACTGAATCATTTTATCCTTCCTTCCCCTTTTTATTTTCCACTTTTCCATTCATGATGTGAGAATATTCTGATATTCATAGGTGAGGATTGCCATGGTGGGGAAGTATGTTGGCCTTACAGATTCATATCTGTCAGTAGTGAAGGTGTGACGTCTTTTCTCTTCCATTGGGAATGGGTTTTAATTCCGGGATTTATTATTCATTACCAATATATCAATTTACTTACCCTTATGATTTAGGTGATGTTGTGATTCCCTGTGCCTCAGCTCTTTAGATGCTTGTTAGATTACATCTTCGATTCTGAATCATCATGACATGCTAGTTGCTGTTTGGCTGGCTAGCCAAGAGTAGTGATCAAATTGATTCTTTTAAGCCAAAACATGGGGTTGTTTGGGTATTGTATCTGATAGCAATTTGCTCTCTTAGAAAATGATCAGTTTAGCCAGATAGTAAGAGACCCCTTTATCTCAATTACAATAAATGTTTTCAGATTGGTTACAGAATGACTTATAGCTGCTAACCTTATGAAAGCTTATTTCTTGCTTTCTGATTTGAAACTCGTAAGAATATGAACCTCTACCGCTCATAAACTATTAGTCAATTATAACTCCAATTTTTCTCTCAGGCCCTTTTGCATGCTTGCATTGCATGTTCTCTAAAGCCAGAAATTGACTGGATTGCTGCCTCGGACCTTGAAGATGATAGCGCTAAACTGGTATCGATATGTTACCTTCAGCTTTTAGGCAGAATTTAGCTCACTGTCTTACATTGGTCTTCTCTTATATAATTTTCCCTTCTCATACAGACACCAGAAGCACATACTGCTGCATGGGAGACCCTAAGGGTATGCTTCATTCTAAGTTTACCAAGAAGATTTTGTTTTTCTATTTTTATGGGACATGTTAGCATTGAATCTCTAGTTTTCATTTGCAGAATGCAGCTTGTGTATTGGTTCCAGGTGGATTTGGAGATCGTGGTGTAAGAGGTATGATCTTGGCTGCAAAGTACGCTAGAGAAAACAAAGTTCCTTACCTTGGGATATGCTTGGGGATGCAGATTTCTGTAATTGAGTTCGCTAGAGCTGTAAGTGACATTTCTTTCTCTAACATGTTATCTTCTAATCTTAAGATCATATATCAGCCTTACTTTAACTACTTTTTTAGGTTTTGGGTCTAGAAAGAGCAGATAGCACCGAGTTTGATGCTGAGACACCCAATCCTGTTGTGATTTTCATGCCTGAGGTATAAATTTACGGTGATATTGCCTTCTTTATTTACACATAGCTTGCACATTCATTCCGTAACACTTCATCTATCTGTCCATAGGGTTCAAGAACACATATGGGAAGCACAATGAGACTAGGATCGAGAAGAACGCTTTTCCAAACTCCTGATTGTATTACATCAAAACTGTACGTGTATGGTCCTTCAAGTTCAATTTAAAAAAAAACATAAATTACAGTTAGTGCAGACTTGATTTGCTTTGTTGCATTTATACATTGCAATGTATGTGCCATGTGTTCTAAACTCTTGCAGTCTAGAAGCACATGTCTCATGTTATTGAAGTCCAGTACTTTCTTAGTTGGTTTCTTTGATGACATTATGCCTTTATTAGATCGCCTCTTAAGAATTCTTTATTGTCACGAGTACTGTGATTAGGATATTATATATTATATATTGCTCTCAATTTCTAGGTACCAAAACTCAGAGTATGTTGATGAACGGCATCGGCATAGATATGAGGTTAGTTGTTAGTTCAGTTATAGTGAAAACATAATGTTACATAAGCATATTTTATATAGTCGGCATGAAATGATACTCTTATTCAGGTGAACCCGGATGTCATTGGAAGTCTTGAAGAAGCTGGCCTAAAATTTGTAGGGAAGGATGACAGCGGAAGAAGAATGGAGGTGGGTTTTCTTCTGGTCTGATGTTTGGCTACATTGCTTACTTTAACTTGAGTATTTGTCAAAATCCAGTTCTTTATAATCGCACAAGTTTTGTGAACCAGTAAGTTATCTGATTTTGTTTGAAATGGTTATAAATATTGACATTCTGGACTTTTATCCTCTGCAGATTTTGGAGCTCCCAAGTCATCCATTCTATGTAGGAGTGCAATTTCATCCAGAATTTAAATCAAGACCTAGGAGGCCCTCAGCTCTATTTCTAGGTATCAATCTTTAGATGTCCTATGCTCACATTTACCACGGTTAACAAACATGATGCATATGGGAATTACAATGTACACATTAGCTGTATCTCGAATATTTGAACAATATAGACTTAGAAGAGTTTGCATCCTGGGAATACACAAAGCCGTTATCTCCTTCGACATTTCCTTGTAATAGAATATTTCTTTTAAGTCATTGGATCTCTGCACTTGAGTTGATATCCTTTGCCATTGCGATTGTAGGTCTTATCTTGGCAGCAACAGGGCAGCTGGAAACGTATCTTAGCAGGAATAAAAGCAATAGTTGACAAAAGTGAGCCTCCTAGTGCATCTAATCAAGGTAGATTGAATATGAAAAGCCCCACATAGAACAAGATTAGCAAATGGATTCCGGTTGAGTTGTTTCTATGTTGTGCCTCTTTTAGAATAGTCAGTGATGTTCACAAAAAACTATTGGCACAAAATACATGATTTGCTGAAAAGTGTGAATTTTGAGGGTTAGCTATTAAGTTCTTTCATCACACTGAACAGTATCCATCTCATATGTGATGATGGTGTTGGTGTATCAAAGTATATACTGTACCAGAGGGATTAATATAATTCTTTTGTATCGCCTGTTCTTCCCGTTCTTCCTCTAGCTTGACTTTATATTTCCTTTGCTTCTGTTTCTGGATTATGTAATACCTTTCTTTTTGAGGCTTTTGACAACTCAGAATGAATGTATTAGGATATAAGTTGTCAAATGAAGCCACGCGAAATTCCTCTTCAATAACAGCCAACGGTCAAGCCATCATGAGCCCATTGAGCCCTATATAATTTAGCCTCTCATGGATGGAATCATAGTATTGGCATTCATCTGAAGCTTTTTCATAGGAGCTAGAATGAATCTGTTTATTGAAAGCTTTTTTTTGGAACTCCGGTATCTACAAAGTGTCGCAGTAGTGCCTGCTGCAAAATATAAAGAAACGTATCTAAAGCAAAAAACTAAAAGATCAATAGATCGAGATGAAGATGGAGTGAAAATATTGCACCAAAAAGTTGTTTAGTTTGTGCCTCTATTTAACATGTCATTGTACTGTGTGTAAGAAATTTTGTCTTTGCAGCTTCATTTGCTGATAGAATTTAGCGATGAACTCATCTGCCTTTCTATCAACTGCTTCGTCCTCATAATTATCACATGAATAAGCAGCTGCTCCACAGTCTTCTGACAATGTTAATCCCAGGTCAAGATCATCATCACCATCATCATTGATATCAATACCATCATCAGCATGATCAGTATATGTAAGGAAGCTCTTCCTTCCTTCATCATCACAGGGATCAGAATGGAAGAGATGGTCGTCGTCGTCCTGCAGTACCTGTGGGGGTTTTAGGCAAGGAATGTTGAAGCGCATGGATGGTGGAAGGTGCATTTTCAGATTGAAAAGGGGGGTCTTGTCGAAGGAGAGCTGGCGTTCCAAGTAATAGATTTGTGGTCTTGACTTGATTGATGCATTTGTACCAAGGTGATTCTTTAAGAACCTGGGGACGACCCTCAGTTCCATCATGAGGCGGTGTTTGAAGACGCCGCCCTTTCTCGCCCACAGTAATGCCATCCGCAGTAGCTTCCATGCTCTCTGACCAACACGATCAGCCTCACACTTCTTCTTGGTCAGCATTTTCATCAAATCGATCTCAGTTTGAACTTGTGTTTATAAATAAGAATGCAAGCTCACTAGCTAGCTAGATGTAAAAAAGAATGAGAGAAAGACAATCAATGCGCTTTAGAATGATGTTGGAGAGAGAGATTTTCAGGTGGCGAGTGGTGATGGAAGTGAGGAGGCAGCAGAAGTGCCTATTTATACGTCGATCATATAACTTGTACGCGTTAAACATAAACTGATGGTCGCTTATCATCATTCAAATTAAAGAAACAAAGAGAGAGGGTTTGGTGTGATGATGATGTGACTGATGGTGTGATACTACTCGTTGAGAACACGGCTGTACGCGGCTGGAAAGAAATTACTAAATATTTGCTAATTTCCAACCAATTACCTCAAACTGAAATTAAATCCAAAAACATATACAGTGTATAATATATAGATATATATATATATATGTATACACACGACACCCCTTGTTTTGTTCCGTTTAGAATTCTTAGTGTATCTCTCTGTATGAAAACATGCGCAGCAACATGAATACTGTCTTCTTGCCTGCAGTCTTTGAAATCCAGTCTCAGAAACAAACAAGGCATTTTGATTTAAAATAATTGAGATTGATTGAAACTGATGGAGATATATATAAAGGGTGGTAATTGGTAAGTACCATGTGATGTCGTTGCAGTTGTAGCCTAGCTGCTTGGACAAGCCATAAGGAAGGCTAGCTGTAAATCTCTAAGAAATTGTATAATTAAATTAATGAATAGCTTACTGTGGAAATAAGAAGAGCTATTGCTCCGTACACTTGTATCTGTTAACTTATAGTATAAGTTATGTTACTTCAGTTCCTATATAGAGGGAAAGTTCGCTTTGAAATTAACGTGTGAAGTTCCTTTTTTTTTACTCACTTTTCGGCCACATTTTCACATCTCCACCGTTTAGATGTTAGAACCTAATGTATAGATCATCTCTGTAAAATTTAATTTAATTTGATGATCATTAAGGTATTCAAATTGAATTAAATCAATGAACAAACCGAATATGTCTAACATGGACTGTTCGTGTAAATCAACATAATGAAAGGTCAAACGATTATCAAGTTGGATGAAATTTTGCAGAGATGATCTATACATTAGGTTCTAACATCTTAACGGTGGAGATGTGAAAATATAACCGAAAAATGTGTCAAAAAAGGAACTTCGCACATAGAGAACACTGGATGAGAACAATTAGCATGTAGAGACTATAGGCTGTACTACAAGTGTAAACTGTTGGTGTAACTAATGTAAATATACTTTCTGTTTTAAGATGAAGTGTACTTTATAAGATGCAGGAAGATCTTACGAATACGGCGTGCAGTGATGTGCTTTAGAACTACTGTGTGCATATTCAGGCGTTATAGCTTCATCCACGGCAATGTCTATTTCTAAAGAGCTTAAACTGGATCTGAACGCCTTCTTGATAAAACTCAAACCAGTAGCTACCAAAACAAAACTTAGTCGTCACCAAAGTTAATCCAAAACTTTCATTTTCAAATAAAATAAATAGAAAATATCCATTTAGTATTAATTTGACCTCTTCATTACCCATTTTTATTTTCTAGAGCGAAGGTTCGCTCTCGATAGAAATTGTATATACTTTGTAATTGATTTGCTTATAAATCCAAATTCAGTTCCAACTCTCTGGCGGTGGAGACTAATTTCCAAAATTGGCGCACCATTCGAATGATGAAGCAACAGCTTTATATAGAACTGACCTAGATCTAGCTTGTACATTCGCATATATACATGAATAGCACTCAAATATAGATCAGCCGACTATAAGTTTAGGGATAATTTACCAAGGAAAACCACTTATTGTTAAAAACGAGCTGTATATATTTTGTGGTAGACCAGCTACTCAGCTAGGTAGTTTGGAAATTAAATTATTGTGATATTCATCAGAGAAAAGAAAGCCAATGTTAATAAATTAGGGAAGCAAGCTCTAGTTTGAAAAGGACAAGTCAATGTTCCCCAACAAAACCAGCATAAAATATTTACAAATCAATCAACGCGGGCATATGCATACAATACGGAATACTACAAATGCAGAGCACTTTCCAAATCTAGCTACTTCAATTCCCGGAAGGTTCCCTTGAATTGAGCTGCGCGCTGGCATGGAGCGCCGTTGTCTTTTGTATTCCAGCACCAATCACTGTACCAGAAATTCATCCAATAATTTCCCAGAAAAGTAACAAAGCTGTCTGCCTTTCCCAAAGAGTAGTTTGTAGAATTCATCGAAAAAATAAATTAAAGATAGAAGAAGCTTTATCAAGTAAACGATCGACTACTTTGTAGATTATGCAAGAGGAAGAGATCGAATCCGAAGCTGGCTCCAATGATCAGTACTGTTGTTCGTAGCTAGACGTGTCGTGTCAGCCAAACTGGAAGTCGATCAGTACGTTGAGTACGTTGTTTCCAGGAATTTTAGCAAGTCGTTGACAATCTAACTAAACGTGTCTTGGAATGGGCATAACACCATTTCTTAATGAGTTTCCCATTTCTACTAATCATTAGGTAATTTAGGTCTAACATTTTTTTCTTAATTCTTACTCAAAACTTTTTTGATTGCATACATGTCTCCTTGTGTGCCTCCCGGCTTCCTTGTGGCCTAAGGCATATAATTAGGCCCATTTAGGCCCTGAATGTGTCAAAGCTTGGTGTATCCGTTTGATCATAGTTTATTCACGGTTTCTTAATTTCTATATATATATATATATATGCTTTAAGGTTTTGAAGTTGTTTACTGAAAGTTAGCTCAATTTGTGGCGAACGCAGAATTGTTCTGTAGTGCGTTTAATTCTCCTCGCAGTAGAGCGTTAAGGGATTCTATGGGGGCTAATCAGTTGCCTGACTTACCTCCATTAATTCAGCATTTTCAAATCCATCTATATGTATCGTGCCAAATTCTTGATCCAGGCTAATATATACAATATAGCAATTTCTGTTTTGCCTTTCTATTCCGGATCCTTCCTCTAAGATTTATGTAATGCTTCTCATAGTCTAAAGCAACTGTTTCACAATGCTCAAACCTGCAATAGGAAGGATTATATTAATCATGCTCAACACTTGACAACTAAAAATCAAGAAAGCAGCAAACAAATGTACAAAGCTTATTGTTAGAAACTAGTGGTATGAGGCCCCCTAAGTTGCAACTGAAGTAGAAACAAGTAAATAAATGAAACACCAGGAAATTAGGCAAACTGAGAAGACTTTAATTACAGTAAAATAAGATACAGTAACTTCTCTATGTATTAAGGAGAGCACAAATACCAGATTCCTCTCTCAAAACCAAGAGAAAACACAGACTTTAAACAAAGGAAAGACTACAAGTATTTAGGAGAAACTCCACTCTTTCTCTAAATTTGTCTGCCTCTTTCTCTCTGTTTACACACACAAGCAAAACCTAAACACAAAAAACACAATTCTTCTATTTATACTAAAAGCCTAAAAGAGACGGCTACAACAAGTATCTTAATACCTAAGAATACTTAGCAAACAGGTAAACAGTAGACACAACATTACAACTATATATGCCACCATTTTGACTATTCAAAACCTTCAACAAGAGGTAAAAGTGACTTTACCTCAACAAATCTCCCATTTAAAGTCACTGATCTACCATTTTTCAATTCCATTTTCCTGTTGCTTATGTTTCTACCAGGCCAAGAGAGGATCGACACCAAATAAACTTGACATTGTTAATTGGCTTTGTTAGAACATCTGCTATGTTGTCCTTTGTATGAATTTTTTGTATATCCACACTTCCCTCTTCCACCTTCTCTTGCACAAAGTGATACTGAACTCGTAAGTGCTTTGTTTTTGAGCGAAATGTTGTTTTTGAGTGAAATGTTAGATTCTTTGCTAAGTGCAAAGCACTCTGGCTATCACAAAATAGAGCAATCTCCTCTTGTTTATGTATGAGCTCCTCCATTAGCATTTGCAACCAAATTGCATCTTTGCTACTGTTCGTACCTAATACCCGTAGGCCTGGTAGAGACAGATGAATCCACGCGTGATCTCCTGTAAACCTGCTTACTAAGGAGAATACCGGGCGGGCCGGTCTTCTCCTCTCCGATGCCTAAGTTAGTACAGTTGGGATGAATAGATAACTTAAGCACGTAAGATAAGCGGTCGAAGAGATCAGTTACCTATTAATGAGGGTAGTTGAGACCCTTATATAGGTGGCCGGGCGTGAGGTCTGGCCTCACTCTTCGATGTGGGACTGATTTCCTTCTGTTTGTACACCAAAGGGCAGCTCTGGTGACCTCTTTGGCAGGCTGGCGCCCCCGATCCCCGGGCCCCTGGTCGCAAGGTAGACTGCTGGACCCCGGGTCCGGGTGCTGGTGATCCGGTCCCGGGCCCTAGGCCGGTCCCGGGTGCACTGGCTGCGGGTCTGTGGGCCTGTTGTAGCCCCTCTGCGGCTACTGTCAACAAATCCCCCAAGTTCCCGGTCAAGTGCAATCTTGAATGGGGACTTAATATGTCTTGCTTCTGTCCCGCAGACCCGCAGTTACCAACCCAACGGTGCCCAGTCCCCCAAGTCCGTATTTAAGATTGGGCGTGACCGGGCGTTCAGTCAGAGGAGGCGCGGTGAGTACCTGTTAATGATGATGTGCGACAGTTATAAGTATGTTTGCAATACAAATGGTATTGTGCTCAAGTGTTGTCGTGCCATGAGCATGGAGCGGGGTGAAACCCGGAGAGTGCATGGGATGATAATGGGGCGTTGAAATCCGCCATGCAATAGATATGGAGCGGGATGAAACCCGGAGAGTGCATGAGATCTCAACCGGGCGTTCTGCCATATCGGAATGAGTCGGAGTGTATGGGATCTCGACCGGGCGTTCTGCCATATCGGAATGAGTCCCCCAAGTATCGTATCGAGTCCCCCAAGTTCCCAAAGGCGAAATTGCTGCCAACGGCAGGCCGAGAGGGGACCGGTGGCTCGGCCCAGCTTGTGTTGGAATAAGCGTGGGGCAACGTGCCTGCGGGGAGAGTTCTGGATCAGAGAAATAATCTACCCGGTGGGGAGGCGTTGAGATGACAAGTCTCGCCTTGAATCCCCATTTTAATCGCAGTTCAGTGCGATGCAGGGTTTTTATCCTGCTGGAAAAGAGTACATGTGTTAGATGTAAGCTCACCCGGGTGTATAAAGCCCATGCCGGTTGAATGTTCTCATAACCGGTGTCAAGCCATGGAGCCGGTTGGATGTCTCGTAACCGGTGAGATGCCATGGAGCCGGTTGGATGTCTTGTAACCGGTGAAATGCTCTCGAGCCGGTTGAATGTTACCTAACCGGTGAGAGGCCATGCAGCCGGTTGAATTATACCTAACCGGTGAACTGCCATGGAGATACCATGCAGCCGGTTGAATGATACCTAACCGGTGCACTGCCGTGGCTCCGGTTGGAAGATCATAACCGGTGAGAAGCCTTCGAGCCGGTTGAAAAATCATAACTGGTGAGCTGTCGTGGAGATGCCATGCAGCCGGTTGAATGATACCTAACCGGTGAACTGCCGTGGCTCCGGTTGGAAGATCATAACCGGTGAGAAGCCTTCGAGCCGGTTGGAAAATCATAACCGGTGAGAAGCCTTCGAGCCGGTTGAAAAATCATAACTGGTGAGCTGTCGTGGAGATGCCATGCAGCCGGTTGAATGATACCTAACCGGTGAACTGCCGTGGCTCCGGTTGGAAGATCATAACCGGTGAGAAGCCTTCGAGCCGGTTGGAAAATCATAACCGGTGAGAAGCCTTCAAGCCGGTTGAAAAATCATAACTGGTGAGCTGTCGTGGAGATGCCATGCAGCCGGTTGAATGATACCTAACCGGTGAACTGCCGTGGCACTTGGGGAAGTGGGGGGGGGGGGGGGGGGGGGGGGGCTTGACGCCTCGGTTCCTGCTCCTATCTCCCTTACCTGTCGCTCGTAAGCGGGACAAGTGGCTGACATGCATTTAAGGAGGAAGCCCATCAGTCCCTTCAGTTATGATGGCGTGGGAAGTTTACCAATGCTGGGACACGTGCCGGTAGGGAGCGATCTGAGATGGAGGGTCTGGATTCGCAGGCGTTTGAGTTGTCCTGATTGCATGTTTTGGGGGGATTACAAGTGCCTGGGGCACCGGACCCATCTATAAAAAGGCCTCCTCTGCCTTCATAAGTTCTGTTTTGCTCTTTGGTCCAGAGAGAAGAAGAGAAGGTTAGAGAGGAATCCGGCGAAAGCTCCGTGGAGGTGCCCCGCGACATCCGTTGCCTCAAGCATTCTTGTTCTTTGCCTACCATTGCTCGGTGTTTTCGTAGGACGAACTTTCCTCGGTTGTGCATAGTAATCGGTAAATCTTGCTTTCTTTGCCTGGTGTTTTTCTTTTTGACGTTTTGCGGCGGGGGGGGGGGGGGGGGGGGGGGGTGGTGGGGGGCTCTATCGCCGACAGTGAGTTGTTGTGAGCGGGGTGTCTGCGGCAAACTTGTGGAGGGGCCGCAGAGGGCGCTGTTCTAGCCTGTTGCTAACCAGCGGTGGGGTTTTGTTTTCTTTCCCTTAGGTTAAATGGCTTCTGCAAGTTCTGATGGGGCTTCCGAATCGGCCGGCAGGCGTCCCATCGTGGACGATGAGGAGAGACTGGAGGATTGGCTTGGTTCGGAATCCCCGGAGGCCGAAGCCGCTGACCGCTCCCGGGGCGGGGTTTCGTCTTCCGAGTCCTCGGGATCTGAGGAAATCCCGCACGGGGTGCGCTTTTCTGGCACTCCGCCCGTGAGCTACACCATCGGGAGTGGGGAAGAGGCCGTGGTGTGCGATGAGCCGGAGGGTAGTATGAACCCCGGAGAGATTGCCGCCTTCCGGGAGACGTGGAGTATTCCCGATGAGGTGGCGTTACGGCCGCTGAATCCCGGAGAATCGGCCTGTAACCCGGAGGCGGGTTGGGTTGCCGTGCACTTAGACCAATTTCGCCACGGGTTTTCCCTCCCGCTGCCAGATTTCGTGCAGTACACGCTCAGTGCCCTGCAAGTGTCTCCCGCGCAGCTTCCTGGGAACCTGTGAAGGAAGCTGCTGAGCCTCGGTTGCCTGTACGAGTTGTTCGGGATGAGCATGCCGACGGTGAACGAGTTCCGGGCACTGTACAGAATATCCTTCTAGAAGAAGAGGGGGTCCCGGGGTTGTCTGACCTTTAGCGCCCGATAGTTCCAGCCTATCAGCACCCACCTGCCTTCCTGGATGGACAATAGCTGGAGGAAAAAGGTGGTGATGGCGGGGGGGGGGGGGGGGGGGGGGGGAAGTGGCAGAAGATGAGTAAAATGTACCGGGTTCCTGGTGCCTTCCAGCCCCTTGGCGACCAATCGTTCGAACTGTCTGAGTTGGAGCGGGAAAGGATTATGACTATACTCGGATGCTGGGACGATCTCGAGCGAAGCTCTTACAACTTCATTCGGCGGGAGGTGTTGGAGTACTGCGGTCTCGGGCGAGATCCTGGTGCGTAGCAAGGATTAGCGGTGGCGTTTCTGCTGACCGAGTTTTAAACACTAACGTTTTGCTTGTCCTGCAGGTGCATCTTCCCGGGCGGTCATCAAAGCCGACAATACCTTATCCATGAACGGTGAAGACCTTCTCTCAAGGCTAAAGGAGAAAAGGGAGTCTGTTTCACGGACTTCGGTGGATGAGGAGTCCGGTCGGCTTACCGTTCATGCCGAACCGAGGGCTGTGGACGTTGAGGACGACGCCTATATTCTGAGGCGTGTGAAAAGTCACCCTGCTGCGCCCAAGGCGGGACCTGGAAAGGGCAAGACCACCGGGGGGCCACCAAAGGTTCCTGGTGGGGTGAACCGGATTCCGTACCGGCTGGGATCAGTCCCGCTAGTCACCAGGGTCACCCGGTCAGGCGCACAATCTTCTTCACCGGACGGCCAGGGTGAGAAGAGGCGAAAGGTCATGGACGTTCCTCCCTCCACGTTGGTGACGCTGACCGGCCGGTCGTCAGGTGAGAACTTGGCGAAGCGGCTCAAGGTGGCCAGTGGTGCATCGAGTTCCGCTGGGGACAAGGCTGCTGCTGCTCCAAACTCTGCCGGTCAGCAGAGTAGCCCCGCTCCTGCGGAGGAACAGAGGGGGAGTTCGGAGAGTCCCTTCGCCCGGAAGCTGGCGGCAGATGTGGCTGGCCTTGGACTGGACAAGCCTGGGGTTACCGGAGCCTTGGCGGGGGAGAACCGCCAAAAGTGCAAGGAGTCGGTCCTCCGGGTAAGAATTGCTTGGTGCCATGGAGCCGCTCGTAACTCGTTACCTTTACTGCTTGTCTAATTGGCTCCCTGTTGTTGTGCAGTTATTGTACAATCTGTACCAGCCGGATCCGAGCGAGGAGCTGCCGGAGCTGAAGAGGCAGGTGGCCGCTCTGACAGAAGCCCGACAGCGTCTGGAAGTAGAGAAGTCCAGGATGGAGTGGGAGAATGTCAGACTGGAGGAGAGGGCCAAGAAGCAGGTGGCCAAGCTGGAAGAGCAGGTCCGGAGGCTCGAAGAGGAGAAGGAGCTGGCCGAAGAGGAGAGGACCGAGCTGGAGGCCAAAGTGGATGAGCTCCAGGTGGGAGCTGCCGCTGTGCGCGCCGCCGCTGCCGCTGCGGCTAGAGAAGAGGACCCGGAGCTTTACCAGCGGGTTGTCCTCAAGTATCATGAGAGCGATCAGTTCCTTAAGTTCCTGGAGAAGGCCAGGGAATCGGGTATTGCGGACGCCTACGTGGAGTGGGAAGAGAAGGGGTACCTGGATACCTCTCGAATGCTGAAGGCCGGAGCTGATGAGAATATCGATGAGCAATTGGATATCCATGAGCAGTCGGTAGGCGAGGAGCAACTAGAAGGGGAAGGCGGGCCTCAAATTGCTGGAGAAGGTGCGGCGGCTTCATCTGGAGAAGCTGGTGGAATGCCCGCTGAAGGGGGAAGCGCGGCTCCTTAAGATTTTTGCTTTGCTCTTTTTTTTTTTGTAAACCCGCCGGAACGGTTTTTGTTTGTATTACTCCTTGGATATAAACACACTTGCACTGGTGGAACCGGTGGAATTTTTCTCAATAGTTGGCATACATCTCATGATGTTATAGCAGCCGAACCAATGATATGCCAAACTAACCGCTTGGAGGTCTGGATATGCCTACCAGGCCTGGCCCTGCTCCCGGTCGGGATCTGCTCTCCTTTACCCTATATACCGCTGGAGCTGGCCGTTGCTAATCAAACCCTCCACCGCTGTCTTGAGGGCGAAGTACTTGTTCGTCCGATGAGTATCTTCATCGTGATAGGAGCAGTACTTGCCCGTTTGCGCCAGGGTAAGCTTCCCCTTTGGGTACTTTCTCCTGGGCGGTGGGGGAATGATGTTCCTGTTCTCGTGCAAGATGTCCTCGTATGAAGATGTTAGGGTGGTGAAGACCTCTTGACGTTCTGCTGGCATGATTGCCAGGGGCGTTCTTGCCGGTACCGCGCCGGCTTGTGCTCGCCCTGAGGTTTGTCGTGATAGGGCCTCTACTGCCGTTGCCCCCAATTTCTACTGGGTCGGCTCGGTCGGGCACCTCGGTTTTCGCTCCGCTGGTTGGCCTTGTCTTCTTGGCCGGGAGGGGAGTGCTCCTCCTGTTGCTCGTCCCGCTTTCTTTTCAGCAGATGCTGCCCGTACGTTTCATGGTCGGCCTGAGCATGCCTGATGGCCATCGCCATCGCCATCAGCTCGTCATACCCTTGCGGGAGTTCCACCCGTACGGCGTAGGAAAATTTTCCTGGCCGGAGCCCTTGTTTGAACGCCATCTCGGCGATACCCTTGTCGAGGTTCCGAACCCCAGCCGTCGCCGTCTGCCAGCGGTTGACAAAGGTCCTCAGCTCCTCGCCGGGTGCCTGCATGCAGTTGAAGAAGATGGTCGATGTCCGGGCTCCCTCGACCCGGAGGATGAAGCGGCCTACGAACCTGTCGGCCAGCTGCTCGAACGCCTCGATGGAGTTTGCCGAAAGCTCATAGAACCAGCTGAGCGCCTCTCCAGACAGGGTTTCCTGGAAAATGTTGCAGCATACTGCATCAGAATAGCCCTTGGCGCACGTCTGGGACCGGAAACTGTCCAAATGCTGGTACGGGCAACTGAATCCTGAGTATGTGAGTTTTAGGGATTTCTGGTTACTAGACCTCCCTGATTCCAGAACCCGGTGCGAGAAAGGGCCCATGCGCTCGTTGAATCGCGCGCCTTCCGTCTGCCGCACCGCCCTTCTCTCGTTGGCCTCCACTTGGGCCTTCAGATCCGACACAGTGTCGGTGAGTATCTGCAATGCCCGTGCAGTCGGGGTCATGACTTCATCCTCGAATGAAGCGTGTGGTTGCCGGGGCGTCGGCGTGCTCTTTAGTGGGGCCGTGCCGGTCGGGGACTCCGCTCGCTCGGAGCCGCTGGGCCTTCCGCCCGATGACTGTCCCGCGTCAAACCGCTGAGATCGGCCTGGCGTGGGTGCATGTGGCCTGGTCATAGCGTCGTCGCGCTGCTGTCCTCTCTCCAGGGCGGCTACCAGGACAGCGTTCACCGCATCCATTTCCTCATACCGGGCATGGGATTTTGCTCTGTCCCGGTCGCCCTCCTCGCGCATGCGACCAACTTCCGCTGCCATGGCCCGTATCTCCCCCGCCATATCGTGCCGGTCGGGGCTGTACGTGATGTCCCGGTCACTGTCTCCGAGCGGGCTCTCCTCCCTGTCGCTCGGATCGTCCGAGAACGTTGGTCGCCCTTCACAGGGCCTTTCCCGCGCGACCCTCATGGTATGGCCCCGGCGTGCCGGTCGGCCTCCCACAGCTCCTGTCTTCCTGGTTGCCCTGGTCGCTACGCTGCTCTCGTGCGATGACCGGGTTGGAGGTGAGCGCTTGCCCTGGCACAACATGCTGCTCCTCGGTGGCATTTCTTTCCTGGCCTGCTTTTGAGCTTTTTGCCATTGGTAATGCTTACGTGGTTTTTATCCAAGTTTCCCTTGGTAGAGTAACACAACTTTTCGTAAGATGTTCCCACAGACGGCGCCAATTGTTCGTACCTAAAACTCGTAGGCCTGGTAAAGACAGATGAATCCACGCGTGATCTCCTGTAAACCTGCTTACTAAGGGGAATACCGGGCGGGCCGGTCTTCTTCTCTCCGATGCCTAAGTTAGTACAGTTGGGATGAATAGATAACTTAAGCACGTAAGATAAGCGGTCGAAGAGATCAGTTACCTATTAATGAGGGTAGTTGAGGCCCTTATATAGGTGGCCGGGCGTGAGGTCTGGCCTCACTCTTCGATGTGAGACTGGTTTCCTTCTGTTTGTACACCAAAGGGCAGCTCTGGTGACCTCTTTGGCAGGCTGGAGCCCCCGGTCCCCGGGCCCCGGGCCCTTGGTCGCAAGGTAGACTGTTGGACCCCGGGTCCGGGTGCTGGTGATCCGGTCCCGGGCCCTAGGCCGGCCCCGGGTGCACTGGTTGCGGGTCTGTGGGCCTGTTGTAGCCCCTCTGTGGCTATTGTCAACAGCTACTTTGTTTAGCTGCAACATATTCTGCCTCTGTTATAAGCGTAGTCACAATAGATTGCAGTTTTGAAACCCAGCTTACAGCTCCTCCAGCAAGAGTAAACACATAACCTGTGGTGGACTTGCTATTGTCAAGATCACCTGCATAATCTGAATTAACATAGCCTCTAACAATAAATTTTGATCCTCCATAACATAATGCAACATTTGAGGTACCCTTTACATATTTTAGGATCCTCTTTACAGCTCTCCAATGCTCCTTACCAGGATTCCCCATGTATCGATTAATTGCTCCCACAACCTGTGCAATGTCTGGTCTTGTGCAAACCATGGTGAACAGTAAACTGCCCAATGTTGATGCATACGATACTCGAGACATTTCATTCCTCTCTTCTTCACTGCTAGGACTCATGCTTGAGGATAACTTGAAATTAATAGGAAGAGGGGTACAAATTGGCGTACAATCTTGCATATTAAACCGATGCAAGAATTTCTTCAAGTAGTTCTTATGAGATAGTCAAATCTTCCTATTATTTCTGTCCCGGTAAATTTGCATCCCTAGAATCTTGATTGATGGACCCAAATCCTTCTTTTCAAATTCCCTAGCCAATTGAGCCTTCAAAACTTCAATACAATCATTGTTGCAACTTGCTACCAACATGTTGTCAACATACAACAACAAAATAATAAACTCACCATCACCAAATCTCTCGTAGTAAGCACAAGGGTCTGGACATAGTCTACTGTAACCAAGGCTCATAATGAAGGAGTCAAATCTCTTATACCGACATCTCGGCTCCTGTTTGAGACCGTATAGAGACTTGTTCAACCTGCAAACCAAGTTTTTTTTTTTTCTTCAAATCCATCTGGTTGGAGCATATAAATCTCTAGCTTCTTCAAGTTCTCCATGAAGAAACACAGTTTTTACATCCAATTGCTCTAGATACAAGTCAAATGTAGCACACATTGCCAAAACAACTCGAACTATTGAAAGTCGAACAACTGGAGAAAATATTTCATTAAAATCAGTACCTTCCTTTTGAGTAAATCCTTTCACCACCAGTCTAGCACGATACCTCTCCACTTGGTTGTTGCCATCTCTTTTGATCTTGTAGACCCATTTGTTCCCAATGGCCTTATTTCCTTATGGTAGTAGAACAAGATCCCACGTCTTATTTTTATGGAGGGCTTCAATTTCTTGTTGCATTGCTGCCATCCTCAAAGAATCTTTTTGTCCTTCCAATGCATCATGAAAGGTTGAAGGCTCTCTATCCTCTGTTAGTAGACAGTAGTTGTACGATTATGGTTCTTCAAAGCTACATCAAAATAAATAACACCATGATGTTTTTTAATCAGAAACCCTGTATTAGAGAGAAAAACTGTGTGCTCCTAACTTTTGAGGGACAAAATTTTTTCACTATGTAATCAACCACTTCTTACAAGATTGTACGAACCTGTGGATAGTTAGCTGCGCTTCTATCCTGCCTAGACTCTATCTAGTCTACGACATGTTCTACTTCTCATGTCTCTAATAAGTGTTTACACAAGAAATCTTTCAGAAGTTTCAACTCAAAACTTAGCTACTTCTTAACTAATTCTTCATGGACACTTCTTAGGGTTGTTGTAACTCCAATCACAATCTCATGGGATGCAAATGCAATATGAGTTTTGAAATCGTTTTGTTCGACCTCTAAGATTTATAATCACAAGGAAAACTTAGAGGATCATTGAACTATGCAGGAACAATACACAGCTCAAAAAAAAATGTGCTATGACAATTTTTCTTAAACTCGACAACCAAAGGAGCAAGAAGGACTTGCTCCCTTTATATAGGCTCGGCCAAGCCCACAGAGGAGCAGCTACACAAGCCAATGACATAGAAGGTTTTGGATAGATGTGTTTGTCAAGAGAATTGAATTGACAAGAGCTGTATCACAGCCAACAAAGAAGACAAACCCATAACCTTCCTAAAAAAGCTAGCATTTCAAATACAAGGCAAAAGGCTTTTACAAAGGCATGACGTCAGAATCACAAATATGAACCTCCTAAACCTGTCAACAGCAGCCTACTCTCATAAGCTTAAGACTCAGCTAAGACACAACGACAACCAAGACAACTCGGTCACGAGTTGGAAATCCTCCAACCTAAAAGAGAGTACATATGCCAAGGCATAGGATAGTAAATCCTAGCCGATCATTTGAATTTAAAATGCAAAATATCTTGAACCTAATTCTATCTTAACAGACGTATAGACAGTACAGATCCATAAACACTTGAACTCAGGACTCACGATTTTTATAGGGAAAAAAGAATAGAAAGTAAGACTCATATCCTCTGTGAAAAACCATGAAGTGCACATACATGATTTACCTGAGAGCCAAGAGATTAGATTGGGTCTTCAGAATGACATTGGGCCATGTCACTTGTTTTATGTTTTGTTTGTCATAGGACTGCCAACCATTTTCATACCAACAAACACTAACTAGAATCAGTGATCTCCAGGATCAAGTTCCCCAAGTGATGCAACATTCGGCGGAAAAAGTAATATTTTACTTGAGGCAGCCTTGCTATGTACGTTACCGTATAAATGATCATGTTGCAAGGACTTTGGAAACACGTGCCTAAGGCTGCTTACAAAGTTACAATCACATTACTGGAATCCAAACTGTATGACACTATATATATGCCAACTAAAATCCAGAAGTTGCTTCTTACTCTGAACTCTGAAGTCAATTCGATTCTTGAAAAGCAATGGAACTATGAAAGCATATATGCAAGTGTGCAACCACTATCATGTGAAGGATTATCAATTCATTCAATTGTATCCATGAGTATGCTGTTCAACTCGGTAGTAATGCCAAGTTATTAATCATAAAAACAAACAGAGTATGGGTTTTAGAAGTTTCCTCTAAACCCTAATGAAGTAATGAATATAATCTTCAATGAAAAAGAAGTCGAGGAGAATCACGCTACAATGTTATTACTTATTAGAGGAATAACCTCCCTAATACCCTAATGAATTATTAAAGAAAAAATTGAATAACAAGAGAGTGGGACCAAACTAAAACCTCTCAAGAAAAACCAACAAAATATCAAAACTAGGAAAACCGAAATTGGGAAAGACCCATAACGTCACTATCACAATATGATAAAATAAAAGGAGAAGTCTCATCCTACCAAACGAGCTGAGTTAATGTCGTACCATGATTCGCTAAAGCATCTGCAACTTTATT
Organism: Potentilla sterilis; assembly: GCA_963682095.1. Taxonomy (NCBI): domain Eukaryota; kingdom Viridiplantae; phylum Streptophyta; class Magnoliopsida; order Rosales; family Rosaceae; genus Potentilla; species Potentilla sterilis. The sequence continues at coordinate 294,391 of OY821760.1, read as the reverse complement.
CCCTTCACGAAAAATATGAGAAGATCGAAAAGTCATATTTCATATGTAGCTTAAGCAGTTAAGCCAACAAACACGAAATTGCTAAAGTACAAACATAGAAAAACGCATGTAGTCGAGCACAAGTGACGAGTCGAGAAGCAGATACTGATAAAAGGCATTCAATCAGAGTATCAGACCCAAAAAAATCAAAGAAGTAGCTGCCGAGGGAGCCAGAACAATGATCGGTTGTCCATGTGTCTCGTTGTCCAAATCGCCAAAGAAACAAGTTACAAGAAGCATCAAATTGGCAAACAGAGAATTAGTAAATAGTTTTGTTGGATGCAATGGCGCCGGTAAGTTGACCGCGACGGCAATTGGATTCAGAATATAAATTTGTCAAACAATAAAATATATATTAACGAATTGTTCCAATGGCGAACAGCTGTGGAGCATGGAGTTAAAAGGAAAGCGCCAAATCATTAAGCAACAAATTAGCAAACAAGGATAGGAGTGTCAGGTCGGCAGAGTCCATTCTATTGGTATTTAAGCACCCCATCACTTGCGTCTTCCTCAGCTCACTATTACTCCATCTCCCAACCAACTTCTAACTACCAGTCCACCACACAACTACAACATGCTCTTCATTATCATCATCTCTATCGCCCTATGCTGTTGCTTGTTGTTAGCTTCTCCCATATCCGGTTCCGGTTCCGGTTCCATCAATGTGTGGCCCATGCCAAGAAACTTCTCATGGCCTCAGCCTCAGGCCAATCCCCTCTCCCCTAGTTTTACCATCATATCCCCCGATCATCGCTACCTCTCCTCCGCTGCCAAACGCTACCAGCATCTTATTCTCAGCGAGCACCACCGCCCCCTCGTCAATCCCTCCTCCTCCGTCTGCCTCAACACTTCTGCTCCGCCGCTGCTCAGCCTCGCCATCACAGTTTCCGACCTCACTGCTCCGCTTCACCATGGTGTGGACGAGTCATACACTCTTACTATCCCCGCCGCCGGCGGAACCGCCCATCTGACTGCCCAGACCGCTTGGGGTGCCATGAGGGGTCTCGAGACGTTGTCGCAGCTGGTGTGGGGTGATCCGTCGCTTGTTGCCGTGGGGGTTTACGTGTGGGACTCCCCACTGTTCGGGCATAGAGGGCTCATGCTCGACACCTCTAGGAACTATTACGAAGTTGAGGATTTACTCAGGACCATCGAGACCATGAGCGCCAATAAGCTCAACGTGTTTCATTGGCACATCACTGACTCCCATTCTTTCCCACTAGTCGTGCCTTCCGAGCCTGAATTGGCATCCAAGGGGTCTTATGGATCCAGTATGCAGTACTCTCCCGCCGATGTCACAAAGATTGTCGAGTTTGGTTTAGAGCATGGTGTCCGGGTTCTCCCGGAAATCGACTCACCTGGTTAGTTTTCGATACTTCCCTCGCTCTGTTTCTAGCTCACTTAATTAGTTAAATGACTACAACTGTATGACATGATTTCATTGCAACATATACATATTTTACCGTTTGATTCTTGGTCCTTAGTTCCACAAAACTCCTTACGAGTTTGGATTGCTCCATAACGATTTATGAATGATGAATCTCATGTATTGTTGTCAGGCAAGAGTTTTAACTGTAACAGTTCACAGTACTAGTTCATTGACCTTCGGTCAAACATTCTCATGATCCTTAACTTCAACTTCAAATACTTATTGATTTCTCGAAATTTAGAGAACGCACCTTGCAATCATCGTATATATATATATGCAACAAGTAATTTTACTCTTTTGATGACATTATTTACTTTAAACAAGACTGTTTCTTAACTACAATAATATAAATTTTTCAAAGTAAAATACTATATGAAATAGAACATCTACAAGAAATGTTACTATAAAGTACCTGATCCTCACTTTCATGGAGAAAATCTAAACAAAATAGACAAAGACTAGCTAATATGAATTGCTGTTTTTGAATACAGGCCATACAGGATCATGGGCTGCAGCCTATCCAGACATAGTATCATGTGCAAATATGTTCTGGTGGCCAGCCGGAGCTGCTTGGTCTGATCGACTCGCATCCGAACCAGGAACAGGTCATCTGAATCCTTTGAACCCCAAGACCTATCAAGTACTCAAAAACGTTATCCATGATGTGGCGACATTATTCCCTGAACCATTTTACCATGCTGGGGCTGATGAGATCATACCAGGTTGTTGGAAAGCAGATCCAACCATTCAATCATTCTTAGCTAAAGGAGGAACTCTTAGTCAGCTACTTGAGCTCTTTGTCAACTCCACATTCCCTTACATTGTTTCTCATAACAAGACAGTTGTATACTGGGAGGACGTGTTATTAGATGATACCATTAAGGTGCAATCAGCAGTTCTTCCTCGAGAGAGTACCATCTTACAGACTTGGAACAATGGACACAACAACACGAAACGAATTGTGTCTTCTGGCTATCGTACAATTGTGTCATCCGCAGATTTCTACTACTTGGATTGTGGTCACGGTGACTTTCTTGGAAACGATAGCACATATGATCGGCAAACAGTTAGTAAGACAGGAGATGGAGGGTCATGGTGCGGGCCTTTCAAAACATGGCAAACCATATATAATTATGATATAACTTATGGTCTAACGGAAGACGAGGCTAAATTGGTCTTAGGTGGAGAGGTGGCGCTTTGGTCTGAGCAAGCAGATCCAACAGTTTTGGATGCACGAATTTGGCCACGAACTTCAGCAATGGCGGAGTCATTGTGGTCGGGAAACCGGGATGACAAAGGCAGGAAGAGATTTGGAGAGGCAACTGATCGCTTCAATGAATGGAGGAGTAGAATTGTCGCTAGAGGTGTCAGAGCTGAACCTATTCAGCCACTTTGGTGTATTAAGAATCCAGGGATGTGCAACACCGTCAATGTCGCTTAAACCATCATATACTAATTTTGAATTTTTGTTTAAGGAAATACGTTCTATATATCTAAAACACATGATATTAGTACAACTTAGAACGATAAGACTGAGGAAAGTTGGCCTATCATTACGACATTTGAATACTGTTCTACCGGACAACCTAAATTGGAGGACCACGATGTCCAATTCTACTATTTTATGGTGCACAATTTCTATGGTACACTCCAACCAATGGGATGTGGGGTGGGGGGGTTAGCTCCCCTGCATATAGGCAGTGAAGGGAAAAGTGTTTGGTGAGCTCAGCTCCACCAGCTTCTAAGAAAAACTCTGGCTTTTTTCCCTTAAAAGCAGAAGTAGGGAGAGCCCAGCTTCCGGAAGCCAGCTTATGCTTCTGCACTGTAGAGGGGTACTATAGTTAAATGAACTTTTAAAAAATACCAGCTATTGTCCCTCACTGTTGAAACGAATTACACCATTCAAAAACACCAAAACCCTTCTCTCTCGCCTCCTCTCTCTCTTAGACTAATCGGCTGTGATGAATCCCTCACATTTCTCACTCTATCCCCAAATCTCCAAACCCTAATTTCCAAACCAGATATTCGTTTTCCAAATCTCTGCTTGCCTATCTCTTTGGGTCCTTCCCTTTCCTTTTGCCCATTCATCACAGCCGCCTCACTTGGATCCTCTCACCCAGCCGATGATCTTTTATGGACCACTCTCATACCCATCTCCTTATTTGATCCACAACTTCGTAGCTACAAGGAAGAAGGACCGTCAGAGAAGCAAAAGCGCTGTTAAGCAGGTCCGGCTTCGAACTCGAGTTAGGGATCAGAGTTTATTTTTTGCTTAATTTTGGTGTTGTTTCTAGTTTGTTGTTAATTTTGGCTTTTAATTAGGTTTTGATTTAGTAAATTGTTTGATTTTTGATTCTGGAGTGTTCCTTTTTTAGTTGTTTGATATTGTATGAGCTTCGATTTATTGAATTTTAGCCCCAATTTTGGTTGGGGAGTTTATTTCGTTCTTGGTTTTCGTCGATTTTGGTGAAATCAATTGTACTAAAGTGTTGGGAGTTCAATTGACAAGTTGCAGAGCTAATTCAGTTAGGGACTTGGTTCAGTGTGTAATTCTTGATATGTTTATTTGTTCTTTTATAGGTTCTTATCGCAATAACGTATTTTGATTGTTTATTGCTATAGGCTTTAATTTTATCTGAACTGGGTTTTTGTTCTTTAGGCCTACAGAGGAGAATTGATTGCATTGCCACACGTGCAGACTCTGAGGAAATTTCCAATGGAGGAGCTTGTTGAAAAAGTTGTCTTGGTCAGATTTGACTCTACCCTTTTGCTTCAGGAAGAACAAAAATCTCAATGCAATGTTGTTTTTACGATATAAGTATTTACACCAGTCCGGGGCTAAAGTAGTTCTTGTTAGTGATTGGAGTGCTAAAACTAATCCTAAAGTGTTTGTTGCACAGTCTGTTGCAGGTATATAATGCTTGTTGCTAATTATTAGTTTCATTTTATTACTAGCATTGTTTATATGATAATGATGATTGATCACAGTGGAGTTGATGATATGATCAAATTAAGTAATAAAACATTGTATTAACTAATTCAGTGCTTAATGGTTTGATATTCAGATTTGTTGTCATCGGTTCTTGACTACAAAGTTGTTCCATTAAAGGTGGAGAAGAAGAATGTGTTTGAGGTGAAGGTTGATTAGGTGGAACAAGAAGAGGCTGGGACGTGAAGGAAACCTACGACGCATTGCTGCTGAGGATGGACAAGCCAGGGTTGAACAAGGAGGATGTGAAGGTGTCTTTGGAGCAGAACACTCTGTCTGTCAAAGGAAAAGGAAAGGACTTTGAGGATGAAGGAGATGGAGGGAGGAGGTTCTCTACCAGATTGGATCTGCCTCCTACCGTTTACGAGCTCGATTCGATCAAGGCTGAGATGAAGAATGGGGTTCTCAAGCTGGTGGTTCCTAAGGTGAAAGAGGAGGAGAAGAAGAATGTGTTTGAGGTGAAGGTTGATTAGGTGTTGGTCTTGTGGATTGTTGAGGTCTTTGAACATATGAGTCCTTTATGGATGGTATGTTTTTTGTGGTTTCATCTACGATTGTAAGCTCTGTTTTTCGATGAATAAGTCTTAATCAGAGTGGTGAACAGATTGTAACTTCAGCCAAATCCAGTAACGTTGTTCTTGACAATTTTCATTTAGTTCAGTTTGGTCCTTTTGTATCTGCCTGGCATTCAATGTCTTTTACTGCTTTTTCTGATCTAGTCTTCTCTGTTTGATATCCACACATAGATCTATATTGCAGAAATTTCAAGCAAATCTACATTGCACATGATACTGCGTTCTATTACATGAGATTGTAACCTTACACGAATATGATCACTACACGAGGACAAGACTTCGGAGGTTTGAAATAATAAGAAATCTACATTGCACTGAACAGACCCGATGACATGTCACGTGACATAGAGATGGATGATGATGCACAAGAAGAACATCATGCTCATGGTGGTGTACAAGAAATTGAAAGAATAAGAAATAGCATCACTCAAAGCTTGATGAGTACCCGTAATGCTGGTTAATGTTTCATGGTATTAATGTATCATTTTGTAGTCATTTGATGTCAATGAAACTCAATAGTTATTTGCAAAACATAATTTAAAATTATAATTTCACCATAATGATTAGTAATTAATTATATTTAGAAATAATTTCATATAAGCATATAAAGATTCAATTAGTCATAAAATTAAAAATTAATCGGTATTACCAATCAATTAAAGTTAAAAAAAATTTCATGTTCAAATTGGTCATTTAGAGACAAAAAACAAGCTAGCTTTCAGTTTACCAAACAATTTGTCAATATCTTTTCCACTAACGGCACTTAAAAAAAAAACCAGTTTACCAAACACTCAGCCTTTTCAACAGCTTATTTTAAAAAATAAACAGAAACCAGCTTTTCTGTAAAGCCCAACTGCACCAAACATACCCAATATCATATGGATGCAGAGCTTGACTTTTGTAAAGAGCACAAAACCACGTACGTAGCTAGGATGACATACTTGCGCTATAGAGAAGATGTTGCTCAATTATATATGACCCATGTAGTAAACCCCGGCTAGGAGGTGCATTCGCATCCTGGGAGCTTCCCTTGTACGCTGCTAATTTAGTCGCCAAGTAGGTCAGCAGAAACCAATACAAATCATCATTTGCACAATATGCTAAACTCTAAACTCTTAGCACTCTGGTGATTATCTATCTATTCTATAATCAATAATAAATTCATAACACTAGTAATTAGGGTACAAACTATATTTATAATAATCAGATCGATACCAAGAAACTAATTAACGATATGTATACGAGTTCAAATCAATAAGCTGGCCGGCTAGATAGGAAGCTCGATCAATTAACTTACATATATATGTAAGTGCATGCATGAAACCTGATAACTCGTAGATTGGATATCAGAGTCAATCATAGCTAGCTAGGCAAATGCAAGTAATTTACTAAACCTGTAATTAACCAAAACATGTACATAATTAGTATAAATACTAGATTCAATATATATATGATTAACTCGGATCCAATGGATGATCTAAATTCTTGGAAGAGGCAGAGGCAGGCATGAATTAAAGGCGCAAGAATTAAGATAGCCTGGCAATTGGTGGTTAAGTGGTTATATATAACCAAACGTAGTTCGTTAATGGTGGACCATAGGGATATTAGGCGCCAGCTTGCTAGCTAGCTCATATTTTCCCATATACCTGAGCAGTATTACAGTATATATAGAGAGATTCATACCAGCTTTCCTACCAAAGCTTCCTCCCGCATCTCACCCTGCTCAACGCAGGAGGAGACTACCGCGGGAAGGAGAAGGAGAAGATCTCGAAACTCTTCGATCGATCTAGACTCGATCTATCTAGATCTCCGAACTAGCATATTATATATATCTAAAAATAAACAATGGAAAACCAATGTCAGGTAGAGAACAAGCAGCTGGTGATCGCCATCCCGGCCGACCACACCAACCAAGCCACTGATCACCACGAGGATCATGAAAATACAGCAGCCCCGCTCACAACGGCCACACCAGACACACCGGGCACAGTAGTAGCCGCTAAGAAGAAGCGGGGAGGTAATCAAATTCTGCAGGCGGCCATGTTTCTGCTCCGACGTCGACCCAGCAAAAAGTCCCTCAAAGAGCCCTCCGTGGAAAGATTGGCCTCCAAAAACGCATGGAAGTGCCTCGTGGGATCGATGCGGCCGTTGCACCTCCAGGACAACCCTTCCTCACCCAAGTCGCCTATCTTTGAGATCGCTGCACCTTCTACTCCAACGGGGTCTGAAGCGGGATACGAAGACGTGCTCCCTCCACCCATGTCTCCGGCCCACGCCACTGATTTCATGTCCAGATCCTCATCCGAAGATAGTATGCAGAGCCGATACGCTTCTGCGGTTAATCTCCAAGAGCTGGACCGGAACGAGCAGGACGAAGATAAGAACAAGGGCAAAGGTGCTAATATATATGATGGTGAGGATGAGCATATCGACGCCAAGGCCGAGGAGTTCATAGCTCAATTCTATCACCAGATGAAACTTCAACTGTTGGATTAAATGGCTCCAATGTTAATTGGTTTAACTAAAGCCAATATTAATCAACCAATTAAGAAACTACCGAGGCCGATCATGCATGCTCACGCTCATGCACGCATCATAGATCAATTATATAATTAAGTTGAAACTAGTTAGCTATTAAATATCGGTTCTAATATACTGGATTATGTTATGCCACGGTTGCAGTTACAGCCTAATTATATCAGATCATGCATGCATGGCATGCCCATGTATGTGCCCTTTGGCTTAATTACTTGCGTCCATTATCGATACATATATGATTTAGCTCAAGCTGGACTAATTTCAGCAAAAGGGAGAAAAAAAAAACGTGATATCTATTATATTACTTATACTGTCGCTCTCTAATTCTATTAATGAAGAAAGAAGAATCCATATGAATTAGACAGCATTCGCCAGAAGATGTATGAAGAATTGCATTTGTATTTTGTTATTATTAATATAACGTCTTTGAGTAGTTGGCATTTCTTTCTAACGTACTGTTGTTCTGTAGTATTCCGAAACATTAATTAGAAATAAATTAATGACAGATCATAATTGATAACTACAAAATTTAGAGGTTAAAAAGTACAAAAATTTAAAATACGATATTCGTTTAGTAAAACTAACACATCCCTGACCCCTCGTGCTGGCGAAAATTCAAAATTGTATTGATGACACAGGAAGGAAAAGAGAACAAGGACTAACGAAGAAATTAATGAGGGATTGATCGAGTTGCCGGCGTAATGTGTTAGAGAGCTTTTGTTGTGTTCAACTGTGTTGTACAGTTGAATAGAACAAATAGGGTTCAAGCTGTGTTGAAGAGCCAGTTACTTTGTAAGATTATGACAAAGAGCTTTATTCCAAAGAGTGTATTAGATTAGCAAGTTAGCCGTGTTGAGTGTTAACAAACTGAATATTGTAATCTATTCATTTGGAAGTAATTGAGTGTAAGTCACTTTGATCAGTGTTTTTTTTTTTTCCCTCATTGAGGTTTGCACCAAGGTATTAAAAGGCGCGCCTGAGGCGCACCTTGAGGCGTGAAAGGCGCAAGGCGTCTGAGAAAAAGCCTCAGCCTTGGCTGTCTAGGCGCCGAGGCGCTCCAGCCGCCGTGAGAGGCGGCCGGCACGGCGGCAGCACCCCCCCAATCCCAAATTTCACCAAAATTCATCCAATTCAACATCAAATTACACCCAATCAACTCCAAACAATGCCCTAAACACGATTCTAACCTCCAATTACATCAAAAACAACAAAATCACAACCTCCACAAAAAATAACAAAAAAACCCTAAAATTTCAAATCCTTAATTCCCACTTACCTTGGCCGATTCGCCCCAAATACCTACCCCAGAAGTGAAGAGAAGAAGAAGACGAACCGATCGGCACCAGTGGTGCGCCGATCGGTGGCCGGACGGCGGAGGACGAGGGCCGGCGATTTTTGGGTGTGGAGCTCGGGCTCGGGCCCGATCGGGGAAGAGAGAGAGAGAGAGAGAGAGAGAGAGAGAGAGAGAGAGAGAGAGAGAGAGAGAGAGAGAGAGAGAGAGAGAGAAAAATAAAAGAAAAAATGGGATATTCCCCCCTCTTCAAGAATATTCCCCAATTTGGAAAGTTCCGCTCGTTTTCGGAAATTTCCTCCCTCCGATTTTTACATCATAACTTTTTCATACGGATTCTAAATTAAACTCGCTACGTGTCTATGAACTCGTTTTAACGACATCTATCTCATCGAGAAATAAAATTCTCGGTCGGGTCAATTTATAAAAAGTCAATTTTTCAAACCCTTCGGAACGTCAAAATAATTTAAAAACTCTTGGGGGTATTTTAAGGTTCGGGTCGTTACAGTTTATGTAAGGGGATTTGGTTAAATTGCATGGTTTAAGTGTGTACTTGTTAAGAATAAATGACAATTTATCATATTTGTTTTGGATGTCAATTATACAATGCATGTTTTATGTATAACACCGATAAATACATAAATACAAGACTTTTATTCTCAAGGCTTACGCTTTTTGCCTCAAGGCTTACGCCTTAGTGAGGCTCTCCCGACAACGCCTTGGCTACGCCTTAGCCTTTTAAAACATTGGTTTGCACTGTGATAAATACCTATGTTCACTTTTCAATCTGTTCTTGTGCACATTACTAGCTTGTATTCTATACATTATTCTCATTGTGATTAACGTCATTATTAATTAGTTCCTCTTAGTACTTTCAAACATACAGTACTGTAGGTGAGAAGTTTAGAACAATAATGAGAAAAGAAGCTGTATAGCTACTAGCTGGACGTACATTGTTTTATAATGAACTCGGGGACAATTTATTCAAGGTGGCCGGATTGACTACTGGCATTGAACAATTGAGCGAGAAGAAACTGCATGCTGATCCATCGATAGAGTTAGCCTAGTGCGGGATCGTCAGGACGTCAGCCAATGAGACCTTGCTTAGCCTACTGGAACGACTAAGTACTTCATGATCATCACTAGTAGTGATCAGCCTATTGCCTCCTCCACCTCCTGTACTACTCCGGCGGCGGCTGCTTGAAGCATAATAAATAGCTCTTGATGCAAGTGCTTTTCCGATGCTGCTGCTGCTGCAGGCCTTGGCTGTTGAATAGTATTGTTTGCTGTTAAATGAATACTGGATCTCACAGCTGGAAGTCCTGCCAACATTAGTTGTGCTGCCGTTTTCTGTGTTATTCTCTGCCTTTAATTCTTCGGTAGTGACGACATCAATATGTTTAGCCATGCAGCTGCCAAGTTTTTCTAAGCTAGCGAGCTACCTCAACGAAAATACAGAGAGGCTGAGAGCGAGAGAAGGCCGGGTTTATCTCTATGTATATAGGTAGAGCCAATCTCGATCATCATGCTTGCCACTGAAAATCGGTAAGTAACTAAAGAGGTGGAATGGTGCCCTAGCTAGGCGTATAAGTGAAGCTTAGTCTAATGTAATTATAGTTGGATCTTGGCTGAAAGGAAAGGCTAGCTAGGGAGTAGGGAACCCATTTGCCTTGCCATTACAAACTTCCCCTTTTTATTCACCAACTGGCAAAGTTGCGTATATCTTTCACATGAAGAAACTAAATATATATACCAAGGTACTTGATCTACATATGTGCCATATTCTTCTTGTTCGCGAGCTTTGTAGTAGACAGAGCGAATTATTCCTCCTGCTTCATCTTTTTATCCACATCAACAGGACCGTATTTTCCCGGTGTTTGCCTTTACTCTTCTAGTGAAAACTGTGAAATGAGGATTGCCTCTTGGGTATCGAAAACACTAGAAAGCTGTCTCTGACTTGCGCATAAATTAATTTTTTGTTCACACAATGAAGGCCTACAGAAAGCTCTCGTAAGAGCTTCAATGCGTCATATTTACTCGTCTTTCTTCTCTCTCTTATCAGACCCGACAAAGAATCAGCTAGTGTTGAATGGCCTGGTCTATAAACCCATTGTCATGTTTAAGTCTCTATCCCACAATTCATTTCAACAGAAAGTCATCACAAATGTACTCACTGAATCCTTTGGACTCGTGTTGCCTTAGTCACTAAGTCTGTACAGTGCGTCCAAACTTACAAGTGTAATGCCCCCACTAAGGTTACAGGGGACATGGGTTTGATATCTTATTAAAGTTTTATATATACGTCTTTCATGTGTAAAAACCCAGAAATAAGATCCCAAAATACAATCTCAAGTATTACAAACGCTAGGGTACCCCAATTCTTTGAGTGGACTATAACCTGCAATAATGCTTCGGCTCCATCAACCTGCATGTCATATTCAGTCTGAATTATTTAAGATGGATTTCACTCCTCCAAACCATTGAACATATTCAAAACTCCCCAAGTCTACAGTAACTGGTGAGTACTACAGCAAAGAAAGGTACTATACCAAGTTGTTTTCAGGGGACCGCCAATAGAAACCTTGCAATCCTACTGAGAAAAGATCACAAGCAGCAAAAACATATATCAGGAGCGCATTCATCCCCATCCATTGCAGCAAAACTGTGGGCTTTCTGATATGTTTGACATCAACCTGCACTTGCATAAGGTAGAAATATAATGAGGCATCATTAATCTATGGAAAAATATCTGTGGATTGTTTCTTCTTCCTACGATGTATCATCCATCTCCATGCCAATTCTTGTACGTAATAAAAGGATTTAAGGCCATTATGCAAGTCAAAATAACCATGTCAAATCAGAAGCCTGCTCTCAAAGCGTGTCAAAATCACAAGCGATTCCTAGTGAATCCATTCAGGTTTGTTTAAACGTATCCATATCAGAGGAACCGTGCACATAGTTAAATCAAGCCCATCTAATCATCTTTCCTTAAGGAATACTTCTCATATTTGAACATAATCATTGGGATTCATTGCATAGAAGTACAACTTACTATGTAAAAGACAATACATAAGACCAATCCCGATGCTCCCGCAGTAACGCATGTATAGCTTAGTGTGTACAGTGGTTTACAGAAAGGAATACCTGATACACTGTCCATTACTCTCAGAGGAAATACAGTAAACTCCTATTGTGAAAAAAAAGAATAAAAAGATTATAAAAGTTATACCTAGCATCTCCAAAATGAAACCAAAGATTAGAAGAGGAAAGGAAGATATGCACCATAAGAGAACCCTTTGGTTTTGGTCCTACAGCAAAAGAAAGGATTCGAGCCATGAAACAATCCATCGAAGGACCAAATCTTGACAAGTACATGACTTCATAACATGGCACTATTCTACAGAAATGGACAGTGTCATACATCAACAACAAGAAACATCATACCTTAAAATGCAATAATATGTGCCCAAAATGCAATCCCACAAAACAAGTAACAGCGGCCATCAGAGAACTAGGAGCAAGAAAAAGGTATATAAGTCAAAGAACAATTACAATCAATAGAAAAAACATACAACATGTCTACAGAGCGTCAGAGGGTGGGTTTTTGTGGTGGTGGTGGTTTGATTGTTGTTGTGGTGTTGTGTGTGGGGGGGGGGGGGGGGGGGGGGGGAATGAGGGGTGGTTAGAGATATAGGCAGGGGAGACAGAAACTAACCTTAAGATTCCCTCTGGGTCAAATGGAGCAAGGCACCAGCCAGGAGAATTAGGTGGCAAAGGTCCATAGTCGGGAGAATTAATACTGCATTCCTGTGGCATACAAGGTTATGTCCTCAAAATAGACTACAAACTGTAGTAGAAGAGGGTAAAATTCCAGACCTCATTCATTCATGCAAATAAAGAGAAGGCTTAGGAGAATGACCTTGGTTCTTCTGTAAACGGGATGTTGATAAAGATGATGTTCACCCAATATAATGAGATCGATAAAACCAACAGCATTGCAAGGCGGTTGAAGACTACTCTTCACATCACAATAAATCTACGAAATAAATATGGTGTTTCAGTTTCTAGGCAACTAATAATAAAGGCAAATATACTCATCAAGTATGCAGACACAGAGTTTCAGTAGTCAACACTAATTAAGTTATCTACATCATCTTCATGTAAAAAATGTTGAATATCTATAGGTACTAACAAAGTTCAGTTATTCACAAGGTTTCAAAAATCTGTCAATATCAGGCATGTCTGCTGATAGATCTCTCTTACTAACACAGCTAGTGGGGTGGAGCAAATATCCCCAATGTTTTGCCAATATAATGTGATATAGTACTGATATCCATGGTATTAGGAAGCAGTTTACCATATTTCAACCAACATTTGGATGAAATTGAAAGTAAAAGAAACTAGATTTCAAGTCAAACACCCACGGCTCACCACTGCTATCGATAAGTACATAATATATAATGGACATAATATATAATGCTAGTAAATGTATTTGTTGGTCAGAAAATGAGATGGACATAATATATAATGGATGGATAGTAGGGAGCTCAAACAAATATAGTTCAAGTTCAAGCAAATAATTATAACTACTTTTTTATAAGATTTGATATGACTATTATATGTACAGGGTCCTTCTAGTAAGGGATCCTTTTTTTGGGTCTAAAAAAGGGATAGCAAAACACCCTTAGATATGTTTTTTTAATGACCTTGGATGACTGAGATTAAGTCAAACAATTCAACACTTTATGACAAACCTCCTTGGATGACTGAGATTAAGTCAAACAATTCAACACTTTATGACAAACCTGAGCTGTTCGAGGTCATTAAAAATAAAACAACCTTTTGAATGCCTTAACGATCATCAAATCTTATGAAAATTTGTAGAGATGATCTACACATATAGCTCTACAAACTGAACGGTGAAGATGTGGTTTTGGTGATCAGAAAGTTTTTAGACCCAAAAAAGGGATCCCTTACTAAAAGGGCATTGATTATATGTGTACTGTTTAGATGGATCTTTATCTACTTTCAACTCCTAGGACCTCTCTCTGGATGTCTATGGACCTCTTATCTACATTTTGAACCTCAATACTGAAAGTATTAATAAAGCTATGCATAAATTGTTCATTATATCTTTCAAAATTTCTTCGATGACATCATATCTGTTAATATATTCTTAAAATCTGAAAGCAGACGAATCTGAATAATTTCTACAGGCTTGTGCAACAAATTTGACAACCTCATTATTGTCCATCCACAACTAGTAATGCAAAGAAAGAAATATTTAACTCACAGTTTGAGTACTAGAGGTAAGAGCAGACAAATCCATGCGTGCAGCTTCATATTCCCAATTTGGAACTAAGAGACCATACAGCAAGCTCATATAAAACGAGCACAATCCAATAGCAAACAACCTGCATTCAGGTACAGAAGGCACATATCAAGAATATAGAAACAGAAAAAGAAATATATGCATAGGTAATCTAATTATTAATTACCTAAACAGAAACTGTGATGATTTAGTTCTCAACTAACTACCTAAGCAGATTAAAATTGTATAAATTCCGATAAAGTGAACAAAATATGAGGATAAAAGAAATATATAGCAGAACTGACCACTGAATGTAGTATTTCCTAGCGAAGTCAACCAGTGAGTCGACCCTTATGTTGTTAATAAGCCAGATTTCTGACATTGAAGCCAACAGATATCCAATCGATATCCTCTGGAAATCACAAAACCCATTTTTGAAAACCAGAATAACTCCTAATTAAGACCAGGAAAAAAAAATTACAAACTTCCAGAATCATCATCCACAATAGTAGGAAATCTACAACTCAATGATAATACCTGTAGTACACCTAGCCAACGTATTGTTCTAACATCGACTCCATATGTTAAATGTCCACGCCCATGGAAATACCCACCTAACAGCACATTCCAAAATAAAAAGAGACAATCAGTTCTCATTTGCCATATTAACTGTAAAATAAATTTACATACGTAGAACGCCTCATATCTAGTATCGCTTGCGAGTTATAGAATAGTAAAGCATGAATATAAAGGAAATGATTAATATCATAATGTAAAATAAAAACCAAAGCTCAACAGTTGGAATGTAGCTAAGAGAAAACCAAGGAATCTGTAGTTTGCATCAAGTTTGAGCTTACCAGAATGCGATACAAAAATAGCAGTAACAACCCCAAGAAGAAGAGATTTATTCCCCGAAGCATGACCTTCTTTGTGGCAGTTGTCTTGTTTGATATTCTCTGCATGGTAACAGAAAGCACAGTAGTGCAGCACATGGAAATCTACTGTATTAGTAATCAAGTCATTTTATGAAGGATTTCCGGAAACAAGAAGGAGCCTCATACCTTGAATGCTAGGCCGACAGAGACACCAACAAGAAAAAGGAAAAATGGCATTACAAAATCTGCAGGTGTAACACCGAACCAGGGAGAGTGATTTAGGATGGGAAAGCTCCTCCAGCATCGTCAACCAGAATCATCAACTGTTAATTATTACAGAAGACTAGTGAAGTCAAAAAATTAGACAATAACTAAGAGAAATGTCAAACTTTAGTTTTGGGTGTATACGGAATTGAATTAAATCACTGTACAGAAATCATTGAATCAAAGGAACATGGGGTATAATCGACAATGACATCCATCGAGCGCGTACCGCAACGGTGAGACCACGGAAGACGTCGAGTGAGGCGATGCGCTGATTATGAGTCGGAGGTCCTGCGTCGTCGGATGGTACAATTCCCGGAGATGACGAGTGTCTTTCTCTGTCTGTGTCTGGGTCTGTGTAGGAGTGGTGAAGAAGAGGAGCCTCGTCAATGACCCAAGACATTTTTCCTTTGCCACTCGTCTCTTCTGTGTCTACTTCACTCCGGTGTCCCCGGGCAGGTATTGAGTGACGCCGCCATTTTTTAAGGGTATAACTGCCATTTTAGTGAAAACTCTGATATAACTGCCCTTTTTTTTTCTTTTTGTTTTTTAATTCATAACCCACCTGGTGTGAAATTTGAACCCATCACAGATCTTGACATGGGTGGCTGCGCGGCAATTGAACAAATAATTTGATCTTATTCTTACCTTCCCCGATATTCACAAGTAAAAATCGAGACTTCATACACATAAATAATCAAAGGTGAAGATCGTTTCAAAATATGCAGCTCAACTATAACAAACACCTTTCCATACATATGCACGACAGAGGTCAGTGATTCATCATTATGTAACAACAAGATCGATCAAGCATGCTCCTTTTCAAAATAAAAATAAAAAAAGGTCGATCAAGCATGCTTTGGAAATTGGAATGGAGAGACTCCCCTGATAAATCCTCGCAAATATGACGCGTACAATACCTTCTCCAATCCCCTGGATCAGTCTTCCTCTTTGGCTGCTTGGCTTGCACTTAGTATTACTTCAGCTTAAACTTTGTGATACTCATCTCTTGTATTATAAACGGTAAATATCTTTTCGCATCCAATTACAACTATGTTATCCTACGCTTGACGATCTATTTTTTCTCTGTCCAACAACAAAATTTTCTGTTCATCATATTTTGGAGATAACTTCCCAACTTCCCAAGAATATCTGAGTACCCATTCTGAATATTCAGTCAAATACAAGTTTAAGTAACCTTCAGTTTACTTATATTCTAATCATCTGAAAATTTCAGTACACAAATATGAGGTAATATTCTTGCTACCAAGTCATTCTATCTTGAGATGCCCTGCAGCATCCAAAAGTTCCCCAAGTCTTTTTGCTGCCGAAGCCAAAGTATGATCACTTTTACAGAATGCAAACCTGATGTATCTATCCTGATAGCTATAGCCCTCCTGAGCAAGTTTCTCCACAGATGAGTCTGCATGAAAAAATCCACATCCTGGCACAGCCACTACTCCTGCTTGTTGTATTAATTTTCTAACAAATTCTACCTGAAAACACAAAAACATTATCAGTTAAACAACTAAAATGAGTACAGCATGCAAGCAGCATGGAGACTTGCAAATCACCCTGGCAAATAATTGAATTTTTTTCAATAACATCCCAACAACATAAAAGACAAGCATACATCAGAAAGTGGGCAATTTTTAGGTAGCTCTGCAAATAGAAAGAATGCACCCTGAGGCTTGAAATGAATCTTGAATCCAATTGTGGCAAGTAAATTGACGATGTAGTCTCTCCTTGATTCATAATCCTGAGCATGAGAAAGATTACTGTGAATAATGGAACGCCATTATCAATTGTACGACAAACAAATTATTGAGCTACTGTACTTTCAATGAAATTCACAAAACAGAGGACCTTACACTTCTCATTGATTCAAAGTATTCAGGAGGGCTTCTTAAAGCAGTCAAGGCAGCTTCTTGGAAAGGTGCTGGTGCAGAATCTGTAACTTTAACATGAATGTTTCTGATAGCAGAGGCAATAATAGCTGGAGCAATAGCCCATCCAACCCTCCATCCTGATAGACAAGAATCAAGGTTCAAAAAATGAAACAGTGAGATTCTAATGACAATGGACAAGCACAAAAGAAACTTTCAGCTACATTAGAAGCTTGAAGAATGACCCAATGTAATCTAGTAACAAGCATAAGGTAAAGAAAGAGATAGCTATAACCTGTGACACTGAACGTTTTAGATAAAGATGATGTGATAATGGTCCGCTCTTGCATTTCTGGAATAGAGGCAAGGGATACATGCTTCTCACTGTCAAATGTTATATGTTCATATACCTGCAGATTTAAAAAAAAAAAATAAAAAAATAAAAAAATTCCCAAAAATTAGCAGTCAAAATGACAAATACTGATTGTTTAACTTCAAAGTTCTTTTATATAGGAGCCTGAACAAAGATCTGTTGCCATATTTTTGAATGCCTAAATTTTGTTTCTCAGAAAGCAAAATAATATCATACTTCATCTGTTATAGCTAGGCAGTTCCTGGTGCGACATTCTCCAGCAATAATCTCAAGTTCATCTTTTGTGAAAACTTTGCCAGTTGGATTGTGAGGACTGTGCAAAATTTACATCAGTAAACCTCTTAAAAATAACATGAGACATATCCTTTCTTTCAAAACATGCAGTACGTATAATTTGTGAATGCAGGGGAACATTAGCGCTTTCACTCGTTTTTCCGATAGCTGTTCTTTAATTACAGACCAGATGTCTGAAAATTTCTCCCTAACGACCAATATTTAGTAAAAAGCAGGGAATCCAATCAAACTGTACGGTAATTTCAAATTCGAAAAAGAAAAAAAAAATATTTGTAACTGAACATGTATTCTTTAGATGATGAGCTTGCAAGGACAGTCATAACATATGTATGAACGAGTGTATGTGGTCGCTTCTAATCTGTTGAGTACTACAGCTTTTGTTCTCCCAGAAAAAGACTTGATCAATTTGTAAGGGTCCATAGTCCAATGAGGTGGATCAAGGGGCACGTATACCTAAGATAACCGATCATTGTATTGACAAGTAAGAACAAATTCATACAAACAATCAGTACATACTGCATGCCTGGAGTAGGTTATAAAAGGCAGTGATATTTAAGCCGTAAAGAGGCTTACTGGGACTCCCCCAGCCATCTTGATACACCCTTCATATGTTTCATAACAAGGATCAAACAGTAGAACTTCATCGCCCTTGTCTATTACTGTCGAAACAGAAGAAGAAAACAATTCCTCAGAAATTAATAATAAAAACCAATTGAGAAGGAAAGAAATTAAGTGTGTGAGAAATGTAATAAATCTACCAGCAAACACTGCTGCAGCAAATGCTTCAGTTTGGCCGCAACAAATTGCTATATCAGTAAGAGGGTTGACATCCAATCCGTGCATTTGGTTCACTATGATTGCCACGTGGTCACATATTCCTTGTACGTGCCTGAGTTAAAAATAGTCATTGGAGGTCAAAGTTTACATGGCTCTATAAACAACTGGTAAATAATATATGAACGAAACAACAAGGAGTTCTTATTTTACGGTCATTATATTGTTACACTCTCCCTAATAACAGTACATTAGAGGTCCATCGTAAATAATATATGAATGAAAACGAAAACAACTCAAATAAGAAAATATAAATGTCAGAAAGAATTAATGAAAACTTGGTTGTCGGAGAAATTGCAGAAGTGTGAAGATGGAATATTGAAACCTGTACTGATTGAAGTCGGAATTGATAGCGGAAATGGCAGCGTCTTTGATACGGGAAGGTGCCGGGAAGTCGGGAAAACCTTCGGCGAGATTGATGGCGTTGCATTTCTGGGCAAGATGAGACAGTTCCTGAATTGGTGATGCTGTGATACTCTTCGCCACACTCGATAACAAGTCTCGTTTCTCTTCCATTTTGCTTATCTAATTATCTTCCTATCAATATCAACATTTAACAGACTAGAGCCGTTGTGTATTGGGCTTATGGTTCTAGGTTTGGGCTCCCTGGGTCCGGAGATAGACCCTATGCCCACACTTAAAAAGGCCCAAAATGTTTGGGGTCCAGACGTCCAGTAGGCATACAGAAACATCGATAACGTACAGGAAAGCACCCGTTAGGTGCTGCGATGCCCGTTATTTTTGGAAATAACGTTTTCATATGGGGTATTGTCGTAAAATCAACACAAGTCTGATAGATATAGTGAACGAAAGAGCTAGGAAGGAGCTCTTCGAATCTGTACAGATCTGGTGCCCGTGAGCCATGTAGACCTCATCCATAGAACACTTTTGTCATATACGTGACAACTCTTCATTGGTCCATGCAACAGTAGTCTGGGCGCACAGTAAATCTCGAAACGAATTATTGAAAGCTCCTCGATCAGACGTTCATTGTTATCTTTTGCATGTTCACAGGGCCGACAACGATCCAGATCGTAGCAAAGAAGTAGAAGGACCCCAGATAAGTTTTACAATATTGTCTAATTAGCTTCGATCAGTCCTTCAGTCTTCACATTCCAGTTTATAATTAGCTAGTCAGAATTGGCGATCAATGAAGAACCATATGCATGTATGTAATTCGAGTAGTGAAGATGAGAAGGTCATAATTAGTGAAGATTCTTCCGGGTCAATGTCATCAATAGAGCCTTACTGCTGGTGGAGATCGGCGGCAGAATACGATGAGTATGTTAAGCTCAAGTTTGAGGGCGGCCTACCGGACGTGTCAAGGCTAACAACAAGAATAAAAGTGTTCAAAGAGTTGGAGAGATTGGCTTTGGTTGCTAGTGGCGCTAGTGGTACTCATGAATATCATTGTCATTACAGCGAAGGTGGTGTGAATGAGCTCCGCCACAAGCTCCTCAAGTATCGATCAGGTGATTTCTGGATGCCTACTGGAGGAATTAGCAAGGACATGATGGATATTCCACCTGTGGCCACAATTCTCTTGGTCGGCTTTGTTGCCTCCGGCAAGAGCTCGCTTGTGAATCTAATGTATAGTGTTTTGGGTCGCTCTGGACTCGTACTTTTTGCTCAAACATCCACCTCCTCAGGTACTACTCGTATATATATATATATATATATATATATATATATATATATATATATATATATATATATAGTCCGTCTCTACTACGGACATCCGCACCCTGCGGATTCGCCGTTTGTTGCCGCCAGCGGCAACAACCACGACGGCACGGATGGTGTCGGCCCGCTCCTCCCTCCCCGCGCTCCTTCCCTCCCAGTTGGAGCTCCAGCACCGACCCACGGCGGCCGGAATTCCAGAATTTGCAAGTTTCTGGGCAACAAGTTTCTAGACAGCAAATTTCTGAATTTTCGGCTGCTGTGGGCCGGCGCTGGAGCTCCAGCCGGAAGGGAAGGAGCGCGGGGAGGGGGGAGCGGGCCGGCACTATCCAGGCCGTCGTCGGCTTGCCACGGCGACCGCAAACGGCGAATCCGCATGCTACGGACGTCCGCACCTGATAATTCCTATATATATATATATATATATATATATATATGTTGAATCATTCCGCACCTGATAATTCCTCTCTCTCTATATATATATATATATATATATATATATATATGTAAAATCAGTTATTTATCTCATTTGTTTAAGCAATTATTATTTAATAACTGATATATCCTCGCTACATATAGTTATATACTAACTAAATAAATATGTTACACACGTTCATTAATGATTGTTGTTCGTGTATATGCTTGTATATAGGAAGTGGTAGAACTAAGCTTTCGAAAGAGCACAATGTGGTGAGGTCTCTGCACAGTGGGTTCTGTGTGTACGACTCACGGGGATTCAATTACAGTGAAATAGGTGAAACTAGTTTTGAAGAAGAATTGTCAAGTTGGATGAACTATGGGATTCACCAGAACCAAACATGCTTAAGATCAGGAGATCTGGACGACGTCCCTCATCATGATGTTGCAGGCGATAATATGCATGAAGATTTTCCAACCATGTCCAAATATAATTGGTCTTCAAAGTCTGTGAGGAGGACAGTGAACTGTGTTATGGTGGTGGCTAACATGGCAGAGATCTACAAGGCGTTTAAAGCTGGTGATTCTAAGCTAATTGAGGCCACAAGACAGCTTTTCTGCTCAAGTGCTTTCCGAAATTGCGGTAAGTTAAAATAATTAGCTAGCTCAAATATAATTAGATATACAGTATCAAATTGCCTATATGGTGTTATTTCATGTTTTGCCCAAATTGTATATCAGATGATGAGAAGCCTATCTTGATCTTGACACATGGTGACATGTTATCAACTGAAGAAAGGATTGAAGCGCGGCTTCAAATTTGTGAGTGTGTGGGTGTCTCAGAGACGACCGGAGTATATGACATCGTGTGCCTTACAGAGTATGGATTTCTGGCAGAAGAATCAGACCCGGTTTCAGCTAATGCCCTAGCAGAAGCAGTATATAGGGCATTGCTCATATCAGACAGGACCCACTTACCCAAGAAAACACATCAGGATTGGGCATTGCTCGTATTATCCTGGATTATGTGTTTCATTGCTTCTCTATTTGCTCTTATTGCTGAGATTTGCTTCAAACTCGGAGGAAGTGGCCGTCAGCGGGATCACCACAGGCTACTCATGAAGTAGTAGTTAAATTAGTATAGCTACTATGCAACTACCACATGTGGTTGACTTGATAAGAGAGGCTTGATGTGAGAATACCTCATACCCAGGTTCGAATCCTGCCGACGTTAATTGGAGTTAAATCTCAATTTATTCTTGGTGGCTAAAAAGGAGGAAGCATTTTGACAAGATATCGCAGCGCGGATTAGTCTATGGGTCTAAAAAGCTTTTGATAATACCGTAGTTGATTGATCGATTCAAAAAAGAAGAAGATAGCTACTGTGCTTATTTGTATTAACTTTGAAACTTAGTATTCAACAAATAATTATTTGCCTCTAGTTCATATTAATAATATATATTATTAGAAATGTCTCAAGTTATAAATGCTTTGTTATTCTGTTAATCAAATGATTTGTAACATCGAACTAACAAACCGTAATTAAGGGACGTAACCAAATTAATGGAAGTAATATCGAAATCTTCTTGTTTTGCTTAGCTAAGTCACAGACAAAAAAGGAAAACTCATAACCACTCTTATCAAATTTGAGATTACAGGATTGCAACTAACAAATGCAGAAGTAGCCTACCTCACTCGGAATTTGGTATTCATCAAGTTAAATAATACTTTGGACATCTACCCCAACAATTAATAGTACATAACATAGGCCCAAAAAGAAACGTCCGTGTTTCGTCGATCAAAATTTTTGTGGTCGAGAAAGTAGTCCAGTTTTTTTCCTCGCCCCAGAGGTTTTCTCTCTAACAACTTGAGAGTCGGTGGCGTCTCTCCCCGCCCACCATGGGCGCTTTTCTTCGGAGTTAATCTCCAATCTGAGGCTCTATGCCTCTGTTTTTCCTTTCAGTTATTTACTTTCCCGTTGTTTTCCCTTTTTGTGCCTTTGTTTGTTTCCCTTTCAGATCTGATCGCATCTACCCATATCTCTTTTGATCTAGACTTCTTCTTCTTCTTCTCAAACCAATTCCTTTCCCTGTCGGTCGCTATCTTTAGCGATCTATATGCTTTTCCTTCTGCCATCTCTTGTAAATATGCTCCTCGGAGCTTTGTTTTAAACGGGTGTGTCCCATTACCGCGCGTAAATCCATTGAACATGGTAGTGCATCCAGGATCTGCTCAGCCTTTGGCTGTCTGTTCCTTTGATCCCTTTGTGGATCTCTTGTTTTTCTTTTATGTTCTGGTTACTGTTTGGGCAGAAGATGATCTCCTTTTTGGAGATGGTTTGAGTTTTGTGCTTTCTTTCTTTGCTTCTGGATCTGATTTGGTTGGGTATATCTTGTTCGGATCGGCCATTGCTGCCTCCTGTTGGTTCGGTCTTGTTGGTTTCCGATGTTTGACTACAGTGGTGATGGTGCTGTGTGTGGGTTTGCCTGGTTTAGGCCTGCAGAGTCTTGTCTTGTTTTGTTTTGTTTGGGCAATTTTAGGGGCTGTGTCCTACTTGCCCTCTGTTTATGTTGGAAGTCTGTTCTTGACTTCTTCTTTGTAATAGTGTTCTTCTTTTTTATAAAGTTGGTTCTACTGTCAAAAAAAAAAAAAAAAAAATTTTGTGGAAGGGCAACATTTTCCACTTGCTTCTGAAACTATCCAGACTCCGTAGTGCGTGCCCAACTACATTGACAGATGTAAAGAAAGAAGCCGAAGGTCACCCGCCAAGTACACCAAGACTTCTTAAGCTATTGCCACGTAAGTGATTCATGTAACACGTCTTCGGTTCACGATTATTCCCGACCTAGAAGAGTAGAAGGTACCAGATTAAACACGCCAGTATGCACAATCTTCTTCTCCGTTTGTTGTCGATACATATACGACCCCCGGGAGTGGCTTAGAACTTAAATTAAGAATCATCTCACAAGACAAGTACAAGTGGTACGTTGATTAAAATGCAATCAAGATTATTATCAGTGGCTGCAGCTGTATATAGAGTATCAAGGACTCCGTCGAGTGCTTGGGTAGAGTTGCTTAATATTCACGCTGATCTTCGGAAAGGACTCGCCTCGGCCAGTTCTGGCCGCATTGCCGACCTTGCCGTTCATGCTGGGGACTTTGACGTGGGCCCTGTTGTCACTACAGGAGATCCGGAAGTAACATATCTCCCTTTCTCTAGCATAGACGTTATTTTGACTCGATAATTTAAAGTTCAAGAACTACATATTAAAACCACTATTGTGTATGTTCAAGAACTTCATAATATACATGTACGTGTGCTAGCTTGTATCTATCTATCCGGCCAGCTTATTCATCTCAATTGGTAATTGATTGAATTGCACAGGCTCCAGAAAATGTTGCAAAGGAGAAATCGATTGAAGAACATATAGATACGGAAACAAGCCGCAGATGCAGAGGAACAGAACCGCTGTCACCTTTTAGACCACCATATACTGGTTCCCCGAGGCTAGAGAGGACAGCGGTAAACCAGCAGCCTTTGGATCCAACCTTTCAGCAGAAGCGTAGCGTTGCAACCGTAGGTGGAGCTAATTCCTTGGAAGACTTGAGCTGTGCAGGGCTTGACGGCTCTCCTTGGCCAAAGGACGTGGAAAAAGAGCAGACAGATAGGGATGAGCAACAAGAGGATGATCAAGAGTACTACAAGCATCATAAGGCGTCACCCTTGTCAGAGATTAAGGTGGCCGATACGCGAAAGCCCATTACGCGTGCCACAGGCGGGACGGCTGACGCTAGGGACGAATATGGTGGAGGTAGAGATGTGATCGGATGGAGGCCTGAGCAGCTGGATACAGCGGAGGAGACACTGCTTAAAGCCGCCAAAATGTGGAAGGAGAACGCCACGCGTGGTGACCCTGATGCTCCTCAATCTAGGGCTCTCAGACTACTACTGCGTGAACGCGGAGATTCAACTACAGAATATTTGATTAATTAATACTCGCTGAAGTCGAATCCTAGAGATTTATTTTCTTTTCTTTGTCAACATAAATAACAAGTTCACAGAGGAACCATAGATTTGCACAAAAAATGAGTTCAGGAATGCCCGACAACACTCGCTATATGCTCGAAATGAGGGCACTAAGCTACCGCGCGCAGTGTAAAGCTTCGAGCATTCTCGAACCTCATCCTTTTAATTTCAAGTTGAGGAGAAATATTTGCAATTCAATTTTGTAAGCCATTTTTTTATTTTTTTTTGAATTGGAAGGAGAAAATAAAGAATTGCAAGGGGAGTTTGACACCCTCACGGAATTGTAAGGAGAGCTTGACACCATCAGGCCTTGTTTGCACGGTGAAAGAGAAAAGAAAATTTTCAATAACTTTTCATTCCGATGTTTGGTAACATAAGAAAGACAAATTATTCAAAAAATTGTTAATTAATATAATAAAATAATATATTGTAAAAATGATTTGGGTATCATTGAGGTCTTGAATTTGTGGTCTCAATTTTAGGTGGCGTGTCATGTCACCTAGACACGTCATCAATTGAGAAAATCATGTTATGTCATTCTTCAATAAAAAGACAATCTTGTTCTTTTAAATCTAACGGTTTTAGATTATTTTATATTTCTTTTATAAAGAAAAAATTTGGTATTTTTTTTTTCTTCACGAAAATGTTTCCAAAATATAATCTGGAAATTTTTCTTCACTAAGGGATTTCTCATTTTGTCCATTTTAAGAGATCGATCATTTAACCTACTTTTCGATGACATATTAATATCTTCACCGTTCAACTTTCATGTTTATATGAGTAGATCATATCTGAAAATTTTCATTCAATTTGATAATTATTAGAGCATTCAAAATTGAAATTTACAAATAAAAACATGAACGGTTCAGCTTTGACAGATTTCATACGTCCATTGATTTCATCTAGTTAGATGTCTTAACGATTACCATTTTGGCTAAAAATTTACAAGAATGATCTACACATACAAACCTAGTAATTGAACGGTGGAGATGTGAAAATGTGATCAACAAGTTGGTCTAATAACCGATCCCTTAAAATGGACAAAATAAAGAATCCTTTAGTGCAAGAGCTCTATATATATATAAGCTTAAAAAAACAATTTCATCCAGAATCACACACACACACACACACACACATATATATATATATATATATATGTTTCGTCCAAAAGAAATTTGATAGAGATTTTTTTATTGTTAATTGACTTTTAAAATTGAATAGAGAATATATGGTGTATATATATAATAATTCTAACACATTAAAGTAAGAAAAAATTATACAAAAAAAAAGTCAAAAAATTAAATTTAGAATGAAAAAAATATGGAAATGTTTCTATTAGATATCGTAACTGTTGATAGTAGCCACAGAGGGGTTACAGCAGGCCCACAGACCCGCAGCTAGTGTACCAGGGGCCGGCCCGAGGCCCAGGATCGGATCACCAGCGCCCGGCCTCGGGGTCCAGCAGTCTATCCTGCCACCAGGGGCCCGGGGACCGGGGGCACCTGCCTGCCAAAGAGGTCACCAGAGCTGCCCTTTGGTGTGCAAACAGAAGGGAACCAGTCCCACATCGAAGGGTAAGGCCAGACCTCACTTCTGGCCACCTATATAAGGGCCCCAACTACCCTCATTAATAGGTAACTGATCCTTCCTACCGCTTATATACGTGTTTAAGTTATATCTATTCCAACTATACTAACTTAGGCATCGGAGAGGAGAAGACCGGCCCGCCCGGTATTCCCCTTAGTAAGCAGGTTTGCAGGAGATCATACGAAGATTCATCTGTCTCTATCAGGCCCCAGAGTTTGTGCAGAAACAATTGACGCCGTCTGTGGGAACGGTTTGGTCCGCGAGAAAAGTAAGCGTTGCTCTACCAGAGAATAGAACCCGATCGATCCTTTGGAAAGCAGTTAGATCCGCAATCCGGAGGCCATGGAAGGAAGGAAGATAAAAGCTGACGCGGGAAGGTTGAAAGAGCGAATTCAGATCCCCGACCGGGCCCAAAACATAAGGGCTGAGGTCGGTGCGAGGTTCGCCCTTTCTCCCGACCAAGACAGAATCCACGATCGCCAAGACTCAGAGAACCCCGACCGGTATGATGCGGGGGAGGAAATAAAAAAGATGAAGACAGAATTCGCGCGGTTGCGAGAAGAGGGCGATCGGGACCGACTAAGGGCGGATACCCGGTGCCAAGAATTGGAAGCAGTGAACATCGTCTTAGTGGCGGCCCTGGAGAAAGGGGGCCAGCAAGGCACTTCTCGGGCGGCATCGCGGCCCGCAAGCAATGTTAACGAATTCCCGCACCTAGAGGTGGGACAGCCTACGGGAAGGAGAATGACAGCGCATGTGCCCACACCTCTCTTTCCGGAAGCTCTAAAAAACTCCGGCCCGGTTGAGCCCCCGTACCGCACAAACCTGGCATCGAGCGAGCAGGACAGCCCCACCGCAAGGACGCTCGAGGCGCTCTCCGCCTCAGTGTCGGACATGAAGGACCGCCTAGAGGTCAGCAAGAGAAAAGCGGGGCGACCGCGGGACAGCGCACGATTCAGCGAGCGCACTGGACCTTTTCCGCGCCGGATTAGGGAGTCGGGAAGATCTGGTAGCCAAAGGCCCCTGAAACTGACGTACTCAGGAACGAGCTGCTCGTACCAGCACCTGGACAACTTTAAGTCACAGACGGGCACAATGGGCTATTCAGATGCCACGTGCTGCAACATATTCCAAGAGACGCTCTCGGGGGAGGCGTTGAGTTGGTTTTACGAGCTGCCAGTGAACTCAGTAGAAACTTTCGAACAGCTGGCTGATAAGTTTGTCGGCCGGTTCGCCCTTAGAGCCAAGACGGCCCAAACATCAACGATCCTTTTCGATTGCATGCAGAATGACCACGAACCGCTACGCGCTTTCGTTAACCGGTGGCATATCACCACGGCCAGGGTCAGAAACTTGGATAAAAGGATAGCGGGGATGGCATTCAAGCAGGGGTTAAAACCTGGGGAACTCTCGTACAACTTGCGAGTAAAGGAGCCGTTGGGGTACGATGAGTTGATGGCCGTGGC
Source organism: Potentilla sterilis (assembly GCA_963682095.1). Lineage (NCBI taxonomy): Eukaryota > Viridiplantae > Streptophyta > Magnoliopsida > Rosales > Rosaceae > Potentilla > Potentilla sterilis. Next base: position 266,516 of record OY821760.1, on the reverse strand, counting down.
CGTCAGGCACGCCCAGGCGGAGCACGAGACGTATGGGGACAAGATGCCCAAGCGGAGTCCGGATGACCCGCTACCGCCGTCTCCCAGTGAAAGCAAGACCGGGCGGCAAGATCGCAACCATACACTTGCGACTAGCAAGAAAGCCGAAGTACGGGAGGATTGGCGACCCCGACGGAGCAGTGACAACAGTTCACGGACAGCTAGAAGACCACCACTTGTGCGACCGGCACAGCCCCTGGCAGCTGCGCCACAGGGGCGACCACCGCGGACTCTAGCCATTATGCCGGCAGAAAAGCCCGAAGATCAAGCCCTTCGGAGTAGCAGCCAAAGACCCCAGAGGACGGTGGTGGATGGCCGAGTCCGTCCGGATGACCCGCAAAGGGACCGGCAGGCAGCTCGGCAAGTAGGGACCATAAGCACCCGAGTCCCCGGGGGGATAGAGGTGCACGGGAGCATAAACATGATACATGGTGGGGACCATATAGATCGACTCACCCGGAGTTCAAAGAAGCGGTGCTTAAGAGCGATCCGGGGAAATGAGGTATATGCCTTTGGAGGAGGAAGCGGCCAGGTCGCTAAAACCGGATGGAACTCGGTTACTTTCTACGAGGAAGAAGAGCCGGAGGATCTGATTCAACCGCACAACGACCCCTTCCTCATTAAGGTCCAAATAGACCACTGGATAACTAGCCGTATGCTGATCGATACCGGAGCTTCTGTCAACGTGATGTTCCGAGACGCATACAAAGGGCTGCAGAGAGGAAAGAATAAGCTATCCCAGGATAACGAGCCGCTGATAAGCTTCTCCGGTGAGGTGGTCCAGCCTTTGGGATCGGATTACCTACCGCTAATCTTCGGCGAGGGAGACAGGACGAAGAAGGAGTACCTGGAGTTCATCGTCGTGGATTGCCTGTCATCGTACAATGGCATAATCGGTCGACCAGGGTTATGGAAGCTGAAAACATTTATAGCCGGCCATATGTTGATGCTAAAGATGCCTTCACCGGCCGGTGTCATTACCATACGCGGGGACCAGAGGATCGCTCGCAGGTATTATGCGGAGGCCCTGACCCACGGGAGAAAGCGGACCGAGGTCTTCACGGCCACTCAACAAGCGCCGGTGCCGGATCTGAGTCTCGACCCCCGTGATGACACCGATTCTGATGACGAGAAGCTAAAGCGATCTTCGGCCGTGGAAGAAACCGAAACAGTCTCTATTTCGGAGGACCACCTGGAGCGAAAAGTGGTGATAGGGACGAAGCTCGCTCCGGCTGTCAGGAAAGAGCTCATCACCTTCCTCCGAGACAACAGTTCGGTCTTCGCATGGTCCTACGAGGACATGCCAGGCATATCCCCGGAGATAGCCGTCCACAGGCTAAATTCGTTGCCCAACGTTCTCCCGGTGAGGCAAAAAAGGAGGTCCTTCAGTCCGGCGAAGTGTGAAGCAATCAGAGAAGAAGTACAGAAGCTAAGGGGCATAGGTTTCATCCGGGAAGTCCAGTACCCCCGGTGGCTTGCTAATGTGGTTATGGTACCGAAGAAGGGAACCGACCGGTGGCGCATGTGAGTGGATTTCAGCAATCTAAACCGGGCGTGCCCAAAAGACAGCTTCCCACTCCCCCGGATAGATCAGCTTATAGATTCCACGTCCGGCTTTAAGCTACTCAGCTTCATGGACGCCTACGCCGGGTACAATCAGATAAGGATGAACCCGGACGACGAAGAGCACACATCGTTCACAACTGACCGAGGTACCTACTGTTATAAGAGGATGCCGTACGGTCTAAAGAATGCCGGAGCCACCTACCAGCGGATGGTGAATCGCATGCTGGAGCAAGAAATGGGCAAAACGGTGGAAGTATACGTAGATGACATGCTGGTCAAGAGCTTGACCGCAGGGGCCCACGTCCGAGATTTGGCGGTAGTCATCGGTAAGATGCTCAAGTTTGGAATGCGCTTGAACCCGAAGAAGTGCATTTTTGGGATTTCAGAGGGCTTGTTCCTAGGCCACATCATCAGCCAGCGAGGGATAGAAGCTAACCCGCTGAAGGTCCAGGCAATCCTAGACATGAAAACACCAGGGGAAAGAAACCAGGTCCAAATGTTGACCGGCCGGCTGGCCGCCCTGGCCAGATTCATCTCCCGCCTGACCAATAAGTGCGCCCCACTCTTTAAGCTGCTCAAAGCATAACAGTTCAATAAAATCCACTGGGCGGCGGAGCATGAAGCGGCATTCCAGTCCATCAAGACGTATCTATCTGCAGTACCTCTCCTATCCAAACCAGTGCCGGGCGAGATGTTATACCTATACATAGCTGCATCCGAAGCGGCTGTCTCCGCGGCTCTCGTCAGGAAGGAGGGCACGCTCGATCTCCCGGTATATTATGCAGGGAAGGGACTTACCGGAGCTGAGAGCCGGTACCCCGACATTGAGAGGTTGGCCCTGGCCCTGATCGTTAGTGCCAGAAAGCTCAGGCACTATTTCCAGGCTCATTCCATCACCCTATATACCAATCACCCTTTGCGGCAGATCCTGCAAAAACCGGACACCAGCGGTAGGCTCGTACGGAGGGCAATTGAATTGAGAGAGTTCGACATCACTTATGCTCCGCGAACGGCTATCAAGGGACATGCAGCTGCGGATTTCATATGTGAACTCCCCAATGGTGGCAGAAGCGCACCCCGGCCGGTACGAGGGCAAGGAGGTAGTTCAGGCCGTAAAGATCGAACCAGGCCTCTCCAACGGTTGGAAGCTTTACGTAGACGGCTCCGTAACGAGTAAGCGGAGCGGAGCCGGCGTCATGCTAACCTCGCCCGATGGCCAATCGTACGAGTATGCCCTACGGTTCCTCTTCAACACTTCCAATAACGCCGCTGAATATGAGGCCCTTATAGCCGGTTTACAACTAGCCAAGGAGATGGGAATCCCATCCCTGGACATATACAGCGACTCGAGCCTAGTGGTGAACCAGATGAACGGGCTGTTCGAAGTCAAGGAACCCCAGCTAGCCTCCTACCAAGCTTTGGCCAAGGCCCTGATCGAGCCATTCCAAGGTGCTACGATCCAGCATATACCCCGAGCGGAAAATAGGCATGCAGACGCCCTCGCAAGGTTGGCAACCGGAAACTACCCTTCGGAGTACCGAAGAGCTAAAATTGAAACCCTCCAGAAACCGAGTATAAGCAAGACCATCTCCGAGATATTTGCGGTAGAAGAGGCACCACCGAGCTGGATGGATCCAATAGTTAGATACTTGGCTGACAAAACCAGCCCCCAGGATGCGGTGGAGGCTAGGAGGCTACACCTCCGGTGCGCCAGGTACAGCCTTCTCAACGGCAAGTTGTACCGAAGAGGGCACAGCTTCCCCCAGCTGAAGTGTGTCACTAAGGAGGCAGGAGAGGTTATCATGCGAGAAATCCACGAGGGAGTATGCGGTAATCACTCTGGCGCCCGGTCCTTGTCTCACAAGTCGCTCCGGGCGGGGTATTTTTGGCCAGACATGGCAGCAGCATCAAGAAGAATATTAGGTGGCTGCCACAAGTGCCACATGTACGCCTCTACACCCCATTCCCCGGCAATCGCGTTATCAATCCTGTTAGCGCCATGGCCGTTCGCATAATGAGGACTAGACATCATCGGCCCTTTCCCAATAGCTGTGGGACAGTACAAATACGCCATTGTGGCCGTGGACTATCAGACTAAGTGGGTCGAGGCAGAACCCCTGGTAAAGATCACCGAGGAGCGGGTAAGAAAATTCCTGTGGAAGAACATCTACTGCAGGTTCGGGGTGCCGCAGACTATAGTCACGGATAATGGGACACAGTTCAACAATGCTGATCTTATCCAATACATGGCCTCTATGGGGACTCGGATGTTGTTTGCCTCAGTGGCACACCCGCAGACCAACGGCCAGGTGGAAGCGGTGAACAAGATTATCAAAACCCTCCTCAATAAAAAGCTGGATGCCAAGAAAGGATGTTGGGCCAAGGAACTCCCCGCGGTTCTATGGGCCATCCGGACGACAGCAGCCGAGGCAACAGGGGAGACCCCGTTCTTCATGGCGTTTGGGAGCGAAGTGGTACTCCCTGTAGAGACCAATATGCCCAACGGCAGGGTCGAGAATTACGACGCCGAAACAAACGCCGAGGGCATACGGCTCAACCTGGATCTCATAGAAGAGCAGCGCGACTAGGCGCATATGCGAAACCAAACCTACAAGCAACGGGTCGCTCAGTACTATGATAGAAGGGTCCGGGAAAGGAAATTACAAGTGGGGGACTGGGTCATGAAGAAAGTTCAGAAAAAACCGCTGGCCTTGGAGCCAACGTGGGAAGGGCCCTACCAAATCATCGCAGCTGCGGGCCCGGCAACATTCCACATCATAGACGCCGAAGGCATCTATTCCACCCGCCCGTGAAATATCCAGCACCAGTGTTTCTACCCTAAATGAAATCGGTCATAAAGGGACAATAATGTATTTGGCGCCAACATTGCAAAGCACAGTTAATGTATTTAGAATAAACTACAGCTGGTTGCAAGGTATGTACAAAAAAAACTGTTAGCCAGCACCGCCGGAGCCCCCAATCCTGGACCCGCCACCTTTGAGAGACTGCTCTTGCTCCGCCATCTCAGCCAGGGCTACATCAGCCGCCATCCGCTCAGCATCAAGCCACCCTTTCTCCCTCCACTCTAGATAGGCATCATTTATGCCCTTCGCACGGGCGTCATCCAGCATCTCTTCAAGCTCCACCGACTCCCGGAAGTCGTCGACAACTTTATCAGCCACTTCAGCAAGCCGGGATTCCACGAGCTTCTCCCCTCCTTTGACGACTGCTGTCATTTGGGTCTGCAGCTCCAAAACCTTCGCCTCTAGCTCCGCATTCTTCGCTTCCCGAGCGGTTGCCTGACGATCGGCTTCCTCCCGCTCCTGCGCGAGCTCAGTGGTCAACCGACCGGTTTCCTCTTTCTCTTGCGCGAGCTCAGTTTTCAGCCGACCAACCTCCTCTCTCTCCCGCGCAAGCTTAGCTTCCGCCAAGGATAACCGCACCGTAAGCTCCTCCACTTGCTTCTCCGAAACCACAGCCTCCCCTCTAGGCTCGGCGACGTAAAGGCTATGAACCAGCTGGCACAGGTACGCAAAAGGAACATTAGCTCATACCACAAAGGGGAAATGAAGCGCAGAAAACACACTTACCCGAAGAGCTAATTCCACGGGCTTAGTCCTGCTCTCGTCTGGCTGCCCAGTTCCAGGGCCCTCCCGATCAAGTCCCAAGGTTTCAATAGTAGATGCCACGAACCTACCAAAACCACCACCACCGGAACTACGATCGGCTTCCGGCCCCCGACTCCTTCGGCTGTCGGTCTCCACGACCGGAACTAATGCTGACCCCCCACCAGCCGAGCTTGACGCCCCGACATCAAACGTCCTCGCCCTCTTCGCCGGCGCTTCACCGCTATCGCTTCTGCGGTGCCCAGGCATCTCCACTGCCTCTTTCTCCCGCGGGGCCCGTACCCCCATCGGCCGTGCTAGAGGTTCCGAACCCGGTAGGCCCACTGATCTTACTTCCCGGATAACGAGTGGGGCAGTATCCTCACCGCCCAGCCGCCTGCCGTAGTGGGAGTCCGGAAACACGAGCGACATAGGCCTGTTATGCACCGTGCACTCTAGGGTGACCGGATCTACAACAGTTTTCGAAGCCATCTCCCCCATCTCCATCAACCTCGGGGCCACAAGCTCTTCATCCGGTTCGATGGTCTCCTCGCTCCGAACAGCGAGCCGGGGGGCATTAGCTGCAAAACTATAAATCGAGCGGTCAGAATAAAAGTGACCTTGCAAAACAACAGTGCAAGGTACCTTACCAGGCTTTCTCCCCATCTCACATATCTCCAGCACATTCCACCGGATGAAATTATAGGTGCTCCGGCCCAGAATGTCCCAGCACACAAAAAGTCGGGCTAGCCGTTGCCTCTCTAAGTCCACCAACCGGTACGACTGATCTCCGATCGATTGATAAGCCCCGGGCACCTGAAAGTTCCTTGAACTACGCTGCCACCTGCCCCCGGCCATCACAACCGACCTCCTCCACACATTCGAAACTGACGACGGCAGGTGAGTAATGGCAGGATCGAAGTCCCGCGCGGCAAAGTTAACACAACCGCAGGCCTGGGCCTTTTTGCAGTAGAGAACCTTGTACAGCACCCGGAATTCATTCACCGTGGGCCAGTCCATATTGCTCAGGCTGAATAGGCATCCGAGCCCAAGAAACTGCCTCCACTGGTTGCTAGGCAGCTGAGCTGGGGAAAGATTTATACTGCTCAGCATAAACTGGAAAAACTTCGGCAGCGGCAGAGATAGTCCGTGCCGAAATTGATCATCAAAAACCGCAACCCAACCAGTTCCCCGAGATGCAGGCCTCGAAGCTTAACGGAGGAATCAATGTCCCACTTCGTCCGAAAGTCCCTTATCTCTCTCTCAGACATGCTTCTGGTTGGCTCGTCGCAGAAAATCACCCTGTCGCCATCCAGTAGCTCATACCTCAACCCACGGCCGGAACCGACAGGATTCGCCGATCTCCCAGATGCCATAAAGCCTGAATAACAGAAGTTAGCGCTGTAGCAAAATAGCAACACAGACAAACGGCAGGCAAAGGGCAAGGAGCAGCAAGGTACGGCAGGAGGAGAGCAGAAGAACTGATAAATAGGGCAACCATAAAAGAGAGGCATGATAGGAGCACAATGTGCGACGATATTACATGCTTATGCCCTCATTTATGCTTTGTTTAACCCTTATTTGTCTAAGATAGAGTCATAATATAGTTTAGTGTCGATTTGGTAGAGTTTTAATCAAATATGCTTTAGAATCCGAAAAATGACTAAGTTTGAGAAATCTGGAAAATAATGCAAAATATGTCTTTTTCGTGATTTTGAGATGAGTAAAACTGCCATCTATCCTTGTCCGAATTTAATGAAATTTGGTGTGCTTAATATTCATATGCTGAGGAATGTTATGTTAAAATTTCAGATCAATTGGAGTTCGGAAAGTCACTCAAAAGTTGGCTGCAAAACGGCAGTCCGAGCAAATCAATCCAGGGGCTTCCAGGATTTTCTTGGGACTTTCATCCAACTTCGAAAAATCATTCCCGTCGACTCACAAGGATTTTGATTGAACTGTTTTATATGGAGGTAGCCATGTGTGTCTAGTTTATCTGAGACTTGGAATCGCATCAATCGGAGCTCCGAGGAGGGAGATGCGCCGGAGTTACTACATCAACATCAAATCTGCCGATTCCAGGAACCTACTGCCCCCTTTTTGTGCTTTCTGTTTTTGATGGACCAAATAGTGCACAAATGCATTTATGAAGATGGTTCAAGTTTAAAGAAGGGAAGAGGAAGACACTGAGCTAAGGCATTGAAGAAGAAAACGAAGAAAGAAGTTCTCCTAGTCAAACTAGGAGAAGCTGCCGAAAGTGGCAGATTCTGTGCCTTACTGTTGCTGCCGACAATGGAAGCATTTTTGGTGGATCAAGACCTATCAATTGAAGTCCAATGATCATACAAGAAGTCCATGAAGATGTGAAGCCCATGCCTTGAAGAAAAATTCAGAAAAAGAAAACCTAATTGAACTATGAAAGGAAGGTTTCAAATCCTTATCCCACTTGGTTTTCTGAATTCCTTTTGCAATAAGGCTGCCGGCAACACCCTCTCCTCTATATATACCCTCACTTTTTCATTCTGAAAATCATCTCATCTCAAGCACAAAATAGTAGCCAAAGCTCTACCAAGTTTCTTAACTACCAAATACCCAAATACTTAGCCAAAAACACCATCACCACCACTTCAAATTTCCGAATCCCTTCACCTTGCCTTCTGCCGATTCCTGCTTAGGCCGAGCACTAAGGAGCAGCAGCAAGTATCATCTCGTCACGTCTTGAGGAGTCTTCAAAGGTTCTAAAAGTGTGATCCACTCCCTCTATGGCTTTTGTATTTGTTGTAGTTTGGTTGTATTGTATTAAAACAATTCGTTTCTTGGTTTTTATTGAACTTTTATGTAAGCCGAGTACTTGATTGATGTTTATGTTCAAGTTTTGTGATTTTAGCATGTGAATTTCGTATGTATGGATAATTAGGGCAGTGGTATCTTGCATGTTCTAAGTTTGAAATTAGTTAGAAATCTAAGGATTGGGACTTAAAAACCGAAACATTAGTATTGGCTTGAAGCATGTAAATCTAGATGTTAGGTTTCATCAAACCCGAGTAATAACAAATATGGCTAGATACTCAAAAGGTTGCTTTGATTTGTTTTTGCTCACCTAGGGTATAATACTTTAGAGGTCTCGTATGTTAAAATAAGATGATTGACAACCTTGCTTGTTTTGCATGTCTCCGATTTAGACTATTGTGATTAATTGTTAAGTCTCAAAAGGATTAACATATATTCTAGGGTCCATACTCAAAAGGTCGATCTTAAGAACTTGAGAAGTCTAACAACTAAGTTGTAGTCGGAACTAGTTTTGAATCTAAACATGTTGATACTTGTTCCTTACCTTCTTGCATGCGAATCTATGTGTTATCGAGTCTTTGTGTGAACTGTTTTGTGTGAGAGATGATGATCACTTGTATATAGTAGTTTATGTTTATTTTCTGTTTTATTTTCATGTTTAGTATAATGCAACCCTATGGTTGCCGATCCATATAAATCCCCCATGTGTGACGTTTATGTGTATATGTTTGTATATATTTGTCTAATGATGTGAGCCTAAGTTCGCACGCAATAATAAACCCTGCAATCGTTAGTAGTATAGATATAAGTAGGGATCGTTCTAGCCGGGGATTAAGGGTACCTGAAATATGAGAATGTTAACAAAAATATTCACAAACATATATGCGCACAATTGTCACACTTATATACATATATACGAATTTATCATGGGGGATGAAGATGAGGTTCGGCAGCAAGGACTGCCTCTATATCTAAGACACGAAAATAAACCTAAACTACTATATACAAGTGATCATCATCTCTCACAAAACATTTAGCACCAAGACTCTTTAACATATAAACTCACATGCAAGAAAGTAAGGAACAAGTATCAACATGTTTAAATTCAAAATTAGTTCCGACTACAACTTAGTTGTAAGACTTCTCAAGTTTTAAGACCGAACTTTTGGTTATGGGCCCTAAAGTTATGTTAATCCTTTTGAGACTTAACAATTAATCACAATAGTCTAAATCGGAGACATGCAAAACAAGCAAGGTTGTCAATCATCTTATTTTAACATGTAAGAAATCCAAAGTACTATACCCTAAGTGAGCAAAAACAAATCAAAGCAACCTTTTGAGTATCTAGCCATATTTGTTATTACTCGGGTTTGATGAAACCTAACACCTAGATTTACATGCAAACAACAAATGCTTAAGCACAACTAATGTTTCGGTTTATAAGGTCCACTCTTTTAGATTTCTAACCAATTTCAAACCTAAACATGCATCTATACCACTGCCCTAATTATCTAACACATGAATTTACAAGTTACATATTACAAATTAGCATGCAAAATTCATTGTTCTTGTCGAAACCTAAACTTAACTCTAAGCATCGATTCAAACAAATCTTTAACATACAATTCATAAAACCAAATCGATTCATACATAGACATATAAACCAACACCAAACATACATGAGTGTTTAATAGACAAAACTAAACATAACTAAACAAAAATTACTAAACCGAAAGAGGGGAGTGGATCACACTTTGAGACACCTTGAGAGCTTCACGTCGTGTGGATCCGGCGAAGTATGGAGGCTGGGGTGAGGCTGCACGGCAATAGGTCACGTCGGCAGTAGGTTATCGAGGTAGAAAATCCAAGGTTCGGCAAAGCAGAAACTTGGTTGAGGTGAGGTGAAGGTGGTTTTCGGTTTAGGTTTTTGTATAGGATCTTTGGGGAATTTTGGTAGAGTTTAGGCCTTGTGTTTATGCTTGAGATGAGATGATTTTTCTGTAGGAAAACATGGCTATATATAGAGGCAAATTCGGCAGAAACCCTAGGTAGAAAACCTAGTCCAAATCGGCAAAGGCAATCCTTGTGCAACAAGGTTTTGGTTCCTTCCTTTCTTGGTTCTTCTAGGAAACTTCTTTTTCTGATTTTCTTCCTTGGATTGGGCTGCATATCTTCATGCACTTCTTGTGTAGGCTTGAAAACTCTATTTGGTGAGCTTGTTCCATGGAAAAATGCCCCAAACCCGCAAGAACACAAGACCGGCAGCAACTCGGCTGGAATGACCTTGCTCCAGTAAATCCGACATATCTCCCTTCTCAGAGCTCCAATTGATGCGATTCCAAGTCTCAGATAAACTAGACACATATAGCCATCTCCCCATAAAAAGGCTCGATCAAATTCCTTGTGAATCGTCGGGAATGATGTTTCGAAGTTGGGACAAAGTCCCAGGAAAATCCTGGAAGCCCCTGGATTGGTTTGCTCGGACTGCCGTTTTGCAGCCATCTTTTGGGTGACTTCCTGAACTCCGATTGATCTGAAATTTTAACACAACATTCCTCAGTAAATGAATAATAAGCACACCAAATTTCATTGAATTCGGACAAGGATAGATCGCACTTTTGCTCATCTCAAAATTACGAAAAAGACACATTTTTCACTATTTTCCAGATTTCTCATACTTAGTCATTTTTCGGATTCTTAACCATTTTTCGCCAAACTCTACCAAATTAACACTAAACTATATTATGACTCAATCTTAGACAAATAAGGGCTAAACAAAGCATAAACGAGGGCATAAGCATATAATATCGTAGCACATTATGCTCCTATCAACTACCCCACACTTATCCTTTGCTAGTCCCTTAGCAAACTAAATTAAACTAGACTCTAAACAAACTATTGCCCCTAACAATTTGTCTCAGGCTCGTATGTACACATAGCTTTCAAGTTAATGCATGAGAATGCTAAGCATGAAAATTCCAAGCTTCATGAACATGTAACATCAATAAGAACATATAAGAACAAAAGTAAGCATGTAGACATGTTAAGCTAATTCAATCCTCCTCACTAGGCATACTCTCTTCTTTTCTCTCGAAGCATGGTAATTCACTCATAAGTATATGCAAGCGAAAGATAATGAATTACAAAGAGTGACTTGCATATATCAAAGAAACGAAAGCACTTTGTGAATTTTTATGGAAAAACCTCATATGATAACTATATGCACCAATGAACCAAAACCATATGCTTACTCTTGAGATAATCTCGACAAATCAAGTTTAACCATCTTAAGAATCATGAAAAAGATCAATAAAAGGGTTGTAATAGGCCTAGGCTAAGAGGTATTCGATATTTGGATAAGGAGGCTTAAAAACGTCACCGTGGCCTTTGGCAAAGCTCAAATCTCCTTATGTCTTCTCGCCAAGGGTCAAATTTTATCTTGTTGGACCCATACTTCATTCTTTTCCTCCCATAACATTACAACAATAATCAAGACAATAGCCATGCACAAAATTTTTTCTTTTCTTTTTCAAGCCGTGCCTTACATCTTTCTTTTCTTGTTCTCGGTATCTTTTTCTTTTTCTTTTGGTCCGAGCAAAAATGTTTCATTCTTTCTTTTTCTAAGGCACGGCATACATATACACTTTTCATAAATTCATGGCTAAGTCTACCCCACACTTGTTCTTCTTCATCACTTCACGCAAAAACTCCTTCAAAAATCAAGCTTTGCCGACACACAATGGTCAAGACATCACTATACTAAGCTCATGGAAAGTGTTTAAGGGTGATGAAAGAAAAGGCTAATCGTAGGCTCAAAGGGGGTTTACTAAGGTGTCCCACGACGGGCTCCAATAGGGCTCATGCTTTATTTGGCAATGGTGGTAAACCTAAATGATCTTTATTCAATCATATTCAAAATCAAGGTATTTTATGATTAAAAACGTTTTGAAAATCAACAAGAGTAAGTTCTAGCATACTAGAGTTCATTAAAAAGCTATGGCACATAGTCATCGAATATTTAAAGATTTATGAGGTTTCATGCTTCCTACGAATCTATCGAATTTTATCTTTTTATCGCTCAAGAAGAAAGCAAATTGGCTCTAAAGCTCACATAGGTTATTATTGAAATAAACTAGCTAAAACATGCATGCTTAATAATCAACAAGTCCTACATGCTCCTACCAATGCACATAATCCATGAAACTCACAATTTTAATTGTATGCACAACTATCATCTATGTATGCAAAGAGGAGAAAAACATCATTGACATATTAGGGGCATCCTAAGACTCGAAACAAACAAATAAAAACACTCTCTTTTTGTGGAACAATTTTCTGAATTTTTCTTTCCTAAACTAAGCACACAAAGAACAAAAACAAAAACGGAAGATTTATACAAAACCACAAATATACAAAGTTAACATTCAAATATAACAAGCTTTTATAATTCCCGGCAACGGCGCCAAAAATTGACGAGTCGCCGAAGCGAGCATCAAGCAATAATAACCCTACAATCGTTAGTAGTATAGAATAAGTAGGGATCGTTCTAGCCGGGGATTAAGGGTACCTGAAACATGAGAATGTTAACACAAATATTCACAAACATATATGCACATAATTGTCACACTTATATACATATATACATATTTACACACGAAATTATGGGGGATTGAGATAGGATCGGCAACAAAGCTGCCTCTAAATTCCTAGACATGAATTTAAGACATGAAATTAAATCCTAAGTTACTATATACAAGGTTGGTCGACATTCTTCCACAAAGCACTAACACAAAAGCAATCAAAACACATAACAAACAAGCAAACATGACTCACAGCAAGATGTTAACATGTTCTAGACTCAACTTAACTCCAACCCAATTAGCTCCTAATCGGCACTACTAATTGATTAAGACTCCTTATGTATTTTAAGTGACTAATCGCCTAACCTTAAAATTATACTAGTCATCTTTGAATATTCTAATCGACGTAAACAAACATGACAAGTAATTAAGCACAAAGTCTTTTTCTTTAGTTGGAAACAAGTTAAATAAGTAAGGTTGTCAATCATCTTATTAACAAGCATGTTCATTTAAATTACTCTAGCCCTTGTGAAAACAATCACAAATTAAGACAACCCTAAAGATTGCTTAACCTATATTATTTTCGGCTAATGAGATTAATACTCCACATATTGCAATTATATAGACTACCAATCTTTAAGCACACGAATTTAAAGAACAAGTCAAGAAAACCCTAAAACCAAGTTAACACATATTCTTGCCGATTATCCTACTTACTAATTCATTACATATTTCCCTTACTCTTTAACAAACAATCCGATTCTTTACTCTCAAAAACCACTTAAAAATAAAAAAGATGAATTGAATATGCAAATCATAAAACCAAACTTCAATCCAAACAATACATAGACATAGAATTTGAAACCAAGAATTCATGCTAACTTCATAGACAAAGTTTAACATAACTACATAAAAATTACAAAACCGAGAGTAGGGAGTGGATCACACTTTTGTAGACACCTTGATGACTTCGACTCGTGTGGATCCGGCGGAGGATGAAGGAGATGGCTGCTCGGCAATGGTTAGGTGTCGGCAGAAATTGAAGGTGAGATGGGGGTGATTTTCGGTTAGGGTTCTATGTAGGATTCTTGGGAAATTTCGGTAGAGCTTTGGCTAGATTTTTGCTTTGGAATGTGACAAGTTTTTCTGTAGGAAAACATGGCTATATATAGAGGCAAATTCGGCAGAAACCCTAGGTAGCAAACCTAGTCCGAATCAGCAAAGGTAATCCTTGTGCAACAAGGTTTTGGTTCCTTCCTTTCTTGGTTCTATAGGAAACTTCTTTTTCTGATTTTCTTCCTTGGATTGGGCTACATATCTTCATGGACTTCTTGTGTAGGCTTGACAACTCCATTTGGTGAGCTTGATCCATGGAAAAATGCCCCAAACCCGCAAGAACACAAGACCGGCAGCAACTCAGCTGGAATGACCTTTCTCCAGTAAATCCGACATATCTCCCTTCTCGGAGCTCCAATTGATGCGATTCCAAGTCTCAGATAAACTAGACACATATAGACATCTCCCCATAAAAGGGCTCGATCAAATTCCTTGTGAGTCGTTGGGAATGATTTTTCGAAGTTGGGACAAAGTCCCAGGAAAATCCTGGAAGCCCCTGGATTGGAATGCTCGGACTGCCGTTTTACAGCCAACTTTTGGGTGACTTCCCGAACTCCGATTGATCTGAAATTTTAACACAACATTCCTCAGTATATGAATAATAAGCACACAAAATTTCATTGAATTCGGACAAGGATAGATCATATTTTTACTCATGTCAAAATCGCGAAAAAGACATATTTTGCACTATTTTCCAGATTTCTCATACTTAGTCATTTTTCGGACAATAAAACATATTTTACCAAAACTCTACCAAAAAATGACACTAACTATATTATGACTCTATCTTAGACAAATAAGGGTTAAACAAAGCATAAACGAGGGCATAAGCATATAATATCGTCGCACATTGTGCTCCTATCAACTACCCCACACTTATCATTTACTAGTCCCTTAGCAAACTAAATAAAACTAAGACTCAAAACAAACTATTGCCCCTAATAATTTTGTCTCAGGCTCGTATGTACACATAGCTTTCAAGTTAATGCACGAGAATGCTAAGCACGAAAATTCCAAGCTTCATGAACATGTGGCATCAATAAGAACATATAAGAGCAAAAGGTAAGCATGTAAACATGTTAAGCTAATTCAATCCTCCTCACTAGGCATACTCTCTTCTTTTCACTCGAAACATGGCATTCACTCATAAGTATATGCAAGCGAAAGATAATGAACTATGAAGAGTAACTTGCATATGTCAAGAAAAGAAAGCTCTTTGTGAATTTTTATGGAAAAACCTCATGTAACAACTATGTTCACCAATGAACCAAAACCATATGCTTACTCTTGAGAAAATCTCCACAAATCAAATTTAACCATCTTAAGAATCATGAAAAAGATCAATAAAAGGGTTGTAATGGGGCTATGCTAAGAGGTATTCGATATTTGGATAAGGAGGCTCAAAACGTCACCGTGGCCTTTGGCAAAGCTCAAATCTCCTTATGTCTTCTCGCCAAGGGTCAAATTTCATCTTGTTGGACCCATACTTCATTCTTTTCTTCCCCAAAACATAGTGAATATGAACAAATGTCAAAATATAACAATAGTAGACCTTCACATATAAACAAAACTCTAAATTCACAACACTTTTCAAAACTAGACTTAGCAAATTACACTTTGAAACCGTGCCTATTTCTTTTCTTTTCTTTCGGACTTGATTTTTCTCTTTTCTTTTTTTTCTGTCCGATTTCAATTTTTTTCTTATTTTGTTTTCTCATAGGCACGGCTCACATACAATTTTTCATATACTTTTCTAGCTAAGTCTACCCCACACTTGTTCTTCTTCATCACTTCACGCAAAAACTCCTTCAAAAATCAAGGTTTGCCGACACACAATGGTCAAGACATCACTATACTAAGCTCATGGAAAGTGTTTAAGGGTGATGAAAGAAAAGGCTAATCGTAGGCTCAAAGGGGGTTTACTAAGGTGTCCCACGACGGGCTCCAATAGGGCTCATGCTTTATTTGGCTTTGGTGGTAAACCTAAATGATCTTTATTCAATCACATTCAAAATCAAGGTAGTTTATGATTAAAAATGTTTTGAAAATCAACAAGAGTAAGTTCTAGCATACTAGAGTTTATTAAAAAGCTATGGCACATACTCATCGAATAATCAAAGAATTATGAGGTTTCATGCTTCCTACGAATCTATCGAATTTTATCTTTTTAAACACTCAAGAAGAAGGCAATATGGCACTAAAGCTCACATAGGTTATTATTGAAATAAACTAGCTAAAACATGCATGCTTAATAATCAACAAGTCCTACATGCTCCTACCAATGCACATAATCCATGAAACTCACAATTTTAATTGTATGCACAACTATCATCTATGTATGCAAAGAGGAGAAAAACATCATTGACATATTAGGGGCATCCTAAGACTCGAAACAAACAAATAAAAACACTCTCTTTTTGTGGAACAATTTTCTGAATTTTTCTTTCCTAAACTAAGCACACAAAGAACAAAAACAAAAACGGAATATGCTATCCCACCCCACACTTAGAAAATTACATTGTCCTCAATGTAAGCACATAACTATATCAACGAATTTCCTAAGCATGCAATTGACTAACATATTCCAACATATCATCACAAATCAAAGAAGAAGAGAAGGGTTAAGAAATTTCAAACTCTCGGTGATGGCTCCTTCACTTTTTCTTTGATCGACTTAGCGATTACATGATCATGAACGTTCCAATTTTTCTGCCCTTATTGCCGAATGTGTTTGTACTTTGCCGTATGTTTTTGTGCTTTGCCGAATGTAAATTTGTGTGCCATTGTTTGAAAAATATTGTGTAATCGCCAATGCCGTGGCTTGTAATGATGTATATTCTTGTATTTCTATTCTTTACGATGTTCTAACTTGTTTAAATGTTGCAAATTTCAGAAATAATGCATGTCCGAATCTAACATTTGGGCAAGAGATCTTCAAGGCCGTTTGCAACGTTTAGATCAAGAACTCGCTATTGCTCGTTTTGTGCCATTACCGCCAACGTCACCAACCAGTTCATCAGTTCCATCACCAACCTTGCCGTCATCACCATCATCGCCGTCCAGATTACCATCATTGTCGTCCGGTTCTACTAGTTTGCCGAGTTCACCTTCCATAGTTTCGTCGTCGTGTGATCTCGGAAATCCAGAGTTTGAGGCCTTTGCCGAATCAGAGGAAGAAGAAGAGATAATGGCATCGATCCGATCACAGAATGGTCATGTTGCTGGAGCTGGAGTTGCTCCTTCGAATATCACTTATCCTCCCTTGGAAGCTGACAAGACGGGAGAGATTGAATTGAGGAGTGAATTCCTCCATAAGCTGAAATCGTTTTATGGGATGCCAAGTGAGGACCCTAATAAGCATCTACAGTGGTTTAACTTCACCACGGAGTCTATGTGTCCAAGAGGGACCGATTTGCAACACTTCAAAATGAAGGCTTTTTCCGTTCTCGTTAGAAGATCAAACGAAGGAGTGGTTGTTTGAGGTGCCTAGTGGTCGCATTGTTTCGTGGAGTTCTATGATGGATGAGTTCTTGCTCAAGTACTTTCCTGCTTCACGCATCACTGATCTGAGGAAGCAAATTACTAGTGTGAAGCAAGCCGGAGATGAGACTTTCTTCGACTACTACAAGAGGTTCAAGTCCCTAGTTTCTTTGTGTCCATCACATGGCATTAGCGATGGGCTCTTGCTACAATATTTCTATGAGGGATTGCGTGTCATGGAGAGAGAGTTTCTTGACTCGGCCGTAGGAGGAAGCTTTTTGGAGTTGAATGCCGGTGCGGCAAGAAGTTTGTTGGAAGTTTGTGCTTTGAACAACCAACAATTTGGCATGGCACGAGGCAATGTGCCAAGGAATGAGAAGGTGCATGAGACGTCTTCGAGCTCAAAATTAGAGGAGAAAGTGGATAAGCTTACCGACTTGGTGAGTAATTTGATGAAGAAGCGTGCCATGGTTTGTGGAATTTGCACCGAGAGCCATGAGACCAAACAATGCCCTCAATTTGGAGTTAATGAGGGAGTAGAGGAGTGCAATGCTATTGGTTTTCAGGGAGGTCAACGGTTTGGGAACTTCAACCCGAGGTTCAATGATCATCCTAACTTTCGATGGGCGAATAATGACAATGTGCTTAGGGCACCTATGCAACTGAGAGAGGGAGGAGCGCCATATGTACCGAGGGCACCATTTGTGCCTAGGCAACCTTTTCAGCCGAACCAGGGATCCTATGCAGCCTTGCCGAACCACACCGAGCAATCCCAATTATGATGCTTTGCTCCAATCTTTGTCAAGTGCTACTCAAGCATTGCTGGCGGGGCAACAAAATCATCAAAAGGACATTGGTGAGCTCAAGACTTAAATGGGCCAAGTTGTAGACTTTATGGGAAGATTTAATGAGCAAGGGAAGTTGCCAAGCAATACGATTCCCAATCCGAGGAACGAGCAAGCCAAAGTGATTCAAACTCGTAGTGGAAGAGAGTTGTTTCCTCCAACAAGTCCAAAGAAGAAGCGAGTAACATTCGATGTAGTAGATGAAGCCGAGAGGGCTGCTGGACCTGCAATTGCCGGCAGCCATGTTGTTGAGACCGAAGGGGCTGCAGCCGGCAATGCTGCAGCCAAGAGGCAATCTGCCGAGAGAGATAGGGAGGCCGGCAGGGCTGCTGCCGAGAAAAGCCATGCTGCCGAGAAGCAAAGTGATGCCGGCAACAACAATTTGAAGGACAATGGGCTGCGCAATGAACTTGAGTATGATCCCGCAACATCAAAGAATGAGTTAGTGTCGAACCAAGCAAGCAAGGGAGGGGTGCCGACATTAAGCATTCCATTCCCTTCTCGTTTTGCTAAATCAAAGAAGGATAAGTTCGATGAGGAGGTATTGGAGATTTTCCGGAAAGTACAAGTCAACATTCCTTTGTTGGAGTGCATTAAGCAAGTACCGAAGTATGCTAAGTTTTTGAAAGAGCTATGCACGGCTAGAAGGCATACGAGGGAGACTCGTGTGGTAACTATGAGCGAGACGGTATCGGCCGTTATTCAAAGGAAGTTGCCACCAAAGATGAAGGATCCGGGAAGCTTCAATGTGCCTTGTGTGATTGGCAACACTCGTTTTGAGGATGTGATGTTACATTTGGGAGCATCGATCAATGTCATGCCACTCAATGTGTATCAAACGTTGAGTATAGGGCCTCTCAAGAAGGACAATGTCATCATTCAACTTGCGGATCGCTCAAGTAAGTATCCGGAGGGTTATGTGGAGGATGTGTTGGTGCAAGTTAACCAATTGATATTCCCTGCCGATTTCTATGTGGTTGAGATGGAGGATTCGCCGGTCAATAGCACTCAATTGCTACTAGGGCGACCATTTATGAGGACGGCACGCACAAAGATAGATGTGGCCGAGGGCAACCTAACTATGGAGTTTGATGGTGAGGTGATCAAGTTTAATGTGTTTGATGCCATGAAATTCCCCAATGTAGATTTGAAGGAAGGTTGTGCCATTGATGTTTTGGAGGAGGTCGAGCAAGTTATGTCGACCTCGCTCGACGCATAGCAATTAGCGATTGAGCAAGGGGTCGGATTTGACAAGAGGGGAGAACGAATCATGTATGAGAACGAGGAAGAGGTGATTGCCAAGCAAGGGAACATTGCCGAGCAAGGGAAGATTGCCGAACCTTTTATGATGATGCCGAGCTTAATGAAGATTTGTGCCGAGCTAGAGGCTCGGCCCTATGCCAAGGCTTATGATTCGTTCTTGTCAATTCCAAGTGCCACAACAAAATTTCGACCAAGTGTGGAAGAGGCCCCAAAGTTAGAACTTAAAGAGCTCCCTAGTCATTTAAAGTATGTTTATCTTGGAGAAGAAGATACACTACCGGTTATTGTGTCTTCAATGCTTAGTGAGAAGCAAGAGGTTGATTTGATACGTGTGCTTAAGAAGTACAAGACCGCCATAGGTTGGACCTTGGCGGACATCAAGGGAATAAGCCCTACTACTTGTGTTCATCGCATTTTGTTAGAAGAAGGAGCTAAGCCGACTAAGGAAGCTCAACGTCGACTTCACCCTCCCATGATGAAAGTTGTGAAAGAAGAGATTATCAAGTTGCTTGATTGTGGGGTGATCTACCCAATTTCGGATAGTAAGTGGATATCTCCCGTGCAAGTAGTGCCAAAGAAGAGTGGTGTAACGGTTGTCAAGAATGAGACGAATGAGCTTGTGCCACAAAGACTTGTAACCGGTCATCGGATGTGCATCGACTATAGGAAGCTCAACGCTACAACGAGGAAGGATCACATGCCTTTGCCGTTTATGGATCAAATGCTAGAGAGATTAGCCGGCCATTCTTTCTATTGCTTTCTTGATGGTTATAGTGGCTACAATCAAATCATGATACACCCGGATGATCAAGAGAAGACCACTTTTACTTGTCCATTTGACACGTTTGCTTATCGGCAGATGCCATTCGGACTATGCAACGCACCCGGCACGTTTCAAAGATGTATGTATGCTATCTTCTCGGATTTTATTGAAGACATTATCGAAGTGTTTATGGATGACTTTAGTGTGTATGGAGGCACCTTCGATGCATGTTTGGGGAACTTGGAAAAGATACTTGAGAGGTGTGTAGAGACAAATCTTGTGCTCAATTGGGAGAAGTGTCACTTCATGGTCACGCAAGGTATTTTTCTAGGGCACATTATTTCGGCAAGAGGCTTAGATGTTGACAAAGCCAAGGTGGAGCTAATACAAGCATTGCCGAGCCCTAGGTGTGTGAAGGATGTGAGAAGTTTTCTTGGCCATGCGGGGTTTTATCGAAGATTTATCAAAGACTTCTCTTCAATTGCCAAGCCATTGAGCAACTTGTTACAAAAGGAGGTGACGTTTGAGTGGACGGATGCATGTAAGAGTGCTTTTTGCCGATTAAAGAAGATGTTATGTACGGCGCCGGTTTTGGTTTCACCGAATTGAGATGAGCCGTTTGAGTTGATGTGTGATGCTAGTGATTATGCACTTGGAGCGGTACTTGGACAATGAATTGAGAAGAAGCCATGCGCCATTTACTATGCTTCAAGGACTCTCAATGATGCTCAACTCAACTACACAACAACGGAGAAGGAACTCTTAGCGGTAATTTTGGCTTTGGAAAAGTTTCGATCATATCTTTTGAATTTCAAAGTTATTGTTTATAGTGATCATGCCGCTTTGATATATCTTATGACGAAGAAGGATGCTAAGTCGAGGCTCATTCGATGGATTCTTTTGCTTCAAGAGTTCGACATTGAGATTAAAGACAAGAAAGGAGTAGAGAATGTTGTAGCCGATCATTTGAGTAGACTTGTGAAGGAAGAGGATCGGTTGCCCCAATTAGAGACCTTTCCGGATGAGCAACTTTTTCGACTTGCAGTACATGAGCCTTGGTATGCCGACATTGCAAATTTTCTTGCTACAAACCGATTTCCCAAAGAGATGCCGAGCCACCAACAAAAGAGGATAAGGAAGCAAGCTCGACACTTCTTGTGGGAGGATCCGTACTTGTGGAGGCAATGTGGTGATCAAGTTATTCGGAGATGTGTGCCGGAGAATGAGCATTGCTCCATCCTTGCTTTTTGTCATAGCGAAGCTTGTGGTGGGCATTTTGGACCAAAGAAAATGGCATTGAAGGTACTTACTTGTGGTTTCTTTTGGCCTACAATTTTCAAGGATGCATTCATGTTTTGCAAAGCATGTGATAGATGCCAAAGAATGGGGAACATTGGAGCTAGAGATCAAATGCCGCTCACGCCTATCATTGAGGTTGAAATTTTTGATTTATGGGGTATTGACTTCATGGGACTGTTTCCTTCAAGTAAGGGTTTTCTCTACATATTGCTTGCGGTGGATTATGTGTCA
Organism: Potentilla sterilis; assembly: GCA_963682095.1. Taxonomy (NCBI): domain Eukaryota; kingdom Viridiplantae; phylum Streptophyta; class Magnoliopsida; order Rosales; family Rosaceae; genus Potentilla; species Potentilla sterilis. Next base: position 244,939 of record OY821760.1, on the reverse strand, counting down.
AAGTGGATCGAAGCAAGGGCTACACGCACCAATGATGCCAAGGTGGTAGCCGGGTTTCTCAAGACCAACATCTTTTCACGTTTTGGAGTTCCAAGAGTTTTGATTAGCGATGGAGGATCCCATTTTTGTAACCGCACCATTGAAGCCTTGTTGAAGAAGTATGGAGTCACTCATAAGGTATCTACACCTTATCACCCCCAAACAAGTGGTATGGCCGAGGTAACACTACCAGAAAAGGCGTCATAGCCGACGACGCCATCTCGTCGGCCGTTTCCATTAATTCGTCGGCTATAGTCATAGCCGACGAAGTATCGTCGGCTATTATCTCGTCGGGATTGCTCCGTCGGCTATAGTATAGCCGACGACACACGGGGTAAGTCGTCGGCTTATGAAACACCAGGTATAGCCGACGAAAAAAGCGTCGTCGGCTATACTTCGAACATTGCCGACGAGAAGATCGTCGGCTTTAACAATTACGTAACTGCCCCTAACCGAAGTATAGCCGACGACACTATCGTCGGCTATACGTCCGTTTTAGCCGACGACACTATCGTCGGCCATAACAATCGCCGGTACCAGGAACGGCTTTTTTTTGCCTGAAGCCGGGAGGGTATAGCCGACGACATATGGTAAACATCGTCGGCTATAGCCCTTATAGCCGACGAAATTTGGTAAAAATCGTCGGCTATAACTGTTATAGCCGACGAAATAATGCCAATATCGTCGGCTATAACCCCTAAATATTTAAAAAAATTAAAAAATTTTACTCGGGCCCAATTTCTCTTCGTCTTCGGGGGCTGCAGAAAATGCACAAACAAACATCCAAATATCCAACAAATATCCACATCAATCCATCCCTAATATCCTACATACTGTACAAATTAACCCACTATATCTACTCATCATCACCCCCTAAACGCGTAGCGTCGTCGACCGGATCGTTCGAGTTCCGGTGGCTATGGCTGTCCTGATCGGCTGGCGTACTCCGATGCGGGGGGGGAGTGGGGACGACGAACTGGGGCATCTGTGGCGGAGGCGGGGGCTGGAGTCCAGCCTGCTGGGCCTCCCAAGACTGCTGCATCCATCGGTACATCTCCGCCACAGATGCGTCTCTGGCCTGCTGCGCCGAAGCCTCCGCAGCCCTCGCCAACTCCGCCTGCTGGAGCGCCTCCACCGCCCTCGCCAACTCCGCCTGAGTCCTCTGCAGCTGCGTCTGCAAGTCTCCTCTCGTCGAAGCCGCACGCTGCGTGCTGGGATTGGCCGGCGTGAACTTGAGAACCCCATCTCCCGCCGCGCCTAGGCCTCTCTGGTAGAAGTAGTTGTTCCCCGTCCCTACCGCCGCGTGCATGATCTGAGAGGCCAAGCGCGGCTCAAGGGTGTCGATCGTGGAGGCAAACTCCGCGATCGCCTCGTCGGACGCCCCGTCTCCCAGAGTGTCTCGCGCGATCCCGAAGGTGATCGCGTCGGTCTCCGCATCTATTTCCGCCTAATTGACAAGAAAATATAATAAACGAATTAAAAAATATATATATAAATTAATTTCATGAAACACTTTTATTGAAGATGGACGAATACTTACCACTTGGTCGGGACGCCCCGGATACATCTGCGCATGAATCCACGACAACGGCCTCAGCGGTCGGTCCCTCCTCGCCATCTCTGCCCACTGCCTCCAGGAGCGGGCGCCGCCGTGGTGGGGGTGCTCGTTCCTCCTGCGGTTGTCGCTGTTCGTCCGCGAGATTTTCTGTATTATAACAACAAACATATAAACGCAAATATAAATTAGTAACTAAATTAAAATATTAGGAACTAACCAAAATAAAATTAATAACTAATTTAGTTACTAACTAATTTAATTTAATTAGTAACTACTTAACTAACTAATTTAATTAGTAACTACTTAACTAACTAATTTAATTTAGTAACTAACTAACTTACTAACTACCTAATTTTATTTAATTTAATTTGATTTAATTTAGTAACGAACTAACTAACTATGTAACTAATCAACTGACTTAATTTAATAACTAATAACTAACTAACTAACTAATTAATTGAATTAAGTAACTACATAATTTAATTATTAAATAACATTAAAAAGTTATATACTACCAGGCTAAATTTTCTTACCGAGACCCTGTCGCTCCCGAAGTAGGCTACCAGCCATAGCCACTCGTACTCCCTGTACCGGAACTCGTGGGGGGTTGCAGCTCGCCCCAAGCGCTGCTCCACATGGTACGTCCTGTAGTGCGTGGACAGCTCGTTCTTCCACTCGGAGTACCTATATTAACAGAACACAACTGTTAGATATATTCGTACACTGCCAATAAATATATTTATACAAAAAAAAGCAAAACACATAACCTGTTCTTCAGCTGCTCGTCTCTCCACCAGTCCAAGGTAGGATGGACTCTAAACCATTGCTGCAACATTATAAATTAATTAGAAAATATTTTTATATAGTTATAAGGACTGAATTCATAATTGTTTATTTTCTATAATAAAAATCATATTTAACTCACCGACAGTGCATTGTACTCTCGCGCCTTGATCTCATCGGGCACAGAGCCCCAGTCGGGCCACAACAGTGGGACCCTGTCCCGCACGAGCATGCCCGTCGCGTTGATGTACTTGGTGGTGGTGTCTCTCCGCTCAATCGGGCGTCCATCCTCACCGGGACCGGGCAGGATCTCTCTGATCCCACCGGCCAGCTCCCTCTCCAGGGTCGACATGTTCGCTGGCCCTCTGGTCCGTCTCGTCCCCGCGGGTTTATTGACGAGGACGCCTGTTAAAATGAACACATAGTTAAATAATTATTTAAACTAACTAATTAAATAATTAATTAAACAATCTAAATAATTAATTAAACTAACCAATTACCTGCGTCGTTGTACTGCTTGTCCTTCTCACGAACGGCCCACAGGCCGCGGCAGTCCTCTGAGTCGAAAGGACTGTAGAAGTAGGCCTCCTCCCAGGGAATCTCGTGAGGCCGGTCGTGCCTCCAAATCTGCCTCCCCCTGGCGTCGTACTCAGGGATGGCAGGGAGGAACTGGACCATGTACATCCCCGATGGCGGAGACATACGGGGCGTGGACCCTGAGGGGCCTGCTCCCCCTGACGGTGGGCCCCGTAGCTGTGGACGCTGTCGCTGTGGGGGGACAGGGAGCATCTCTGGAGGGTCCAGATCGGCGCGCGGTGGGGTCGGCTGCCGATCCTGGAACAGTGCTGAAGTGCACTGGGGTCTGGTGGCTCTGCGTCCTCCTCCGACACTCGAGTCAGGGCCCGCTCCCGTCGACTCATACGAGGAGCCCCCACGTGGATCGCTCGGCGTCAATCCCATCAACGTCTCCTCTCGTCGACTCAAAGGCCGGCCTAGGCCCCGACGACCGCTGGATCCGCTCCCCCCACGGCTGGATCCTGCCTGAGCGTCGGGGTCGCTCTCGGTCCGTCTGCCAAGCCATCGGTCTACAAAGCGCCGGTTTCCTGCACAATTAGTATATAAATTCCATAAATTGCACAAAAATTCCACAAAACAAAATTAAAAACATCATTCAATGTATATATACCTAATTATATATATACGTACCTACATATATTTATACCTAATTATATATATATATATTCCGAAATATAACACAAAATTCCTTAAATTTCACAAAAAAATAAAAAACTTTTTTAAATATATATACACCTAATTATATATATACATAACTATATTTATACCTAATTATATATATATATATATATATATTCCGAAAAATATATATATATATATCGTCATAAAAATGAAAAAAAATATTTATACCTAATTATATATAAATTAGTATATAAATTAGTATACTAGTATATAAATTCAACAAAATTCCACAATTAGTATATAAAAACCGTAAATTTAACAAAAAATCCACAAAATTAGTATATAAATTCCACAAAATTAACAAATTTAACAAAAAATCCACACAATTCCATAAATTTCACAAAAACCCTAAATTCCACAAAAAATTCACAAAAACCCTAAAATTCACAAAATTCGACAAAATTAATAAAAACCGTAAATGAGGCTCGATCGGGACTACCTGACATGGTGGTGCAGTCTGGACGAGGACCGGTGGTGCGGTGCGGCGGCGGCGGCGGCAGGGGCGGCGGCAGGGGCGGCGGCGGCAGGGGGTTTCGGGTCGGCTAGGGGCGGCTGCGGCTGGGCGGCTGCAGCAGGGGCGGCAGAGGCGACGCAAGGCAGGGGCGGCAGAGGCGGCTCGGGACGGCGGCTCGGGGCGGCGGCGGCAGGGGGTTTCGGGTCGGGGAGGGGTCGGGCACGACGGGGAGGGGGCGGGGAGGGGGAGGGTAGGGAGGGGGAGGCTCGGTCGGCGTCGGTGGTGGTCGGTCGGCGTCGGGGAGGGACGGGCGGCTGCGGCAGTGGGGATTTAGGGATTTAGGGTTTCTGGAAAATGAGGGAGGCGCCCTCTGTTTCGGTTTAAATCGAAGGACTATAGCCGACGATGTTATTTTAATTCGTCGGCTATAGTTATAGCCGACGAATTTCGTCGGCTATACTCTGACGGGCCGGGCCGAAATCCGGGCCGGGCCGAAGGTGGGCTTTGCGGGCCGGTTATAGCCGACGAAGTTAAGTATATCGTCGGCTATAATATGCATATCGTCGGCTATAATATGAATCTCGTCGGCTATACTTTACGCTCTCAGCAGCCGTCAGATCTCGCCCATCCAACGGCGGACAATGAAACGGCGCGGATCGCAAGAGTTTAGCCGACGAAGTTAAGGATTTCGTCGGCTATTCCCTGGTCAACTGCTTGGTCAAACCTCTAAACGCTTTAAAACGGCAATTGGCCCGTCTAGATGACGTTTTTTGGCCTGACCTTCAACAGAGAATAGTTTCAAATCGATGCGACGCAACTAACCGTATAAAAATTTTCCTCCAAATATTTACCGACCGTCAGGCTACCCATAGGAAAACGGAAGTAAAAAACACCTAACCGCAACATTCGGCACACAGATTTTGTCGGAATCTTCCCATTTTTCAACCGTAGTCGTATTTCAATATTTCGGTCGTATCTTATTTCACGACACTTTTGCATTTGAACGGTCTACGTATGGTAACTATTTGAAACTATACATTCACTTAAACACTTAGTAAATAAGTTAAGGAACATTAGTGCATATGTTCCGATTTCGAATCTAAAAGTTTGGAAAATCTATTCCAACCGTCAGATATCACCGTTAAGATTAAATACATGTATGAAAAAAAATACAACTACATCTGACAACGTTAAAGGCTCGATCGGGACGGTCAAACTGCTTGGTCAAACCTCTAAACGCTTTAAAACGGCAATTGGCCCGTCTAGATGACGTTTTTTGGCCTGACGTTCAACCGAGAATAGTTTCAAAGCGATGCGACGCAACTAACCGTATAAAAATTTTCCTCCAAATATTTACCGACCGTCAGGCTACCCATAGGAAAACGGAAGTAAAAAACACCTAACCGCAACATTCGGCACACAGATTTTGTCGGAATCTTCCCATTTTTCAACCGTAGTCGTATTTCAATATTTCGGTCGTATCTTATTTCACGACACTTTTGCATTTGAACGGTCTACGTATGGTTTCGGTCAATATACTTTAGCCGACGACTTGCAAGTCGTCGGCTACAGTATGGGCATTATAGCCGACGAATTGCAAGTCGTCGGCTAAAGTATGGGCATTATAGCCGACGAATTATGGTCCATTTCGTCGGCTATAATTCTGATCTTTCTGAAAATTTGCCATTTAGGGCCTGAAAATTGCCTATTTCACCTGATAAATTCCTAAACATAACACAAACAATTCAATACAATTTCCCATAAACTCGGAAAACGGTAATTAAGGACAAAAATGTATTCATGCATGCACCATCGTACACAAATACATACATAAATAGTATACTAAGGATGATAATCAGAATCATCCTCATCACTTGAGTCAGACGTAGTATAGTAGTTAATATCTGGCAACCGGTGCTCGTACTCGTCGTCTGAGTCATCGTCGGGCTGATATAGACGATCGATTCGGATTAACATCATACATGGGCACCTGACCCCTAGGAAGTCGGACCACTCTGCCCGGCGTCACATTATTATCGCGGATGGTGGAGGATTCCGGAATGTCGCCGGCGTCCGGCTCTTGGTATGCGGTCGCTTCTTGACACTCTGTGCTCACACCAAGTGTGGTAGCACTGTATATGTCTCGCTGAGACACATGGTTAACTACCTTCCACGTGCCTTTGTTCAAAGGATCGTCAAGATAAAAGACCTTTTTGGCCGCTGTGGCGAAAACAAAGGGGTCGTCTTCATACACACTAGTGGCGGTATTCACCGAAAGTATGCCGTACTGATCGATCCGTATGCGGTGCGGCCTAGTATCAAACCATCGACACTTGAACAAGTGGACTTTCATGCGGTTCCCATAAATGAGTTCAACAACTGACTGTAGGACACCGTAAAAATCCACGCCCCCCTCTGCACCATCGACCATCACCCCACAATTCTGTGTTTTGCGTTCCCCGTCTCTAGCTTCACATATATACTTAACGCCGTTGACATCACACATTGGGCGGACTGTGGAAGATATCGGCTTCATCGACAACAGCCTCAATTCCTCTGAGTAATTTGTATGACCACCCCTCGCAGCCACTTGCATCAGCTGAAAAATATAACTCAAATCACTCGGTGTGTTTATGATTAAAGAATAGGGAACTGTAAAAGAAAGCCATCTAATATATATATTTATACACTTACCCATTGTGGAAAATAGTCTGCAAACGTCGTGTTGTGGTACTCGACATCACCGCGAACTTCCTTGCTGTGAAGATGGTGACGTTTCCAATATTGTACCTCCGGACAGTTTATTAGAACCCACCAGTGGGCAATCCCTACCTCATGGTCAGGCAACTTGTCCACACCCTTTTTCTTGAAGCTTCCGTATGGTACAACAGAGTTGGCGACGATAGATAGGTTGAACTCGGGGTCATCTCGACTTGGATGTTGTGGGGGGTCCTCCATCGCTCCCAAGTACAACTTGGCGTACGTTACACACTCATGCGCAATGTAAGCTTCAGCAATACACCCCTCAGGCGCAGATTTATTGTGCACATATTTCTTGTAGTCTCCAAGTTGTCTGCAAGGTTAACAAGTGCGTGTTAAGAGCATGCAACTTTTATTTAAAAACATGTATAAATCAAATTTATGAATAACATGTACCTTTCGATGGGATACATCCAAGTGTAGTGTACGGGACCGGTAAGCAACAATTGTTGGGGAAGATGGATCATCAGGTGAGGCATGATGTCAAAGAAGTTTGGGGGAAATATCCTCTCGAACTTGCACAAGATAAAAACGATTTCCTCATGCATTCTCATGAGGTCTGATTTTCTAACTTCTCTAGCGCATAACTTCTGGAAGAATCTTGACAACGCCACCAACGGCTCAACCACTTCATCCTCCAAGTACGCTCGAATGAAAATAGGGAAGAGGCGTTGAAGCAGTACATGGCAGTCGTGACTCTTCAATCCGTACATCTTGTTGTCTCGGTAGTTAACACACTTGCTTATGTTACCCGCATAGCCATAAGGATACCTGCATAGCCATTAACAACAATTAGATTTCATGCATATATAGTCGTCCAACAACAGATGGATTCTTTAGGGAATACATGCCTAATTAATAAAAAGTTACCTGACATTACTCAGCCATCCAAAGATTTCATGTTTCTGGTCCCTGGTGATGGTGTAAGGAGCTTGGGGCATTTTGCTCCTGCCCTCTCTCAACCACAAATGGTCCCGCAGTCCCATATTTCTCAGATCAACGCGTGCCTTGGGGGTGTCTTTTGTTTTCTTCTCCCAATTCAAAACTGTGCCAACCACGGCTTCACCCACGTTCTTCTCTATATGCATGACATCCAGGTAGTATCTGGTAGCCAACCTGGCCCAATAAGGAAGTTCCCATAAGATGCTCTTGTGTGACCAGAACCTATACCGATCCGGCCTCTCTGGAATCGTGCGCAACACATCGGGATGATTGCTAAGCGGACCAAAGTCATACTCATTCAACACTGCCAATATTTCCTCCCCTGTCCATCGCTCCGGTGCCCAGCCCCTTTCTTCAGTCCCATCAAAAGCCTGTGCATCGTCCCTAAATGGATGGTCATGCGGAAGCCAACGACGGTGACGCATCTGGACAATCTTGCTGCAATGAGGACTGGAGCAATCAACAGTCATGCACTCTGAACAAGCCCTGTAACCCCTGGTGACGCTGCCCGACAACATACCCCTCCCAGGAAAGTCACTGATCGTGCCAACAAGCATGGCATGCATCCGGAACATCTCATTTTTGAACCGGTCGTAGACCAGGTGGCCGTTCAGACTCAAGTACCGAAGCTCCTCAATTACGGGTCTCAAATACACATCGAGACACTTTCCCGGATAACCTGGGCCTGGAATCAACAATGTGAGCATGTTATATTCCTTCTTCATGCACATCCACGGTGGAAAGTTGTACGGAATCAAAATAACTGGCCACACACTGTACTGAAGCTCTTTCTTGCCAAAAGGGTTGAAACCGTCGGATGATAGCCCTAGCCAAACATTTCGAACCTCTGATGCAAATTCGGGAAACTCCAGCACGTTCTTCTTCCAAGCCTCTCCGTCGGCGGGATGTCTAAGGGTGTCATCGTCAGGCACATTCCTCTCAGCCCACCATCTCATAGCTTCGGCCGTGAAAGCACACATGAACAACCGCTCAAGCCTATCAATCAGCGGGAAGTACCGAAGTATCTTCACAGCTTTCTTGTTCCCTTTAGGAGTGAACTTATACCGCTCTGTATTGCATAATGGGCAGTATTCAAGATCTGCAAGTCCTTCCCCGTAAAACAGAACGCAATCGTATCTGCATGCATGAATCTTGATGTAGGAAAGGCCGAGATCTTTAAGGATATGTCGCACCTTATGATGACTGGTAGGAAGCCGATGTCCGGGGGGCATCGCCCCACCCCATAGCCGAAGCCAATCATCAACCGATTTGACAGTGCCTTTGTTCTCCGTTTTGATCTTCATCACTCCCATGACAGATTCAAGGACAGTCTTACTGCATCCGGGGTACAACGGAGTCTGTTGCAATGCGATCAGGTTGTTGTACTTTTCCATACCACTTGTGTTGACCGGAGATCGGGGTAATGGCTCGAGTGGCTCAATATCAGGGAAACACTCCATCTCCGGAGGTGGGAGTTGCACATCTGGTGCTTCCTCAAAGACACCGCTCTCACGAGGAAACATATCGTTGATCCAGTTCGTTGTCGGATCATTGGAGGAACTCCCTCTCTCGGCAAATTGTCCATGATCATGACGACCCGCAAACTCTGGTTCACCGTGATAAATCCAATTAGTGTATAGGACCCAAAATCCATATCTAGCCAGGTGTTGCTCCACTGTCTCTATGGAAAACCGGTGTCGTGGGGTGGCACACTTGCACTTTTTACACGGACAATAATGAAGTGTAGTGTCTCCACAGTTAGCCATCACAAAATCCAGGAAACTCCTAACTCCATCATGATACGCCTGATCCCATCTTCCAAGGGTAATCCAACTCTTGTCCATCCTGTAAATTCAAGAAATAAATATAGCTATATATAGATATGTATATATGCACGTACTACGTACGTACTAATTAATTAAAAAATTCATCATTACACACACACATATATATATATATATATATACACATGCATCCCTAAATTAATTAAAACATCGTCAATCTCCCTAATTAATTAAACACAATGTATTTTTTATATATACCAACAATATATTTTTAATTACAATTAAATTAATTAATATATATACATTTTTTCATCAAATTCATCTAAAATCACCTATAAATCAACATTAATCAATCACTAATCTTCAACAAAACTTCAATTCTATCTAACCAATACAACATATATATCAACCCATTAATAATCTCATCTCAACACATATATATATATATATATATCAAATTAATCACACATTTATTCTAATTAAACTCTAAATTAATACACCTCTGCATATAACCAACTAAATCAACACACACAGCAATATACGTACCTTTCAAGCTTATGGCCGAGGTTTTGGACGATTTCAGAGCGTTTTGGACGATTTCATCGACGAATGAGCTCCCTGATGCAGAAGGTCGATCTGATATAAGAGTTATAGCCGACGAATACCCTCCTCGTCGGCTATAACCAAAAACTTTTCGTCGGCTATAGTTATAGCCGACGAGTTGTCGGCAGTCGTCGGCTATAATATTATAGCCGACGATGTGGCCGACGAAATAGTAGTTCGTCGGCTATAAGGGGTTATAGCCGACGAGGTACTATTTCGTCGGCCGTTTTTTCCCATATCGTCGGCTATGTCTCCTTTTCGGTTAGTTTATGGCAAAACATGTCACTTACCGGTTGAGCTAGAGCACAAGACATGGTGGGCAATCAAAGCTTTTAACATGAATATAGATGATGCCGGCCTTCATAGAAAGCTTCAACTAAATGAACTTGAAAAAATCCGTAATAAAGCCTATGATGCCGCATGGATCTACAAGGAGAAGACTCGAGCCTACCATGATAAGATGATTCGAGGGAAAAAGTTTCAAGTTGGACAAAAAGTTCTCTTATTCAATGCAAGACTTAAACTTTTTCCGGGTAAGCTTCGATCTCGTTGGTTTGGACCATTCATTGTTACTAAAGTTTTTTCTCATGGTGCCATCGAGATTCAAAGTGTGGTGTCGGGAGATACATTCAAAGTTAATGGACACCGTTTGAAGCCTTACTACGAGCCCTTTCTACACCTTACAATCGAGGAACTCAATGTGCATGACATACCAACTTCCGGTCCACCTCCAACCGATGCCAACCAATCACCACCACAAGTTGCCGAAAGACCTATCTCTGTCCATTCACAAGCTGCAGCAGTTTCTGCCGTGTCCCCCTTCGTACTGGACATATCAGCCGCATCCGATACGGATATGCCGGACTTGCTGATTCTTGCTGCCGAGGAGCAGCAGTCCCATTCAGCTGCCACCACACTCCCTGCCGGACCTGCCATTGCCGGCAGGATTGACAAGCTCACACAGGAAGTTATGCACAAGGCAGATACGCCAGATACGCCTGCAGTAGTGCCAGACACGGTGCGTACATCGGACACAACGAATGCAACACAATCGCATACAGCATGCAATGATCTTCTTGTTGCCCTTCTTCATGCCGATTTGAGTTACTTTGGAGCGGGATGAACACATGCAACACACGGTGAAAAGTCTAGGCTATGGACTTTAAACACAAAGCGCTACTTGGGAGGCAACCCAAGTCGATCAAAGAAAAGTGAAGGAGCCATCACCGAGAGTTTGAAATTTCTTAACCCTTCTCTTTTTCTTTGATTTGTGATGATATGTTGGAATATGTTAGTCAATTACATGCTTAGGAAATTCGTTGATATAATTATGTGCTTACATTGAGGACAATGTAATTTTCTAAGTGTGGGGTGGGATAGCATATTCCGTTTTTGTTTTTGCTTTTTGTGTGCTTAGTTTAGAAAAGAAAAATTCAGAAAATTGTTCCACAAAAATAGAGTGTTTTAATTTGTTTGTTTCGAGTCTTAGGATGCCCCTAATATGTCAATGATGTTTTTCTCCTCTTTGCATACATAGATGATGGTTGTGCATACAATTAAAATTGTGAGTTTCATGGATTATGTGCATTGGTAGGAGCATGTAGGACTTGTTGATTATGAAGCATGCATGTTTTAGCTAATTTATTTCGATTATAACCTATGTGAGCTTTAGAGCCAATTTGCTTTCTTCTTGAGCGATAAAAAGATAAAATTTGATAGATTTGTAGGAAGCATGAAACCTCATAATTCTTTGCATATTCGATGACTATGTGCCATAGCTTTTTAATGAACTCTAGTATGCTAGAACTTACTCTTGTTGATTTTCAAAACGTTTTTATTCATAAAAGATCTTGATTTTGAATATGATTGAATAAAGATCTTTTAGGTTTACCACCAAAGCCAAATAAAGCATGAGCCCTATTGGAGCCCGTCGTGGGACACCTTAGTAAACCCCTTTGAGCCTACGTTGAGACTTTTCTTTCATCACCCTTAAACACTTTCCATGAGCTTAGTATAGTTGTGCCTTTACCCTTGATCAAAGTATTGGCAAAGCTTGATTTTTGAAAGCGTTTTCGCGTGTGTGATGAAGAAGAACAAGTGTGGGGTAGACTTAGCCATGAATCTATATGAGAAGTATGTATGCCGTGCCTTAGAAAATTGAAAAAAAAAAAAAATGTGCTCGGACCAAAAGAAAAAGAGAGAAAAATACCGAGAGCAAGAAGAAAAAAAATGTGTAAGGCACGGCATAGAAAAGAAAAATTTTGTGCATGGCTATTGTCTTGAGTATTGTTGTAATGTTATGGAAAGAAAAGAATGAAGTATGGGTCCAACAAGACGAAATTTGACCCTTTTCGGCGAGATGACATAAGGAGATTTGAGCTTTACCAAAGGCCATGGTGACGTTTCTAAGCCTCCTTATCCAAATATCGAATACCTCTTAGCCTAGCCCCATTACAACCCTTTTGATTGATCTTTTTCATGATTCTTAAGATGGTTAAATTTGATTGTGGAGATTATCTCATGAGTAAGCATATGGTTTTGGTTCATTGGTGCACATAGTTATCATATGAGGTTTTTCCATAAAATTTTCATAAAGTGCTTTCGTTTCTTTGATATATGCAAGTCACTCTTTGTAATTCATTATCTTTCGCTTGCATATACTTATGAGTGAATTACCATGCTTCGAGAGAAAAGAAGAGAGTATGCCTAGTGAGGAGAATTGAATTAGTTTTAACATGTTTACATGCTTACCTTTTGTTCTTATATGTTCATATTGATGTCACATGTTCATGAAGCTTGGAATTTTCGTGCTTACCATTCTCATGCATTAACTTGAAAGCTATGTGTACACACGAGCCTGAGACAAATTGTTAGGGGCAATAGTGTGTTTAGAGTCTAGTTTAATTTAGTTTGTTAAGGGACTAGCAAAGAATAAGTGTGGGGTAGTTGATAGGAGCACAATGTGCGACGATATTACATGCTTATGCCCTCATTTATGCTTTGTTTAACCCTTATTTGTCTAAGATAGAGTCATAATATAGTTTAGTGTCGATTTGGTAGAGTTTTAATCAAATATGCTTTAGAATCTGAAAAATGACTAAGTTTGAGAAATCTGGAAAATAATGCAAAATATGTCTTTTTCGTGATTTTGAGATGAGTAAAACTGCCATCTATCCTTGTCCGAATTTAATGAAATTTGGTGTACTTAATATTCATATGCTGAGGAATGTTTTGTTAAAATTTCAGATCAATTGGAGTTCAGGAAGTCACCCAAAAGTTGGCTGCAAAACGGCAGTCCGAGCAAATCAATCCAGGGGCTTCCAGGATTTTCCTGGGACTTTGATCCAACTTCGAAAAATCATTCCCGTCGACTCACAAGGATTTTAATCGAACTGTTTTATATGGAGGTAGCCATGTGTGTCTAGTTTATCTGAGACTTGGAATCGCATCAATCGGAGCTCCGAGAAGGGAGATGCGCCGGAGTTACTACATCAACATCAAATCTGCCGATTCCAGGAACCTACTGCCCCCTTTTTGTGCTTTCTGTTTTTGATGGACCAAATGGTGCACAAATGAATTTATGAAGATGGTTCAAGCTTAAAGAAGGGAAGAGGAAGACACTGAGCTAAGGCATTAAAGAAGAAAACGAAGAAAGAAGTTCTCCTAGTCAAACTAGGAGAAGCTGCCAAAAGTGGCAGATTCTGTGCCTTAATGTTGCTGCCGACAATGGAAGCATTTTTGGTGGATCAAGACCTATCAATTGAAGTCCAATGATCATACAAGAAGTCCATGAAGATGTGAAGCCCATGCCTTGAAGAAAAATTCAGAAAAAGAAAACCTAATTGAACTATGAAAGGAAGGTTTCAAATCCTTATCCCACTTGGTTTTCTGAATTCCTTTTGCAATAAGGCTGCCGGCAACACCCTCTCCTCTATATATACCCTCACTTTTTCATTCTGAAAATCATCTCATCTCAAGCACAAAATACTAGCCAAAGCTCTACCAAGTTTCTTAAGTACCAAATACCCAAATACTTAGCCAAAAACACCATCACCACCACTTCAAATTTCCGAATCCCTTCACCTTGCCTTCTGCCGATTCCTGCTTAGGCCGAGCACTAAGGAGCAGCAGCAAGTATCATCTCGTCACGTCTTGAGGAGTCTTCAAACGTTCTAAAAGTGTGATCCACTCCCCCTATGGCTTTTGTATTTGTTGTAGTTTGGTTGTATTGTATTAAAACAATTCGTTTCTTGGTTTTTATTGAACTTTTATGTAAGCCGAGTACTTGATTGATGTTTATGTTCAAGTTTTGTGATTTTAGCATGTGAATTTCGTATGTATGGATAATTAGGGCAGTGGTATCTTGCATGTTCTAAGTTTGAAATTGGTTAGAAATCTAAGGATTGAGACTTAAAAACCGAAACATTAGTATTGGCTTGAAGCATGTAAATCTAGATGTTAGGTTTCATCAAACCCGAGTAATAACAAATATGGCTAGATACTCAAAAGGTTGCTTTGATTTGTTTTTGCCCACCTAGGGTATAATACTTTAGAGGTCTTGCATGTTAAAATAAGATGATTGACAACCTTGCTTGTTTTGCATGTCTCCGATTTAGACTATTGTGGTTAATTGTTAAGTCTTAAAAGGATTAACATATATTCTAGGGACCATACTCAAAAGGTCGATCTTAAGAACTTGAGAAGTCTTACAACTAAGTTGTAGTCGGAACTAGTTTTGAATCTAAACATGTTGATACTTGTTCCTTACCTTCTTGCATGCGAATCTATGTGTTATAGAGTCTTTGTGTGAACTGTTTTGTGTGAGAGATGATGATCACTTGTATATAGTAGTTTAGGTTTATTTTCTGTTTTATTTTCATGTTTAGTATAATGCAACCCTATGGTTGCCGATCCATATAAATCCCCCATGTGTGACGTTTATGTGTATATGTTTGTATATATTTGTCTAACAATTTCATATCTCAGGTACCCTTAATCCCCGGCTTAGAACGATCCCTACTTGCTTATACTACTAACAATATTTTGTAGGGTTATCATTGTGTGCGAGCTTAGGCTCACACCAAGGCAACCCCAGCCGCATATCCCCTTCATCTCAGACACGTGTCCCAGCATCGATAAAGGTTCCCATGCCATCATAACTAATGGGACTGATGGACTCTCCCCTTCATCGCATGTCAGCCACCTGTCCCACTTACAAACGACAGTTAGGGGAGATAGGAGCGCAGAACGAGGCGTCCACTCCCTTCACTTCCCCAAGAAGTCAACCTCGAACCAAGGAGCAGCATCTCACCGGTTATGAAGTATCCAACCGGCTCCGCACCATCTCACCGGTTATGAAGTATCCAACCGGCTTGAAGACAAGTCACCGGTTATGATCTTTCAACCGGCTTGAACCGCCTCGAGAGCATTGTTCCGGGTATGAGCCATCCATCCGGTACCATGGCAGTTCACGGTTAGGTATCATTCAACCGGCTGCATGGCATCTTCACTACAAGTCACCGGTTATGATCTTTCAACCGGTTTGAATCGCCTCGAGAGCATTGTTCCGGGTATGAGCCATCCATCCGGTACCATGGAAGTTCACCGGTTAGGTATCATTCAACCGGCTGCATGGCATCTCACTGGGGGACTCGTCTCGATATGGCAGAACGCCCGGGCGAGATCCACCAGGTCCCATGACATTCCACCGGGCATGTGACATTCAACCGACTCCAAAGCATTCCACCGGTTGTCACTTTCCTTCGCCTACGGGCAGGAACGAGCCAGCAACAACTCAAGGCTTCCAAACGCATGGGCTTTATAAACCCGGGTGAGTTTACATCTAACACATGTACTCTTGTCCAGCAGGATAAAAACCCTGCATCACACTGAACTGTGATACATTTGGGGATACTTGGCGAGACTCGTTATCTCAACGCCACCCCACCGGGCAGATTGTTTCTCTAACACAGAACAAGTCTCCCCGCAGGCTAACAAACCTGCACATTTACCTCGCTTATTCCAACAAAAGCTGAGAACTTGCAAGTGTTGACCGGTGCTTCGGAATGACCGCAACACCAGGGGCACCTGTTGGCTCATTCAACGCACCAACAGGCCTTCCCGTGGGCTAGCACTCTCCGACTCGTACCGATATGGCAAAACGCCTGGTTAAGGTCCCATGCACTCTCCGACTCGTACTGATATGGCAGAACGCCCGGTCGAGGTCCCATGCACTCCGACTCGTACCGATATGGCAGAACGCCCGATCGAGGTCCCATGCACTCTCTGACTCGTACCGATATGGCAGAACGCCCGGTCGAGGTCCCATGCACTCTCCGACTCGTACCGATATGGCAGAACGCCCGGTCGAGGTCCCATGCACTCTCCGACTCGTACCGATATGGCAGAACGCCCGGTCGAGGTCCCATGCACTCTGACTAGTAACGATATGGCAGAACGCCCGGTCGAGGTCCCATGCACTCCAGCTCATCTCGATATAGCACAACGCCCGGTCACGCCCAATCTTCAATACGGACTTGGGGGACTGGGCACCGTTGGGTTGGTAACCCTGCGGGTCTGCGGGACAAGAGCAAGACAGATTAAGTCCCCATTCAAGATTGCACTTGACCGGGAACTTGGGGGACTTGTTGACAGTAGCCACAGAGGGGCTACAGCAGGCCCACAGACCCGCAGCTAATGTACCAGGGGCCGGCCGGAGGCCCAGGACCGGATCACCAGCGCCCGGCCTCGGGGTCCAGCAGTCTATCATGCCACTAGGGGCCTGGGGACCGGGGGCGCCTGCCTGCCAAAGAGGTCACCAGAGCTGCCCTTTGGTGTGCAAACAGAAGGGAACCAGTCCCACATCGAAGGGTAAGGCCAGACCTCACTCCTGGCCACCTATATAAGGGCCCCAACTACCCTCATTAATAGGTAACTGATCATTCCTACCGCTTATATACGTGCTTAAGTTATATCTATTCCAACTATACTAACTTAGGCATCGGAGAGGAGAAGACCGGCCCGCCCGGTATTCCCCTTAGTAAGCAGGTTTGCAGGAGATCATACGAAGATTCATCTGTCTCTATCAGGCCCCAGAGTTTGTGCAGAAACAGTAACTTAACCCATAATTCAATTTAATATAGTTCATGTAAGGTAACTAAATCATCTTGATGGAAAGAAATTTGGAATGATTTTTGCCTGATTTGGTATGATTAGAAACTAAATCATTATTAGTAAAATAAAATTTGGTAAGAAAGACGAAATAATTTAAAACCGTTAGATTGAGAAGGCAAGATTGTCTTTTTATTTAAGAATGACATGACATAATTTTTTCAATTAATGACATGTCTAGGTGACATGACACACTGTTTCAGCACAAACCCTGGGGCCTGCTAGAGACAGATGAATCTTCGTATGATCTCCTGCAAACCTGCTTACTAAGGGGAATACCGGGCGGGCCGGTCTTCTCCTCTCCGATGCCTAAGTTAGTATAGTTGGAATAGATATAACTTAAGCACGTATATAAGCGGTAGGAATGATCAGTTACCTATTAATGAGGGTAGTTGGGGCCCTTATATAGGTGGCCAGGAGTGAGGTCTGGCCTTACCCTTCGATGTGAGACTGGTTCCCTTCTGTTTGCACACCAAAGGGCAGCTCTGGTGACCTCTTTGGCAGACAGGCGTCCCCGGTCCCCGGGTCCCTGGTAGCAGGCTAGACTGCTGGACCCCGAGGCCGGGTGCTGGTGATCCGGTCCTGGGCCTCGGGCCGACCCCTGGTACACTAGCTGCGGGTCTGTGGGCCTGCTGTAGCCCCTCTGTGGCTACTGTCAACAAGTCCCCCAAGTTCCCGGTCAAGTGCAATCTTGAATGGGGACTTATAACTGTCTCACCCTTGTCCCGCAGACCCACAGGGTTACCAACCCAACGGTGCCCAGTCCCCCAAGTCCGCGTTGAAGATTGGGCGTGACCGGGGTGAGTACCTGTTACCGATGGTATGCAACAGTTTGTGAGTATGTTTGCAATATAAGTAGTACTGTGCTCAAGTGTTGTAGTGCTATGAGCATGGAGATGATAGTGGGGCGTTGAAATCCGCCATGCAATAGATGTGTGCATGGAATGATTATGGGGCGTTGAAATCCGCCATGCAGTAGATTTGTGCATGGAACCTGGACCCCGCGTTCTACCATATCAGAGCGAGCCGGAGAGCATGGGATCTCGACCGGGCGTTCTGCCATATCGAGACGAGTCCCCCAAGTGAATTTGTGCACTAGACCTCGACCGGGCGTTCTGCCAAATCGGTACGAGTCGGAGAGTATGGGACCTCGACCGGGCGTTCTGCTATATCGAGACGAGTCCATATTGCTAGATTGCGACCTCGACCGGGCGTTCTGCCAAATCGGTACGAGCCGGAGTATGGGACCTCGACTGGGCGTTCTGCCATATCGAGATTAGTCCATATTGCTAGATTGCGACCTCGACCGGGCATTCTGCCAAATCAGTACGAGTCGGAGTATGAGACCTCGACCAGGCGTTCTGCCATATCGAGACGAGTCCATATTGCTAGATTGCGACCTCGACCGGGCGTTCTGCCAAATCGGTACGAGTCGGAGTATGGGACCTCGACCAGGCGTTCTGCCATATCGAGACGAGTCCATATTGCTAGGCTGCGGGGAGGTGGCCCCGGTGTTGCGGTCTGCGGAGGCACCGGTCAACACTTGCTAGTTCTTCTCAGCTTCTGTTGGAATAAGCGTTGAGGAAATAGGGTGGCGTTGAGGTGACAAGTCTCGCCGTAGAGCCCCATATTGATCGCAGTTCAGTGCGATGCAGGGTTTTTATCCTGCTGGACAAGAGTACATGTGTTAGATGTAAACTCACCCGGGTGTATAAAGCCCATGCCGGTCGAATGTTCTCATGACCGGGGTCATGCCATGGAGCTGGGTGGACCTCGACCGGGCATCCTGCCATATCGAGACGAGTCCCCCAGTGAGATGCCATGGGGCCGGGTGGATCTCATTCCCGGAAAAATGCTCTCGAGCCGGTTGGATGATCATAACCGGTGAGATGGTCTCGAGTCGGTTGAATGTTACCTAACCGGTGAGATGCCATGCAGCCGGTTGAATGATACCTAACCGTGAACTGCCATGGTACCGGATGGATGACTCATACCCGGAACAATGCTCTCGAAGTGGTTAAAAAACTCATAACCGTTGAGAGGTCTTCAAGCCGGTTGAAAGATCATAACCGCTGACTTGCAGTGAAGATGCCATGCAGCCGGTTGAATGATACCTAACCGTGAACTGCCATGGTACCGGATGGATGGCTCATACCCGGAACAATGCTCTCGAGCCGGTTGAAAAATCATAACCGGTGAGAGGTCTTCAAGACGGTTGAAAGATCATAACTGGTGACTTGCAGTGAAGATGCCATGCAGCCGGTTGAATGATACCTAACCGTGAACTGCCATGGTACCGGATGGATGGCTCATACCCGGAACAATGCTCTCGAGGCGGTTGAAAAATCATAACCGGTGAGAGGTCTTCAAGCCGGTTGAAAGATCATAACCGGTGACTTGCAGTGAAGATGCCATGCAGCCGTGGAGCCTGGGGAAGTGGGGGGGGGGGGGCCTGACGCCTCGGTTCCCGCTCCTAGCTCCCTTACCTGTCGCCAGCAGGCGGGACAAGTGGCTGACATGGATTTAAGGAGGAAGTCCATCAGTCCCATCAGTTATGATGGCGTGGGCAGTTTACTGATGCTGGGACACGTGCTGATAGGGAGCGGTCTGAGATGGAAGGTCTGGATTCGCGAGCGTTTGAGTTGCTCTGATTGCGTGTTTTGGGGGGATTACAAGCGCCTAGGGCACCAGACCTCTCTATAAAAAGGCCTCCTCTGCCTTCTTCATTCTGTTTTGCTCCTTGCTCAGAGAGACTAAGAGAAAGAGAGAAATCCGGCGAAAGCTCTGTGGAGGTGTCCTGCGACATCCGTTGCCTCAAGTGCTCTTTTACTCTTTTCCTACCATTGCTCGCTGCTTTCGCAGGGCGGACTTTCCTCGGTTGAGCATACTAATCGGTAAGTTCTTGCTTTCTTTGCCTGGTGTTGCTCTTGTTTTTCTTTTCGGTGTTTTTGCGGCGGGGGGAGGGGATCTCTGTCGCCGACTAAGTTGTTTTAAGCGGAGCGTCTGCGGTAAATTTGGAGAGGGGCTGCAGAGAGCGCTGTTCTAGCCTGTTGCTGACCAGCGCTAGGGTTTTTTTTTTTCTTCCCCTTAGGTTAAAAATGTCTTTTGCAAGTTCTGATGGGGCTTCCGAATCGGCCGTCAGGCGTCCCGTCGTGGACGATGAGGAGAGACTGGAGGACTGGCTTGGTTCGGAATCCCCGGTGTCTGAAGCCGCTAACCGCTCCCGGAGCGGGGCTTCGTCTTCCGGGTCCCCAGGATCTGAGGAAATACCGCACGGGGTGCGCCTTGCTGGTGCTTCGCCCATGAGCTACACTATCGGGAGAGGGAAAGGTGCCGTGGTGTGCGATGAGCCGGAGGGTAGCATGAACCCGGAGAGATTGCTGCGTTCCGGGAGACGTGGAGTATCCCGGACGAGGTGGCACTACGGCCACTGAATCCCGGAGAGTCAGCCTGTAACCCGAAGGCAGGTTGGGTTGCCGTGCATCTAGACCAGTTTTGCCACGGTTTTTCGCTCCCGCTTCCAAACTTCGTGCAGTACATGCTCAGAGCATTGCAAGTATCTCCCGCGCAGCTTCCAGGCCTCCAGTGGAGGCGACTGCTGAGCCTCGGCTGTCTGTACGAGTTGTCCGGGATGAGTATGCCAACGGTAAACGAATTCCGGGCACTGTACAGGTTGTCATACTCGAAGAAACGAGGGTCCCGGGGTTGTCTGTCCTTCAACGCCCGGTGCTTTCAACCTATCATCACCCATATGCTTTCTTGGGTGGATAACAACTGGAGGAAGAAGGTGGTGATGGCGGGCGGGAAGTGGCAGAAGAGGAGGAAGATGTACCTGGTTCCTGGTGCCTTCCAGCCCCTTGGGGATCAATCGTTTGAGCTATCCGAGTTGGAGCAGGAGAGGATCACGACCATACTCGGGTGTTGGGACGATCTCGAACGGAGCTCTTACAACTTCATCCGGCGGGAAGTGTTGGAGTATTGCTGTCTCGGGCGAGATCCCGGTGCGTAGCAAGTCCTAGCGGTGACACTTTTGCTAACTGTTTTAAATACTAACCTTTGCTCGTCCTGCAGGTGCAACTTCCCGGGCGGTCATCAAACCCGACACCACCCTATCCATGGACGGTGAAGACCTTCTCGCGAGGCTGAAGGAGAAAGACGAGGCCGTTTCACGGACTTCGGTGGACGAGGAGTTTGGTTGGCTTATGGTTCATCCCGAGCCAAGGGCCATGGATGTTGAGGACGACGGGTATGTCCTGGCGCGTGTGAAGAGCCACCCTGCTGCGCCCAAGGCTGGACCCGGTAAGGGCAAGACTACCGGGGGGCCACTAAAGATTCCAGGTGGAGTGAGCCGGATTCCGTACCGGCCGGGGTCAGTCCCGCTCGTCACCCGGGTCACCCGATTAGGCGCGCAATCTTCTTCGCCTGACGGCCAGGGTGAGAAGAGGCGGAGGATCATAGACGTTCCTCCCTCCACGCTGGTGATGCTGACCGGTGGGAATCTGGCCAAACGGCTCAAGGTAACCAGCGGTGCATCGAGTTCCGCTGGGGAGAAGGCTGCCGCTGTTCGGCAGAATAGCCCCGTGCCTGCGGAGGCACAGAGGGGAAGCCCGGAGAGTGCACTCGCCCGGCAGCTGGCGGTAGACCTGGCCGGCCTTGGTCTGGACAGATCTGAGGCCACCGGAGCCTTGGCGGGCGGTAAGCGCCAAAAGTTCAAGGAGTCGGTCCTGCAGGTAAGAATTTCCCGATGCCATTGTACCGCTCGTAACTCATTTCCTTTGTTGCTTGCTTAATTGGCTCTTTGTTGTTATGCAGCTGCTGTACAATCTGTACCAGCCCGATCCGAGCGAGGAGCTGAAGAGGCAGGTGGCCGAGCTGACAGAAGCCCGAGAGCGGCTGGAAGCAGAGAGGTCCCTGCTGGAGCGGGAGAAGGCCAGATCGGAGGAGAGGGCCAAGAAGCAGGTGGCCAAGCTGGAGGAGCAGGTCCGGAGCCTAGAGAAGGAGAAGGAGTTGGCTGAGGAGGAGAAGGCCGAACTGGAGGCCAAGGTGGACGAGCTCCAGGTGCGAGCTGCCGCTGTGCGTGCCGCCTCTGCCGCTGCGGCCGGGGAAGAGGACCCGGAACTGTACGAGCGGGTTGTTCTCAAATACCATGAGAGCGATCAGTTCCTTCAGATCCTGGAGAAGGCCAGGGAATCGGGCATTGCGGACGCGTACACGGAATGAGAGTAGAAGGGGTACCTGGATACCTCCCGGATGTCGAAGGCCGCTGATGAGGATATCCATGAGCAGTCGGATATCCATGAGCAGTCGGCGGAAGAGCAACCAGAAGGGGAGGGTGGACCTCAGATTGCTGAAGGCGCGGCTGCTTCATCCGGAGAGGCTGGTGGATTGCCCGCTGAGGGGGGAGGCGTAGCTCCTTAGGATTTTGCCCTTGCTCTTTTTTGTAAACTTGCCGGAACGGCCTCTGCTTGTATTATCCCTTGACTATGAATATACTTGAATTGGTGGAACCGGTGGAATTTTTCTTGAAAGTAGTTTGCATATACATCTTGATGTTACAGCGGTTGAACCGGTGATATGCCAAACTAACCGCTTGGAGGCTTGGCGAGTCTTACCAGCCCCGGTCTTGCTCCCGGTTGGGATCTGCTCTCCTTTCCCCTATATACCGTTGGAGCTGGCCTTTACTAATCAAACCCTCCACCGCTGTTTTGAGAGCACAGCACTGACTCGTTCGATGAGTAGCCTCATCATGATAGGAGCAGTACTTGCCCGTTTGCGCCGTGGTAAGCTTCCCCTTCGGGTACTTTCTCCTGGGCGGCGGGGGAATGATGTTCCCATTCTCGAGCAAAATGTCCTCGTATGAAGAGGTGAGAGCGGTGAAGACCTCTTGACCGGCCGGTTGTGCTGGCATGATTGCCAGGGGGCGTTCTTGGCGGAACTGCGCAGGCTTGTGCTCGCCCTGGGGTTTATCATAATAGGGCCTTTGCTGCCGTTGCCCCCAATTTCTGCTGGGCCGGCTAGGTCGGGCGGATCGGTTCTCGGTCCGCTGGCTGGTCTTGTCTTCTTGGCGGGGTGGGGGGTGCTCTTCCCGGGGGTGGTCTTCCTGCTGCTCTTCCCGCTTCCTCTTCAGCAGGTGCTGCCCGTACGTCTCGTGATCGGCCTGGGCGTGCCGGATGGCCATTGCCATCAACTCGTCATACCCCTGCGGGAGTTCCACCCGTACGGCGTAGGAAAATTTTCCCGGCCGGAGCCCTTGCTTGAACGCCATCTCGGCGATACCTTTGTCAAGGTTCCGAACCCCGGCCGTCGCCGTATGCCAACGGTTGACGAAAGTCCTCAATTCCTCGCCGGGCGCTTGCATGTAGTTAAAAAGGATGGTCGATGTCTGGGCTCCCTTGACCCAGAGGATGAAGCGGCCTACAAACCGGTCGGCCAACTGTTCGAAGGCCTCGATTGAATTTGCCGGAAGCTCATAGAACTAGCTGAGCGCCTCTCCAGACAGAGTTTCTTGGAAAATATTGCAGCATACTGCATCGGAGTAGCCCTTGGCGCACGTCTGGGACCGGAAACTATCCAGGTGCTGGTACGGGCAGCCGGATCCCGAGTAGGTGAGCTTGAGGGACTTCTGGTTACCAGACCTCCCCAACTCCATAACCCGGTGCGAGAAAGGGCCCATGCGCTCGTTGAACCGTGCGCCTTCCATCGGCCGTGCCGCTCTTCTCTCGTTGGCCTCCATTTGGGCCTTCAAATCCGACACAGTATCGGCGAACATCTGCAATGCCCGTGCAGTCGGGGTCACGGCTTCATCCTCGAACGAAGCGTGTGGCTGAAGGGGCGTCAGCGAGCTCTTGGGCGGTGCCGTGCCGGCCGGTGACTCCGCTCGCTCGGGATCACTGAGCCTCCTGCCTGATGACTGCCCCGCCTCAAACCGTCGAGACTGGCTTGGTGGGGGTGCTTGTGCCCTGGTCATAGCTTCGTTGCGCTGTTGTCCTCTCTCCAGGGCGGTTACCACGGCAGCGTTCACCGCCTCCATTTCTCCATACCGGGCATTGGACTTGGCTCTATCCCGGTCGCCCTCCTCACGCAGGCGACCGACCTCTGCGGCCATTGCCCGTATCTCTCCCGCCATACTGCTCTGGTTGGGGCTGTACGTGGTGTCTCGGTCACTGTTACAACGCGGGCTCTCCTCTCGGTCACTCGGATCATCCGAGAACGTCAGAGAAAAGCCCCGATGCACAGGCCTGTCGTCCTCCGCCGGGCCTTTCCCGCGCGAGCTGTCGTGGTGTGGCCCCGGCGTGCCGGTCGGCCTCCCACAGCTCCCGCCTTCCTGATCGCCCTGGTCGCCGCGCTGCTCCCGCATAACGACCGGGGTGGAGACAAGCGTTTGCACTGGTGCAACACGCTGCTCCTCGGTGGTATTCATTTCCTGTCTTGCTTCCGAATTCTCTGCCATCGATAGTGCTTACGTGGTTTCTTGTCCAAAGTTCCCACAGACGGCGCCAATTGTTTCTGCACAAACCCTGGGGCCTGATAGAGACAGATGAATCTTCGTATGATCTCCTGCAAACCTGCTTACTAAGGGGAATACCGGGCGGGCCGGTCTTCTCCTCTCCGATGCCTAAGTTAGTATAGTTGGAATAGATATAACTTAAGCACGTATATAAGCGGTAGGAAGGATCAGTTACCTATTAATGAGGGTAGTTGGGGCCCTTATATAGGTGGCTAGGAGTGAGGTCTGGCCTTACCCTTCGATGTGGGACTGATTCCCTTCTGTTTGCACACCAAAGGGCAGCTCTGGTGACCTCTTTGGCAGGCAGGCGTCCCCGGTCCCCGGGTCCCTGGTAGCAGGCTAGACTGCTGGACCCCGAGGCCGGGTGCTGGTGATCCGGTCCTGGGCCTCGGGCCGGCCCCTGGTACACTAGCTGCGGGTCTGTGGGCCTGCTGTAGCCCCTCTGTGGCTACTGTCAACACACGCCATATAGGATTGATGCCACAAATCCAAGGCCTCCTTAAGCCCCCCTATCAGTGTCCATTGTCAATAATAGATGCAAGGAAAGAAGGTGGGAATGTAATTATATTGGATTTTGGGAGGAAAGTGCTTTCTTCCTATTTCCCTTCTATAATGAAAGTGTTTCCCTTCCTTATAGCATCTCAAACGCAGGAAATACTTTCATTTCCTTTCTTGAGGCTTATTTTCCGCGAAACAAATGAGGTCTTACGGGCAACTGTTGTATAAGAAGCGGATTAGGCATTTGAGTTGTTCAAGAAATCTGCAAAATTCAAAAGTATGTTGAAGAACACCCGGGATGAAGGTATCGCTGACTATTTTGATGAGTGGGAAGATCAAGGTTGATCAGACATTCAAAAGATGGCTCGAGATGTGGCTGAGAGGAAAAAGAGGGAAAAAGAGACTGAGGCCAATCAGCAATCCTCTGAGGTCTCAGAGATGGATATTATCGAGGCGGAGAAATCCAAGTTTCCATGTGTTGACAGTAGCCACAGAGGGGCTACCCAGGCCCGCAGACCCGCAGCCGCTACACCCGGGCCCGGTTCATGGCTCGGGGCAGGACCGTTAGCACCCAGACCCGATGACAAGAGCCGCCCCGGATTTCACCCTGAAATCTGGATAAGATCCTGCGGAGACCACCTAGCGGAAGCGACAACGTTGATAGCTATGCCTCGACTCCGAGTACTCTTGACCTCTGATAACTAGTCTGCACACTAGGCGATTTAAAACAAAGGGCCCAGGGGAAAGTAATTTAAAAACGTTAGAGTGAGTGGGTAAAAACAATATCGAATAATACTTTATATAAAAATTATTATATCACTTTCCCAATATTTTATTATTGAAAACCACTATGCATGCATTTTCATAAAACGTCCCACGTTTCAGAAAAAACATAGTCATAAATCAGCCCCGCTAATATATCAAATGAACAAATAATATTTTCAAATGAAATTATTTCGAAAACCAATAATAACATATCACGACCAATCCCATTGGCCGAATCCCAAATAATTTTTGTAGTAAAAACCCAGCCCCATTAGTATATCGAATAATCAAATAAAATATATATAGACCAATCCCATTGGCCCATTCCCAAATATTCTTGTAATAAAAATCCAGCCCCGCTGGTTCGAGAATTTATTAAATAAATGAAAGCCTCATAAGAGAAAATATTCCCGAAAGCCAAATATATAAAATATATATCACTGGGCCAATCCCATTGGCCGTTTACTAACATCGAATAAAAAATAGGGGAATGTTAACCACCATATAATAATGAGCCTCCAAGGCTAAGGGTCAGAATCTCTCTTCTCCAAGACTCTACAGCATCCCACGCTACCTGTACTCGTCGACCACCGAGGTGAATTTGACTTATATGGTCAAGTCATCACCTCGCATGGGCTCAGGTGACCAAGCTAGCTAGCAATAAACATATATGGACCCTAGTATGGTGAAAAATTCGAAAACAATACCGAAAACACACTTCCCCTATATATCATAAATCAGTACGGTTCCCAACCGCACATCAGTGGCTTATTAATATAATTAAATAGAACAATAGCCTCGAAGAAAATATACATCACCGACATATCCCATATGCCGTAAAATAATCTCGAAAGAGAATATATATATATATATAAAGCAACGACATGTCTCACATGTCGTGAAATTCATAAATAGTGAAATCGTAAAATTCCCGGAAATCTCATTTCCGGATAAATGTACGTACTATTAAAAATAGTCGTAAATATATAACTCAAATTCATATTTCAAAAAAATATTAAATTCATAAACATATGAGTTATATATATAAGAATTATTGAAGACCGACAATTCATTCCATGCTCAAAACATTATAAAAATAAATTACATTTCATAATTATATGCATGCATTATTTAAAATAAAATCCACTCACAGTACGGCCGAGCGCGCCGCTATTCCAAGCTCTCGTCACGTCGAGTAACCTCTCGACCTGTAACAGGGACGTATTTATAAATATCACTGAACTCGGAAATTACTTAAAATAGTTAAATCTACGGACGTCCTCACTCGCACGAAACTTCCTAATTTTTCCTTTTCAGTTATCGGTATAGGTATTACGCCTCAATACCGAACAATCTACGTCCGAAATTACTCAGGACACCCACCCCGTGTCCGATCAATCCTTATACTAGTTATTTCGTCGTGAAAACCTATTTAAAAAAGCTTTTATCTATTTACGGTAAGTCAACAGTAAATTTTAATGGTCAAACAGTAATTGTGAAAGTCAAACAGTAAATGGTTAAAGTCCAATTACTACTTACCATTTACTTTTACTGTTTACTGTTTTACCATTTACTTTTCACCTTTTACTGTTTTACTTTAAGCTTTTACTGTTTCACTATTCATCATCTTCAACCTCTGGCAGTCGGAACAACAGCGCCGCCACAGGAGGCCAAAAATACCTCCATTCGACTCCAAAATTTCACAGCAGCGTCGTCATCACCTTGGGAACTCATTCCCGTCACCTCCGCCGCCAAAAACACACGCAGCCGCCGCATACGGCGGCCGGAATCCCCAAACTCCAATTTCTCTAAAAATCAACCAATTCAACACCAAATTACACTCAATCGACTCCAAACAATGTTCTAAACTCAATTCTAGCATCTAATTACAACAAAAACATCAAAATCCCAACCTCGACAAAAATCACAGAAACCCTAAAAATTTCAAATCCTAACTTCTCCTTACCTAGTTCGAATTGGTTCAATTCCTTCTATGGACTTGTTGTACAAATCGAGATCTTCCTTTCCCCCCTAGAATCGGGCCAAGAGTTGGCCGGACGAGGGAGGTCTGGTTCGATCGGTGGCGTTCGGTCTCGGGCGTCGCACGGCCAAGCTGGGGCGAACCACGCTGCACCGCTGCCACAGACGTGAAGAGGAGGCCGGTGCGAGTCGAACGACACCCGTGTGGCGGTCTAGTTCGGCCGGACGGCCGAGGGTCGGTGGAGGTCGGGCCGAGTCGGGCGAGAGGAGAGAGAAAGAAGAGAAAGAAGAAAAAGAAAGAAAAGAAAAAGGAAAAAGAAACGGGGATTTCCCTTTCGGGAAATTTTCCTCCCGACTATTTATACTCGTCCAAAATTGGAAAGTTACGTATTTTACATCGTAACTTTTTCATACGAACTCCAAAATAAACGTGTCACGTGTCCACGATCTCGTTTTAACGTCTTCTACCTCGTCATGAAATAAGATCCTCGGTCGGGTCAACTTATTTAAAAGTCAACCTTTAGAATTTCCGAATCGTAAAAACAAATCCTGAAATGTAAAAATAAAAGATAAAACTGTCAAAAGGTAATTCGAGGTTTGGGTCGTATCACCCGAGGCCCAGCAGCTGTCACACCCCGGTCCCGGTGTAGGTGGAAATTAAACACCTGACGTCGAAACAGAGGCGCGAACGGAAAAAAATAAAATTAAAACAAATAAATACAGAATACTTTACAGAAATGTTAAAAATAAAACATTTGTAATAACAAAATATTTTACAAAGAAAATAACGCCTTGCGTTCTATCTCACTCGACTCTTCCTCAACGTCACAGTTAATCTTCTCAAAAAACTTGTCGTACCACGTACGTTTCTGAACAAGAAAAATCTCTAGGGGTGAGCTTACGCTCAGTAGGGCCAAACCTCTTAAGGTTAATCTTAATTATGTTACAACAAGTTGTGAAATAAAAACATAAAAATTAATAATAATCAGATGCATGAATGCAAATGAAATTCTTCCACTCAGTTACCAGACATTACACCATATATCAAAAACAATAGAGCCCTACACGTCCCATACCATGTATTTTACCCACCTTGGGTGACTCTAACGTTTCAGACACATGATCTAATAATCGACAACTCTTCGTTATATGTGTCTCTTTTGCTAGTCGTCTTGTTAACCTCATGGTCCCCAGTCCCGAAACCCGAAAAGATCGTTTTATCGACTTCTGCGTCGAAGGGGCATACTTTCCCCACATTTGTGCACGGTGGGCTGATCATAGCTACTGGATGTCCCCATGAGGAAACTCAACTACGCAAAAGGCATTCTTTCCTCTCAATCTCATTCTCAACTTTTCACAATCACCACTCTCAAATGCATAGTCACGGGACCTCTCAATGCATTATGAATACCACTTGAATGTCGGTACTCATATTAAAATATACAACACATGCCTATATGGAAAGCAGTAACGTCGATCATATAACTCATCAATTACAAAAGCTTTAAATCAAAAGCGATAACATTCAAGAGTTAAATCAAACAATGTCACGCAACCACCGAATTCAATTATAATCTAATTATCAATTTAAAATGAGGTTCCCTGAGAGACCCTACCTGTAATCCGAGTTAGTTCCGATGCTAAACGAAACAGTAGCTCAGCGACACGCATTCTGAAATCCTTATCCTTATGCTTTTTTTGGAAATTGTAAGTATGCATTCATTCCTTGTATCGAACCTCCGTTCAGATAGAGCTGACCAATCACTTCAAAGTTGTATAAGTAAGTCCTTGATAATTACTAAGGACACCCAAGTCTCCTCATTCTGATTCTGCTTCTAATAGTTGTTAAAGTCTCATATTGAATCCTGATTCTGAGAATGTCTGCGAACTACTTCAAATCAACTTTGATTGATTATCCCAAATTTACTCTGGACACCCAAAGGATGTCTCCACCAAATCTCATAATTAATAAGGATAACCAAATAGCCTTATTTCTGATTCTTCCGTGCTTTTTCCCCCAAATCAATATATAACTTAGCTTCAATCTTGACGTTGTATTACCATTATGCTCCATAATAGAATTTGGTCAGCTATAGCTTCAGTTCGATCACTTTCCAGAACTCAAAGCTTTATGTTTCAGAGATAAATTACACGTATCAAGGTGGCTACCTTCAAAGAATGCTCTAAATCAACAAACCCCACCAATCTGTAATTTGGTTCCACGGCTCCATTTTCTTCTTTAAATATATCCTTAATCATGCGAAGGTTAACAACCTACAAGAATTTTCACCTTTAATTGCTGTACTAAATTCCCTCTATTTCAACTACTTTCTGCACCCATAGAAGTCCTCTGTACACCCATGCTAGCAACGGCAAGCATAACTGGACATGAGCTTAACCATCAATTGCCCAATTTCTCCATTTCCACTTTTTAATCCCCTCACATTCCTGAAAGTCCTGACATCACAAGGTCATAGATTTAAACATCACAAAGTCTGAATCTTTTATTTGTGGTAGTTAACCCACCTAATGATTTCAGCATCCAGTTTAACAACTTCCCACCATTCTCACACAACTCCATCACAGTACCACTACTATCATGCACTCCTCTACCAACATATATAGAGACCATAATACACCTCACCATTTCCAAACAACAATCAATCTCTGCATTCCAGTATATCTAAGAAATTACTAAACATCCATTAAAACATCTCCAAAGACAAAACCAGTACAGTAGTAAACTCCATAAGTCCAACTGTTGCTAATACCGACGAAAAACAGGAATCCAAGTATATCAACACCATTCTCACACCCCAAGATTACTACTTCACCAGAAATTAACAAATGAAATCAAAATCTCTCCAAGAACAGGAAACACAAGCTGAGCAGTAAACCCATAACTTCAATTCTTCAATTCCAAACCAAAATCAAAACCAAGCATATCAACATCTAAAGCTCGTCATGAAGATTAATTCTGATACCTGAATTGAAATCATAAGTCGCCAGACAAGAACATAGAACCACCCAAAATCCCACAGCTTCAACTAATCGATTCTCCCTCCTCAAAGCTTGTCTTAAGAAACCAACACGCAGGGACATCGAGGGCAACAATACGAAGCTACGAATATCGGCCTTGCCTCCCGCCGTGGTCGGAATCGAGACCTCGAATAGGAAGACTCACTACCTTCTGTTCTTTGTTTCTCAGTCAACAGAGCTCGCAAGGCAAATCAGGAACAGGAAGTGGACGGCGACGACATGGCGAAGCCGTGGCTATCCTCACCCCGTCGAGAGACGGCTGGAAGAGGGAGGAGAGGAGGGGAGGAGCTCCATCGCTGCAGAGTAGCTCCGGACCGGGTCGGTTTGGGCTTTGTTCTGTTGCATCTCAAGCAAAATCCAACTTATTTATACCCAAAATCCAACGGTCCAAATCTTGAAGTCAATCTTAATCAAGGGTCCAAATAAAACCGACACTAAAAATCTATTTTCAATTAATCCTCGGATAAAACCAACTTCCAAAAATCATTAAAAATAGTTCTGGTGTCCAAACGATGCTCCGTAAAAACCAACGAACTCGTAACGACGTCTACTTTAAACTTACGGCTTGAAAGTTAGAATTAGACAAACTAAAAATTTAATTAAATTTCAAGAGCTATAAGAAATGTAAATATAAGAGAAATCGTTATTAAAATAACTCGAAAATAATTTTCTTAATTAAAATAGAAAATCGAATTTCCAGGATATTACAGCAGCCTACCTTATGGCCAGTGGCCCGGGAGTCAGGGGCGCCAACCTGCCAACAGACCACCGAAGCCGCCCTTATGTATGAACAAAAGGGGATCAGTCCCACATCGAAAAGTAAGACCAGACCTCACGCTCGACAACCTATATAAGGGCCTCAACCACCCTCATTAATAGGTAACCAACTCTCCAACTACTTATTATTCTCGCTTAAGTTATCCATTTATACCAACGATACAGACTTAAGCATCAGAGAGGAGAAGACCGGCCCGCCCGGTATTCCTCTTAGTAAGCAGGGCTTGCAGGAAGGAATCACACCAAGATCCACCAGTCTCTGTCAGGCCTACGGATTTGTCCAGAAACAATTGGCGCCGTCTGTGGGAAGATCTTACGAAAAGTTGTGTTGCTCTACCGGAGAGTAGAGCCCGATCGATCCTTCGAACGACGATTTAGAATCAAATTCACGTTCCGGACACCATGGAGAGAAAGAAGTTGAAAGCTGGCGCGGGAAGGCCGGAAGAGGAATTTCGGGACCAAGACCCTAGAGCTGAGGTCAACGCGAGCTCTATCTCGGCTCTCGACTGGGACAAAACCCTCGATCACCGGGGCTCAGATAACGTCGCGGGTCCTGACCAACGCAATGAGGAGGAAGAGATAAAAAAGACGAAGGAAGAAGTCGCGCGATTGCGAGAAGGGGGCGATCGGGACCGACTAAGGACAGATACCCGATACCAAAAGTTGGAAGCGGTGAATATCGCCCTATTGGCGGCCTTGGAGAAGGGGCAACAGCAGAACACCTCCCGGGCAGCGGTGTAACAACCCTTCCTGGAAATTCCCTCGGAAAATCCGAAACAGGTCCGAAATATTAACCCCAAAACCAAATAAAATTCCTTTGCTCCCAAACCGCAACCGCCCACCCACTGGGAACAAAATCTGACCAATTCCTTTATCGCTAAATTTGACGTAAAATTCTATTTCTGAACAAGTTTTACCTTTTATGGAAAGTAAATAGTAAAATTATAAAGTCAACAGTAATAGTCAAAGTCAGACTTACTATTCAATTTACTGTTTAACCTTTTTATTGTTACTATTTACCCTTGTACTGTTTACAGTACTGAATTACTGTTTTACTGTTTACCATTTACCTTTTACCATTTTATTTTTCACATTTTTACCCTTCGTCAACCTTTCGCCGCCGGCAGCAGCGCCGCCGCCACCGCAGGAATTCAATCCCGTCGTCCCCCGCCGTCAAAAACCTCAGAGCCGCCAGGAACGGCGGCAGAATCGCCCCACCTTCCATCTCTCCCAAAATTCAACAATCAAACCTCAAATTACACTTAATCTACTCCAAACAATGTTCTGAACACAATTCTAGCCTCCAATTCCATAAAAAACATCAAACTCCCAACCTCCACCGAAATTCATAAAAACCCTAAAAATTTCAAATCCTAATTTCCTCTTACCTTGGCTGAATCAGATCAATTCCCTCCATGGAATTGACGTGCAGGCCGAGGTCTCTCTTTACCCCCTGGAATCGGGTCGATCGGTGGACGGAGGAGGGAGAACTCGGTTCGACACAATCGAGCTTTCTCAAGCTCCAACCGGTCGAATGACGGCGATCCGTCTCGAATCCCCACCCCAGACTTGAAGAGGAGAGAAGGACGAATCGATCGACATTGGTGGCGCACCGATCAGTGGCCGGACTGCAGAGAACCGAGTGCCGGCGCCTCCGTGGGTGGGACTCGGGCTCGAGCCCGATCGGGGAGAGAGAGAGAAAGAAAAGAGAGGAATAAAGAAAAAGAAAAAAAATGGAATATTCCCTCCTCTCCAAAAATATTCCCTGATCCGGAAAGTTCCGCTCGTTTTCCAGAAATTTCCTCCCCCCCTCCCGATTTTTACGTCATAACTTTTACACACGAACTCTAAATCAAACCTGCTACATGTCCATGAACTCGTTTTAACGTCCTCTATCTCGTCGATAAATAAAATTCTCGGTCAGATCAACGTATTAAAAATCAATCTTTGAAACTCCCGGATCTTAAAATAAATTTTCAAAACGTCAAAATTAAATCAAAACTTTTTAGGGGGTATTTTAAGGTTTGGGTCGTTACAAGTGGCACGGCTTGTACTAAGCAAAGGTGACGAGTTCCCGCACCTAGAGGTGGGACAGCCTACGGGGAGGATAAAGATTGCGCATTTGCCAACATCACTCTTTCAGGAAGCTCTGAGGAATTTCGGGCCGGATGAGCCCTCGCACCGGACGAACTTAGCATCAGGCAAGCAGGACAGCTCTACGGCGAGGGCGCTTCAGACGCTCTCCACCTCGGTGTCAGATATGAAGGCCCGGGTGGAGGCCAACGAGAGGAAAGCAGCCAGGCCGCCCGCAAGTGCGCGCTTTAACGAACGGACGAGACCGTTCTCCCGCCAAGTGCTGGAACCCGGGAGAGCGAGCGTGGGGAAGTCGTTAAAACTAACGTACGCCGGAACGGGATGCCCTTTCCAGCACCTGGACAGCTTTAAGTCTCAAACGGACTCAAATGGCTATTCTGATGCCACGTGCTGCAATGTGTTCCAAGAAACGCTCTCAGGGGAGGCGTTTGGCTGGTTCTATGAGCTGTCGACAAACTCGGTAGAAACGTTCGAACAGCTGGCGGATAAGTATGTCAGCCGATTCATCCTTAGAGCCAAAGGGACCCAAACATCAACGGTCCTCTTCGATTGCATGCAGACGAACCACGAATCACTACGCGCGTTTGTTAACCGATGGTAAATCGCCACGACCGGGGTCAGAAACCTCGATAAAAGGATCGCCGAGATGGCGTTCAAGCAAGGGTTAAGGCCCGGAGAATTTTCTTACGCCGTACTAGTAAAAGAGCCGCGGGGGTACGACGAGCTGATGGCCATGGCCGTCAGGCATGCCCAGGCTGAGCATGAGACGTATGAGAATCGGCTGCCCAAGCGAAGGTCGGAAGACCTGTTACCGACCCACTGGGAAAACAAGACCTGGCGGCAAGACCGGGGTCGTAAGCCTACGCGTGTCGGGAGAGCCGGAGTATGGGGCGATCAGCGACCTCGCCGGAGTGGCAACGGGATCTCATGGAAGGGTGGAAGATCCACGCCTCTGCGCTCGGCACAACCCGTGGCAGTAGCACCAACGGAGCAGCAACAACAACCCCTGGCTATAATGCCTGCGCGGCGACAAGAGCGGACCCTGGTCATCATGCCAGCGGGAAGGCCCGAGAGCCTAACCACACTGACGCCCTCCTATGAAAACACCTTCAATAAAAACAAAGGGGCTACTCCCCCGCCGGAGGCGAGAGCGCACTCGAAGGGAAACATCGCCCGGGAACACCCCGGGAGGTATTGCTCCTACCGTGACGAGGCAACCCGCTGGACTAACGACTGCCAAGCCCTGAGATCGGTAGTGGACGGCCGAATCCGGACAGGAAATCTGCAAAGACACAGGCAGGGTGCCTGAAACATGGGAAACATACGCACTCGAGTCCCCAGACAGATCGAGGTGCATGGAGTATAAATGTGATACACAGGGGGCCCCACATCGATCGACTCACGGGGAACTCAAAGAAGCGGTGCCTAAGGTCGATCCGGGGAAATGAAGTGTATGCCTTTGGAGGAGGAAGCGGCCAAGCCGCTAAAATCGGATGGAAGTCGGTCACGTTCCATAAGGAAGAGGAGCCGGAGGATCTAATTCAACCGCACAACGATCCCTTCCTCGTTACGATCCAGATAGATCACTGGATAACCAGTCGGATGTTAATCGACACCGGGGCTTCTGTCAATGTAATGTTTCGAGAAGCGTACAAGAGGCTGAACCGAGGGAGGGGCAAGTTATCCCAGGATAACGAGCCACTGATAAGCTTCTCCGGTGAGGTATTCCAGCCCTTGGGGTCGGATTACTTGTCGCTGATCTTCGGCTAGAGAGACAGAACGAGAAAGGAACACATGGAGTTCATTATAGTGGACTGTCTGTCCTCATACAATGGCATAATCGGCCGGCCGGGATTATGGAGGCTGAAACCGTTTATAGCCGGCCACATGCTAATGTTAAAAATTCCATCCCCCTCTGGCGTCATCACCATACGAGGGGATCAGAAGATCGCCCGCAAATATTATGCGGAGGCCTTGGCCTACTGTAGAAAGTGGGCCGAGGTCTTCACGGCGTCCCGACGAGCGCTGTTACCGGACTCGGGTATTGACCCTTGTGATGACACTGACTCCGACGAGGAGAAGCCGAAACGCCCGTCGGCTGTAGAGGAAACCGAGGCGATCTCCATCTCGGAGGACCACCCAGAGCGAACGGTGGTGATAGGAATGAAACTCGCCCCGGACTTTAGGAAAGATCTCATCGCCTTTCTCCGGGGGAACAGTTAAGTATTCGCATGGTCCTATGATGACATGCCGGACATATCCCCAGAAATAGCTGTCCACCAGCTAAATACCCTGCCCGGCATTCCCCCGGTAAGGCAGAAAAGAAGGTCCTTCAGCCCGGCGAAGTATGAGGCGATCAGAGAGGAAGTGCAAAAACTGAGAGGCATGGATTTCATCCGAGAAGTTCAGTATCCCCGCTAGCTCGCCAACGTGGTTATGGTCCCAAAGAAGGGAACCGACCAGTGGCGCATGTGCGTTGACTTCGCAAACCTAAACCGGGCGAGTCCGAAGGACATCTTCCCGCTCCCCCGAATAGACCAGCATATAGACTCGACCTCGGATTTTAAACTATTACGCTTCATGGATACCTATGCCGGATACAACCAAATAAGGATGAGCCCGGACGATGAAGAGCACACCTCGTTCACAACTGACCGGGGGACCTACTGCTACAAGAGGATGCCGTACGGCCTAAAAAACGCCGGGGCCACGTACCAACGGGTAGTAAACCGCATGCTAGAACAAGAGATGGGTAAAACGGTGGAAGTCTACGTGGATGACATGCTGGTCAAAAGCTTGACTGCAGGAGCCCACGTCCGAGACTTGGCAGTAGTCATCGGTAAGATGCTCAAGTTTGGGATGCGCCTGAACCCAAAGAAGTGCATTTTCGGGATTTCGGAGGGCCTGTTTCTGGGCCACATCATTAGCCAGCGGGGAATAGAAGCTAACCCGCTGAAGGTTCAGGTGATCCTAGATACGGAGACACCGGAGGAAAGAAACCAAGTCCAAATGCTGACCGGCCGATTAGCCGCATTTGCCAGGTTTATTTCCCGCCTAACTAACAAGTGCACCCCGTTCTTTAAACTGTTTAAGGTGCAGCAGTTCAAGAAAATTCACTGGGCAGCGGAGCACGAAGCGGCATTCCAGTCCATTAAGGCGTACCTGTCTGCAGTACCCCTCTTATCCAAACCGGTACCGGGCGAGATGCTGTACCTCTACATAGCTGCATCGGAAACAGCCGTCACTGCGGCTCTCGTCAGGAAGGAAGACACGCTCGAGCTCCCTATGTACTACCTGAGAAAGGGATTTACCGGAGCCGAAAGCCGATATCCTGACATCGAAAAACTGGCTCTGGCCCTGATCGTTAGCGCCAGGAAGCTCCGACACTATTTTTAAACTCACTCCATCACTCTGTATACCAACCACCCTCTGCGGCAGATCCTGCAAAAGCCAGAGACTAGCAGCAAGCTGGTACGATGTGCCGTCGAGTTGGGAGAGTTCGATATAATCTATGCCCCGCGAACGGCTATCAAGGGCCAGGCTGCTGCGGATTTCATATGCGAACTCACCCCGATGGCTGTGGGAGCGCACTCCGATCGGCCCGAGAGCACCAGACCAACTGAGACCATAAAAGCCGAACCGGGCCTTCCTAGCGGTTGGAAGCTTTATGTGGACGGTTCTATCACAAATAAGCGGAGCGGAGCCGGCATCATGTTAACTGCACCAGATGGTCAGTCGTATGAATATGCCCTACGATTCCTTTTCAACACTTCCAACAACGCTGCTGAGTATGAGGCCCTCATAGCCGGCCTGCAACTGGCCAAAGAAATGGGAATCCCATCCATAGAACTATACAGCGACTCAAGCCTGGTGGTAAACCAAATGAACGGGGTGTTCGAAGTCAAGGAGCCTTAGTTTGCCTCCTACTAGGCGTTGGCCAAAACCCTGATTGGGCCGTTCGAGGGCGCAACCATTTGGCATGTCGATGCCCTGGCAAGGTTGGCAACCGGGAACTACCCACCGGAGTACCGCAGAGCTAAAATCGAAACTCTTGAGAAGCTGAGCATAAGCAAGACCATCTCCGAGATATTTACGGTAGAAGAGGCTCCTCCGAGTTGGATGGATCCTATCATAAAGTACTTGGTTGACAAAATCAGCACGCATGATAAAATAGAGGCTAGGAGGTTACACCTCAGGTGCGCCAGGTACAGAATCCGCAAGTTGTACCGAAGGGGACACAGCTTCCCCCATCTGAAATGCGTAACAAAAGAGGCGGGAGAGGTCATCATGCGAGAAATCTACGAAGGAGTGTGCGGTAACTATTCTGGTGCCCGATCCCTATCCCTATCCCTATCTCCTCTAGTACACGGCCTCTATGGGAACCTGGATGTTGTTCGCCTCAGTAGCACACCCGCAAACAAACGGCCAGGTTGAAGCGTTCAACAAAATCATCAAAAATCTCCTCAAGAAGAAGTTAGACGACAAAAAGGGGTTGTGGGCTGAGGAACTCCCGGCGGTCTTGTGGGCAATCCGCAACAGAGGAGACCCCGTTCTGTATGGCATTCGGGAGACCCCGTTATGTATGGCATTCAGGAGCAAAGCAGTACTCCCCGTAGAGACCGACATGCCCAGTGGCATGGTTGAGAATTATGAAGCTGAAACAAACGCCGAAGGGATACGGCTCAACCTGGACCTCATTGAAGAGCGGCGTGACCAAGCGCACATGCGAAACCAAACGTACAAGCAACGGATCGCCCGCTACTATGACAGAAAGGTCTGGGAAAGGAGGTTACAAGTGGGGGATTGGGTGATGAAGAAAGTTAAAAAAAACCGCTGGCCTTGGAGCCAATGTGGGAAGGGCCCTACCAAATCACCGCTGCCGTGGGCCTGATGACTTTCCACATCATAGATACCAATGACATCTATTCCACCCGCCCATGGCATATTCAGCATCTCTAGTACTACCCTAAGTGAGGTCACTGCCTTAAAGTGGACAGTGTTGTATTCAATACCAGCGTTATTAATCCAATAAATCACTAGTTTTTCCAACACAGCTAGTTACAAAATATATACATATATTGAGTATCGGCCGTTACTGCCTTCCGGGGCTACGAGAAACCACTAATCAGTGCCACCGGCGCCTCTAATCCCTGACCCATCGGCCCTGAGAGACCGCTCTTGTTCCAACTTCTCGGCCAAGGCTACTTCAGCCTCCATCCTCTCGGCATCGAGCCAGCCTTTCTCTCTCCACTCCAAATAGGCATCATTTATACCCTTCGCACGGGCGACCTCCAACATCTCCGCAAGTTCCACCGAGTCCTGGAATTCATTAATAGCTTTATCAGCAGCCTCCGTAAGTTGGGATTCTACATACTTCTCCCCCCCTTTAGGACTGCTGCTACTTGGGCCCATAGCTCCAAGTTCTTTGCCTTCAGGTCCGTTACCCTCTCGGAAGCCTCGACAAACTTGCCTTCCAGCACGGTTGCCCACTGCCCAGCTTCGGTCAGGGTCGACTCCAGTTCCCTAACTCTCTCCTCTAGAGCAGCCACCAGTCTACTCGCCTCCTCCCTCTTCTGCGCAAGCTTAACCTCCAGCATTGATAGCTGCATCGTGAGGTCCTCCACCTGCTTCTCCAAGGCCGGAGCCTCTTCACTAGGTTCAGCGGCATAAAGACTGTGAACCAACTGGTACAAGTGCATGAAAAAAGTACGTCAGCTTGTAAAACAAAAATGAGAGGGAGCGTAAAAGAGCCTCAGTTTCACACAGCGGTATGCAATCCGACTTACCCGTAGACCCAATTCCACAGCCTTCTTCCGGCTCTCACCCGGCCGTGCATCCCTAGGAGTTCCGCGGTCAAGTCCCAAGGCCTCGATGGTAGCAACCACGAATCTACCAAACCCACCATCACCACAGCCGCGATCAGCTCCCGGCTCACCGGTTTCCTGCCTTCTTCTACCAGCGGTTTGCTCCGCCAAGGCCAATGCTGACCTTTCTCTGGTCGAGCTGGACGCCCCGGTCTCAAACATCCTTGCCCTTTTTGCCGGAGCCTCCCCAACATCGCTTCCGCGGTACCATATCACATCCGCTGCCTCTCTCTCCCGCGGGGCTCGTGCCCCCACAGGCCGCAGTAGAGGTCCCGGACCTGGTGTCCCCACCGGTCCTACATCCCAAATAATAAGCGGGGTACACTCCTCGCCGCCCGGTCGCTGACAGTAGTGGGAGTCCGGAAACATGAGCGGCACAGGATCCCTATGCACCGTCCTCTCTAGGGTGTCAGGATCTACAACAGTTTTCGAGGCCGTTTCCCCCATCTCCATCAACCTCTGGGCCACAAGTTCATCATCCACCTCGATGGTTTCCTCACTCCGAACAGCAAGCCGGGGGGCATTAGCTGAAAATCAATAACCCGAACGGTCAGAATAAAAATACTACTGCACAAAACAACAGTGCAAGGCACCTTACCAGGTTTTCTCCCCATCTCACATATCTCTAGCACGTTCTTCCGGATAAAATTGTAAGAGCTCCGGCCTAGATCATCCCAACAACCAAAAACCCTGGTTATCTGCTGTCTCTCCAAATCGCCCAAGCGGTACGATTGATCCCCGATAGCTCGATAAGTCTCGGGCACCTGGAAGCTCCTCGAGCTACGTTGCCACCTACCTCCGGCCATCACAACCTGTCTCCTCCACACATTTGAAACCGACGACGGGAGGTGAGTGATGGGAGGATCGAAGTGTCGTGCGGCAAAATTCACATAGCCGGTGGCTTGGGCCTTCTTGCAGTAAAGAATTTTATAAAGCCTGCGGAACTCATTCATCGTGGGCCAGTCCATGTTGCTAAGATTGAATAAGCACCCAAGACCGAGCAACTGCCTCCATTGGTTGCTAGGAAGCTGGGTGGGGGAGATGTTTATCAGGCTCAGCACGTATTGGACAAACTTAGGCAGCGGTAGAGATAGCCCATGCCGAAACTGATCCTCAAAAACGGCAACCCAACCTTCCTCCGGGTTGCAAGCCAGTTCTCCGGGATAAAGACCCCGAAGCTTAATGGACGAATCAATGCCCCACTTCGCTCGGAAATCCCTTATCTCGCCAGCAGTCAGGCTCTGAGTCGGCTCATCGCAGTAAATCGCCCTGACACAATCCAACAACCGGTACCTCACGGGCCCTTCCGCCGACACACGGCCGGCACCGGTGATAGGAGCACAATGTGCGACGATATTATATGCTTTTGACCTCGTTTATGCTTCGTTTAACCCTTATTTATCTAAGATTGAGTCATAATTTAGTTTAGTGTCATTTGGTAGAGTTTTTATCAAATGTGCTTTAGAATCCGAAAAATGACTAAGTTTAAGTAATCTGGAAAATAACGTAAGTTATCTTTTTCGTGATTCTGAGATGAGTAAAAAATGCGATCTATCCTTGTCCGAATTTAATGAAATTTGGTGTGCTTATTGTTCATATACTGAGGAATGTTTTGTTAAAATTTCAGAACAATCGGAGTTCGGGAAGTCATCCAAAAGATGGCTGTAAAACTGCAGCTCGAGCAACAATGCTCTAGGAATCCTGACGATTTTCCTGGGACTGTGTCCCAACTTCGAAAAATCATTCCCGATGACTCACAAAGAATTTGGTCGAACTGTTTTATATGGAATTAGCTATGTGTGTTTAGTTTATCTGAAACTTGGAATCGTATCAATCGGAGCTCCGAGGAGGGAGATATGCCGGAGTTACTACAACAAGGTATTTTCTGCCGATTCCAGGATGCTACTGCCTCCTTTTCGCAATTTCTGTTTTCGATGGATCATATGGTGTACAAATGCATATGTGAAGATGGTCCAAGCTTAAGGAACGAAAGAGGAAGACACCAAGCTAAAGCAATGAAGAAAAAGATGAAGAAAAGTGGCTCTCCTAGTCAAGCCAGGAGATGTTGCCGATCGGCAAGCATTTGCTGCCGATTTGCATGCCGGCAGGTTTTGGGGCATTTTTGGTGGATCAAGACTTACCAAATGGAGTCCAAAGATTATTCAAGAAGTCCATGAAGATGTGAAGCCCAAGCCTTGAAGAAAAATTCAGAAAAAGAAAACCTAATTGAACTATGAAAGGAAGGTTTCAAACCCTTATTCCACTAGGTTTTCTGATTACCTTATGTAACAAGGGCTGCCGGCACCCTTTTCTCTATATATAGCCTCACTTTGTCATTCTGAAAATCATCTCATCTCAAGCATAGAATACTAGCATAAAGCTCTACCAATTCTCTCAAGCACCAACACCCAAATACAAAGCCAAAACCCATCACCACCACCACCACAAACTGCCGTACCTCTCACCTTGGTTTTTCTGCCGATTCTTGTTCTTGCCGAGCACCAAGCAGCAGCAGCCGAGCACCATATTGTCATGCTTTGAGGAGTCTTCAAGGTTTCTAAAGTGTGATCCATTCCCCATATGGCTTTTGTATTTATTTATGTTTGGTTATCTTGTAAGAACTTGTTTCAATTCTTGGTTTTTGCTAAACTGTTGTATGAACCGATTTATTGAAGTTTGTATAAGTTGTTTCGTTATTTTAACTTGTGTTTTTTGTATGTTTGATAATTAGGGCAGTGGTATTAGAAGCATGTTTAGGATTTAAATTGGTTAGTAATCTAAGGGATGTGACTTAAAAACCGAAGCATTAGTATTGGCTGGAAGCATGTAAATCTAGATGTTAGGTTTCATCAAACTAGAAAACATAAATAATTCATACTTGTAGTTGTCTTGGTTTGTGTTTTCGCCTAGAGTAAAACCCTTAGAACTTGCATGTTAAATAAGATGATTGACAATTTTGCTTGTTTGCATGTCTTCGATTTGTGATTCATATGCTTAATTGTTAATCATGTAAAATCGGTTAGCATAACCTTAGGATTATACTCGTAGTTAATCTTAAGAACTCTAGCAATCAAACGATTAGATGACCTCGTAGGCTCTAGTTGGGATCGAAACTAATTTGAGTCTTGAACATGCTAAATACTTGTCTCTTACCTTCTTACATGCAAATCTACTAGTTAAAGAGTCTTTTGTGTGAACTGTTTTGTGTGAGAGATGATGATCACTTGTATATAGTAAATTAGGATTTAATTTCGTGTTTATTTTCATATTCTTAGTATTAGGGGCAGCAAGCTGCCGACGCCTATACCTTCCCCCCATTGTGACGTTTTATGTATATTTGTGTGGATAATTTGTCTAACAATCTCATATTTCAGGTACCCTTAATCCCCGGCTTAGAACGATCCCTACTTGCTCATACTACTAACGATATTGTGTAGGGTTATTATTTGTGTGAGCCTCGCGGCTCACACCAATCGGCAGGACTGGCTGATCTCCCAGATTCCATAGACCTAAAACAAAAGTTATCCTACGCACAATTAGCTGTTGACGGGAACGGACAAAACACTGAGCAAAATAACAGCACAGACAGAAACAAGGAGCCAAGCTTTAACAAAGTATGACAGGAAGAGAGGAGGGAGGGGCGAAGCATTTTATAGGCTGCAAAACTACACTTTGTTGATAATTAGGGCACTCAAAAGGGAGAGGCAACCCAGCCGCAGATCCCTTCCATCTCAGACCGCTCCCTATTGACACGTGTCCCAGTATCAATAAAATCCCCACTCCATCATAACTGATGGTACTGATGGACTTTCTCCTTCAATGCATGTCAGTCACCTGCCTCGCCTACAAAAGGCAGTTGAAGGAGATAGGGGTGAGAACCGAGGCGTCCAGCCCCCCACCACTTCCCCAAACGCCAACCTCAATTCAAGGAAAGCCATCCCATCGGCGCATTGCCGTCGCCATCGGCATCCCATCGGGAATATACATTCCACCGGCTCATAGGTATTCCATCGGTTATGTGGCATTCCACCAGTTCAAAGGCATTCCAACGGGTAATATACATCCCACCGGTTTCACCTGGCATTCTATCGATTTGGTCACTTTCCTTCGCGCCTACGGCCACGGACAAGCCAGCAACAACTCAAGGCTTCAAAACATCGGGCTTTATAAATTCGGGAGAATTGTTTCTCTAACACAGGACAAATCTTCCTGCAGGATAGAAACCCTGCACATATATCACGCCTGTACGAACAAGGGCTGTGACACGATCAGTGGTACACCCAACAACAACCGGGTCACTGACCGGGAGAATTGTTCCTCTAACACAGGCCAGATCTTCCCGCAGACTAGAAACCCTGCTTCACACAAAGCTGTGAAAAATATGGGGGATAAATGGCTGGGCCACCCCACCGGGAGAAT
The DNA here is from genome assembly GCA_963682095.1 of Potentilla sterilis. Taxonomy (NCBI): domain Eukaryota; kingdom Viridiplantae; phylum Streptophyta; class Magnoliopsida; order Rosales; family Rosaceae; genus Potentilla; species Potentilla sterilis. The sequence goes on along the minus strand of OY821760.1, from coordinate 200,646 downwards.
TGTTTCTCTAACACAGAACAAATCTTCCCGCAGGCTAGAAACCCTGCACATAACCTCACGCTTATAACGTTCAGGCTGAGAAGAACTAGCGGATGTTGACCGGTGCTTTAACACGGTCGCAACATCCCACCGGTAGATCTGTTGACTCGCACCCAACAGGTCTCACCGTAGGCTCCCAACCCTGCACACTACCCCACGCTTATTCCAACACAAGCTGAGACGAATCAGCGGGTGCTTACCGGTGCTATAACATGGCCGCAACCCCCCACCAGGAATTAACCTCTAACACAGAACATATTCTACGGTCTCTACCACCGTGGGTAGCGATTTTCACTGGGGGACTCGTTCCGACATGATAGATCACCGGTCGAGTCTTTTCGGAGCATGGCATGGCGGATTTCAACGCCACAATATCATTCCATGCACTCATCCGGGTTCACCCATTTCCATATACATGGCATGGCGGATTTCAAGGCCACATTATCATTCCATGCACTCATCCGGATTCACCCCGTTCCATATACATGGCATGGCGGATTTCAATGCCACAATATCATTCTATGCACTTATCCGAGTTCACCCCATTCCATATGCATGGCTTGGCGGATTTCAACGCCACATTATCATTCCATGCACTCGTCCGGGTTCACCCCGTTCCATATACAGGGCACGGCGGAACTCAAGCACAACACCACTATCATCACAACTCATACTCATAACTGTTGCACATCATCAGGAACAGGTACTCACATCACCACACACCATCATAACAAGCTTTATGCTCGAACTCCCGGTCAAGCCCAATCTTCAACGCGGACTTGGGGGACTAGGGCACCGTTGGGTCGGTGACCCTGCGGGTCTGCGGGCCTGCAGAGCAAGATATGTTAAGTCTCCATTTAAGATTGCACTTAACCGGGAACTTGGGAGACTTGTTGACAGTAGCCCCAGAGGGGCTACTCAGGCCCACAGACCCGCAACCGCTACACCCGGGCCCGGTCCATGGGTAGGACCGTTAGCACCAGGACCCGAGGCCCAACAGCCTACCTTATGGCCAGGGGCCCGGGAGCCGGGGGCGCCAGCCTTTCGAACAGACCACCGAAGCCGCCGTTATGTATGAACAGAAGGAGATCAGTCCCACATCGAAGAGTAAGACCAGACCTCACGCTCGACAACCTATATAAGGGCCTCAACCACCCTCATTAATTGGTAACCAACTCTCCAACTACTTATTATTTCCGCTTAAGTTATCCATTTATACCAACGGTACTGACTTAAGCATCAGAGAGGAGAAGACCAGCCTGCCCGGTATTCCCCTTAGTAAGGAGGGCTTGCAGGAAGGAATCACACCAAGATCCACCAGTCTCTGTCAGGCCTACGGGTTTGTCCAGAAATACCATGTATCACATTGACAAGTGTTAAGTTGTGGTAAAAGTGGGGTGTGGTTTTGTGTCTTGTTAACATGTAACACTAATCTACCAATTGTTTAGTGACACGTGGAACTTTTCTACATAAATAGAAAAGCTCTGCATCATTTTATGCTTTTGCCATCATTTTTTGAGAGCTCTCTCTCTCTCTCTCTCTCTCTCTACTCTATCTTTAGAATTTGCGACGAAATTTTGATGTATCGTAATTTTTTATTTGTAGCTCCAATACTAAATCCGCGAGCGCTAGCAATGGATTTGTATTGATGTTATTTTTGTATCCAAGAAGGATGGAATTAGATCCAACGGTGATTTCTAGAATGCTCGCTTTTAAGAGACTCGATTTACGATATGGGTGACGACTCAACTTGACGAGGTGAGTGGTTATGTAATGTGTTTCAAATATTCTTATTTACTATAAAAATGGACAACGTCTTACATGCTCAGAACACCGGTACTTGGACGTGTTGGTAATATAATAACCATTAGTTGTCACTAATAGTTAGAATTCAACAGTTGAGATTTGTGTCAACATGGCTGAGTATAAAAATTCTGAGTATGTAATAACTTTTGTATAAAATGGTGGAAAAGCATGATTTGATATGTTTATGATAGATCTCTATTTTTCCAAGTAAATCATGTCTATTTGTGAATTATAAGGAGTATAATATGTTATTGTGTTGGATATATTATTTGACTAGTCATAGAACATGTGAACTTCTTAATTGAGTTATGTTGAAGTAAAGATGTGACACATGGATATATAGGGCAAGAAGACCAATAGGTACCCGTAGGGATCACTGAATTGAAAGATATCCAATAAGAATGGATTGTGCGATGTGATGAATTGTTTGTGGTTGACGTGTATACGATATACTATTTTGTAGCGTGAATAAAATGACATGACTTTGCTAGCAAATTATATGCACCACTAATAGAGCGCGTAATTTTCCTCACCACCCATTTATATTATAGTCTGCAGAGAAGTATTTAGTCATTAGCGAGCAGGAGGGGATTGGACGAGCCTAGAATGAAGAGCCTAGATGGAAGTTTTTTTTTTTTTTTTTTTTTTTTTCTATATTCCGCTTTGTAACACTAGATCACACCTCAGAATCACCATCAAGTGCTCAAAACGCACCTTCTTCGGGACCAGGGCGTGACAATATTAGCTGGTCGATATAGGGCAGCGAGAAGTTATCTTGGTCACACATTTGCCACTGGCCCGTGGTCTTTTTTATATGAACATCATCACATTAGTTAGCCATCGGGGATACTGAGCTTCTCAAATAAACTTGATAGCTTTCAGCTTCTAGACTTCCTCTCGGATCGCGGAGTAGCTCTCGGATCGCCTCGTACTACTCCGGGTTGAAGACCCTCCTCTTCTGTCTTATCGGTATGTTTCTTGGTAAGATATTTAACTAGTGGGTTACTATTTTTGGAGATATTCTTGGCATGTCTTCGTAAGACCATGCAAATACATAATTGTTGGTCTTGAGGAATCAGATTAATTCTGCCCAAATTGCTAGGGTGAGTTTAGTGCCTATGGTTACCTTTCTCTTTGGATGTTCCTTCGAGATGGATTGTTTTCTACGCCGCTCCGGGCCTTGTCTTTCTGAATCTGTATCATCCTTTGGGTCAACAAATGGATCAGATGGCAGCAAATGCCTTCCCACAGTCGTATAGATCATGTTCTCCCTTTCCCTCATGATGTGGTTTGGGTGTAACTTCTCCTTCATCAGCATATGTCTAGCCACAAGTGTCTTTAATCCCCATAACCTTGGCCTTCACAGTATACCATTGTATGACGAGAGGCAGTCAATAACTATGAACTCCATCTCTGCTTTCTTTGTGCGGTCCCGTTCACTGAAGATAAGGGGTAGAAGGTCTGAGCCGAGCAGTTGCACAACCTCTTTTGAAAAACTTATTGGTGTTGTCTGGGACAGTTTATTTCTACACCACTTCAGACTTGCATATGCATCACAGAACATTACGTTGACTGACGCTACGGTATCTACTAACATTTGGGTAGTAATTCAATGGTTGATTTGAACACTGATGAGAAAAGGGTCATCGTGCGGTTGGAGCACATCCTCCAATTCTTCATCCTCATAAAAGGTTACCACTTTCCATCTCGTTTTCGCAGCTTGACCGCTGTTATTACTGAAAGAGTACATTACCTTTTTTTTTACTATTTATTTATTTAAGAAGGGGCAAAAACGCCCAAACAAACAAGCACACACAAACTAACCAACCAAACTGGTGTTTACAAGCCTAAATCTAGCAACTCCAACAATGTCATCAAGGAGAGCTTCAGAAACAAAAGCAGGAGGGTCAGAGAGGGTGCAAACACCTATGGATTGGGAGGTACTGTTTTTGGCCAAGAGGTAAGCAACAAGGTGGATATGCTGCAGCTGCAGGTCCTCAAACTCCTGCATTAAAGTTTTACAATTACTCAGAATGGTGCCAAGAGGGTGCAGATCTATGCAATCACTTCCAAGGAGGTTGACCAGGACAGCAGAGTCAGACTCGATAATGATCTTGGAAATCTTGAGGTTGACAGCAAGTTGCAGCCCATGAAAAAGCCCCCATGCCTCAGCTTGGAGCACTTCACCAAGCCCTAAGTTAACCATGAAACCAGCATGCCAAATGCCAGAAGCATCCCTTATAACACCACCTGCTTCAATTTCTCCATTTCTAGTTTTGTAGCCATCCACATTTAGTTTAAAGAAACCAGACCTTGGCTTAATCCAAGATAAAGCTTCAGACTGTTTTGGAATCTGCACCTTGGACTTTGCCATGGCTTTGTTCCAGTCCATAGCATAGCTAGAAATCACCTCAGCAGGGCTGCAAGGATACTGAAAGCTTTCATCAAAGATGCCCCTGCATCTCCATTTCCAGATAAACCAGCAACGGTAGACAAAAAACACATTCCAATCCATGTTGTTAATGTAGCACCTGGTCTACAACATGTTAGCAGCAAGCCAACCATCCCAATCCAACACAAAGGTAGAGCTCATGCTTGCAGAAATGTTAAAGGAGCTCCAGATCTTTCTAGAGTGAGGGCAATCCCTAAAAAGGTACAGCATAGTTTCAGGAACTCCATTACAGTGATGGCAATAAGAATCACTAGAGATCTTTCTTCTAGCTCTCTGCACATTTTTGAGAATTTTGCTAGATACAAAGGTCCACATAAAAATCTTTAGTTTAGGAGGAATGTGCATTGTCCAGATTTTAGACCAGTTGTAGGCTTGAAAGTGTTGTTTATCACACAGCAGCTTATAAGCAGATTTGACAGTGAAGGTGCCAGAAGGAGTGCCACCCCATATAAGAATATCTTGCAGATCATGTCTAGCAATGGGAGTGGAGATAATTGAATCAACCACCTCAGCATGAAGCACCCTTGACAGCAGATCAATATTCCAATCTCTACCGGTCTAGATGTCTTTAACTTTGGCAGTCAGAACAATGTCCTCACCTGTCACAGCATGATCTTGAAGCACTCCCAAGTGAGACCATTTATCAGTCCAGAAATTGACAGTGCAACCATCCCCTATTCTCCACCTTAGGCCTTTCTTCAAAAGGTTAGTTCCAAAAACTATCCCAGACCAAGTACTAGAGTAGTTAGTAGGCTTCTCATAATTTTGCATGATCAGAGAATCAGATTGCAGATACTTCTTCTGATAAATTTTACTCCAAAGGCCATTGTCATTCTGCACAATTCTCCAGCTAGCTTTAGCAAGCATGACCTTGTTCATATCAATGGCTTTCTTGATTCCTAAGCCACCAGAACATTTAAGCCTGCAGACCAAGTCCCAATTAGAGAGATGGACTTTCTTCTTGCTAGCAGAATCACCCCACAAAAAGTTCTATTGATCTTGTCCAGATTATCACAAGTGTGGACATGAAGCTTAGTAGTTTGCATAGCATAAATGAGATGGAAGATGTCACAGATTGAATCAAAGTGAGTCTTCCTGTCATGTTTAGAGTTTTACTCTTCCAGCTAGCAAGTCTAGATTGGACTTTATCAACCAAGCTTGTATAGGTGGAAGCAGTAACTCTTGAGTGAATGAGAGGCATTCCTAAGTAGATTCCAATGTCAGCAGTTAGAGGGGAGCCACATATAGAGCTTATCTCACTAGCAAGGGAGAAGCTGATATTAAGGGAGCAGTAAACCATGGACTTCTCAAAGCTAACTGTTTGGCCAGAAAGATTGCAAAAAATATCCATACAATCTTTCATAACATAAGCCTGCTGAGGAGTAGCTTCAGAAAAAAGAATGAGATCATTAACAAAGAAGAGGTGGGCGACAAAAGGCCCTGACTAAGATGATTGAATAGGCTTCCAAACTTTCATATCAGCAACATATTGGATAATATGAGACAATTTTTCCATGCATAAGACAAAGAGATATGGAAAAAGAGGATCTCCTTGTCTAATGCCTCTGCTGCCAGTAAAAGAATCAGAAAGCTCACCATTGATGATGATCTGGTAACTTGCAGAAGACACACAGTTCATGATGAGTTTAATAAAATTAGCAGGTAAATTGATCTCAAGAAGAACCTTCTCTATAAAATTCCAGCTGAGCTTATCATAAGCTTTTGAGAGATCCACTTTCCAAGCCATGAAGCCCTTTGCCCCTTTTGAATTCTTACACTTATGAAGAATTTCTTGAGCAATCATAACATTATCAGAAATGTGTCTTCCAGGAACAAAGCTTACTTGATTAGGACTAATCCATTTTCTAAGTAAATGCCTTATTCAGTGTACAATAATTTTAGAAATGATTTTGTAAACAGTGCATCATAAATTTATAGGCCTAAACAGATGCATGTGCTGAAGAGTAGAAGTTTTAGGCACCATGGTGATTAGAGTATGGTTAAGACCAGGAGGAATGCTACCAGTGGAGAAGGCTGAATTCATAGTAGCAATAACTTCAGGGGCACAAATACTCCAATGCCACTGAAAGAAGAGAGCAGGAAAGCCATCCACACCAGGAGCTTTGAGTTTGCCAATTCTGAAAAGAGCATCATGAATATTTTCCACATATATACTCCTATTCATTTTCACAAGATCAGAATTGGAAATATCAGGAAAAAGAGATGGAAGCTCAATAATAGTTTCCTGCATAGGCACAGTAGTAAAGAGTTTTTTTGAAAAAATTCACAGCAATATCATGTATGCTGCTGATGCTCTCAGACCAGTTCCCATTTTCATCCATCAGACCATCAATTCTATTCCTTCGTCTTCTGATGATTGTGGTTAAATGGAAGAACTTAGTATTTCTATCTCCTTCACTAAGTCATTTGTCTCTTGACTTCTGCTTCCAAAAAAGAGCTTCAGCATCTCTAACTTTCTCATACTCAGAAATCAACTTTTTTTCCAAATCCTGCATAAAGACATTACTGCCTCTCCCCTAAGCACCTCTATATACCACAAATTCTAGCATGTAAGGTTTTCTTCTGCTTGAAAATGTCACCAAAGACATTTCTATTCCAATCAGACAGAGAGCTAGTAAGCCTGCCAGTTTTGTCCAGAATGCCTCCTTCATGAGTTTCTCAAAAATTAGAAACTATATCTGAATAGCTCTCATGATTCATCCACATAGCCTGAAATCTGAAAGGGGAGTTTTTCCTTGGCCCTCTAGGACTAGGACAAAGTCTAATCAAAATAGGACAGTGATCAGACCTCATTCTAGCTAAGTGAACCACACAGGCATCAGAAAAATAAACTCTCCAATTACTATCACAGAAACTCCTATCAAGCCTCTCTTTAACAAAATTATTAGACCAAGTGTAATCAGCTCCTTGATATCCCATATCAACCAAGCCATTTTTGCAAACCTAGTCCTGCATACCTCCAAATCTGAAGTGTTTAGAACCTCCAATTTTATCAGAGTAGGAGAGCAGCTCATTGAAGTCCCCCAAAATCAACCAAGGCACGTTGACAGATTGTTGGATAGACTCTAAGTAACTCCATAAGTTAGCTCTTGCAGTGTTGCAAGGACTAGCATAAACACTAGATAAAAGCCAAGGAGCTGTGCCATTAACAGAAACCTTCACAGAAACAAATTGAAAGTTAGCAGAAACAGGTTCAATGCTGACTTTGTTTTTGTTCTAGAGCAACCATAGACCACCAACATAACCAACAGCTTCACTTATTTCAAAATCAGTATAACCAAGGGAAAGAAAATTCTTCTTAGCACTCTCAAACTGAACTCTAGGTTCACAGATGATTAAAACATCCACATTGTTCATTTTGACCAGGTCCTGAATAGCAGACTTGAATTTCTCACCACCAGCACCTTTAGCATTCCAAAAAAAATATTATCCATCTAAACAAAAGAGAGGGAGGGGGACAAAGTCCAAATTAGTCATTAGCCATCTCATCCTCAAAAGAGGAAGAGTGGTTGATATCACTAGCCAAATTGCTATTTTCATCAAATATTTTTCTCAACAAGAATATCAGATGCCTGGTCTGTTGAAGTGCTCACTCTCATTTCCATAGCAGGCTCTGGAGGACAGTGTCCAAACATCCCTGCAATACCCGTGCTAAACAAATCTCCTATATTATCAAATGATAGCTTTTTAGAAGCAGAAGATGGATGTTTAGCAGCAGTATTAGAACCAGCTCTTGGCTTCGTGGCAGTTTTATAATTAGTCTTAGCAGAAGATTTGGAATTGGCATTAGACAAATCCTTCAAAGGTGGTCTGTCACTTTGTTTGGGATCCTTCAAACTTGGATTGTCCTCCTTAGGAGCAGTTATGGATGCAACTTTAGTGGAAGCAGAAGCTGGAATGGTCACACTAGCAGTATTGGCCTGTGAAGATTTCTTCTGTTTCTCCTGTAGACCGTTCCACAACTTAACAATTGAGGGAGTTGATTTCACAGGAGAACGCACATTCTTAGTTGCAGCATCAGTTTCCACTTCAGTAGGCTCATCCTGTAAGACTAAAAACCTAGACCCCTTGACACCCACCTTTCTTCAAGTTAGAAGCATCATAAACTTTTTTCTTATTCCTGTAGTTCATAAGCATCCAATGCCCCATATCCTCCTTAACTATCAACACCTTCATCCATTACATTTCCTCCATCATTACTCATTGCAACACCACTGGCTGCAGCAGGTTCATTCATCTCAGAACCAGCTTCATTAGCATGAACAATAGAAGGACATTTATCCTTAGCATGACCATAGCATCCACATTCAAAGCAAATGAGAGAAATGCCTTCATACACAACATTGTAAGACACAGATTCCACTTCAACAAAAAGCTTCAAAAGTTTGTTCAGATCAACTTCAACACACACCCTTGCAAATTTCCCTCTGGCTTGACCCAAAGTAATAGGGTCCACCCTCACAACATCACTAATGACCTGTCCAATTTTAGGAATAGCAAAATCTCTGAAATACTTAACAGGGAGACCACAGATTCTAACCCAGAGCGCCATCTTGCCAATCACCTCAGTTGCAGGATTGAACTCAGGAGACCATTTTCGAACAGTAAGAGTTTGTCCAGCTAGAATCTAAGGACCATCGCACAAAGCATGATTCATGTCTTCTTCCAGATTAAACTTCACAATGAAGAAATCATTAGGTAAATCAATGAGTTTCCAGCCACCTTTGACCTGCCATTTCCTTCTCAGGCCTTTAAGCATGAAGTCAAAGGTGTTGGTGGAGTTAGGCTTACCCATGAGCTTGACCACAACAACACATCTCCAATCATAATCAAGCTTATTATGAACCTTCTCAGAGAAACAATTATTCAGGCCATGTTTGCCTTGAGAGTAAGAACATTCCTCAGTTGAGATTTCAAAGTCATCCACCATGGTTTTACTGAAGCGATCTGTTGGATTTTTTAGCATGCTTGCATAACTAAGTTCTACAGAAGGCTATAGAGGTGCCTGGACTGACGAATCCAGCTCCTCAAGACGAAGAGCTTCAATCTCAAAAATGACATCACCACCATTTTTGGTTCGTTTTCTTTGCAGCATGGGAGATTTGTGACCTCCGCCACCTCCTTGAGGAAGGGCGGAGAACGTGAAGACTGGATTCGCCACCACTTACAGTGAGAGAGCAGAGAAATTTGCAGAAAAAAGGAACAAAATCGATGGGCAATAGATAGCTGAGCTGAGCAACGGATAAGGAGAGGAAGGCGCGTGAGGCGCGTGGCAGAACAGTTACCAGTAGTAAAGAGTCCATTACCTTTGATTGCCCTTATACACTACTTTTTCCTCTTGGTTGTCAGTTTATTCTTATGGGCCCCCACCGTATGTCATATTGATGGTTCCATGCAAGGAGTGAAAAATCGAAAAAATTGTTGATATTTTGCCGAAATTTTCGTTTTTCCGTGGGATCGATATATCGATTCAATTCTTCCAGTTTCTCGTCGAAATTTCCCGATATTTCTTATATTTTGCCGATATTTCCTATATTTTCTGATATTTTCTACAAAATTTCTAACTTACCTTCAATAGCTAATTTTCAACAATTTAAAACACCTAATTTTCAACACCTAATTTTAATTTCTAACATACCTTCAAGAGTTACTTTTATTAACTATTTTTTATTTCTAACCTATCTTTCTAAATTTTAGCAATATATGCAGAATTTTAGTCCTCAAACATTGCCAGTACTTGACCCATATGGTTGACATGTAAGTCAATATATACAGAATTTTAGAGAAGAGCAATCATTCAACGAATATTCTTCGCAGTTCACCAATGACTCTACACAAGACGATGAAGAAGACGGTGCGAATTTCGAACCTCATTGGTCTTCTGTATGGTTTAAAAAACTTCATTTAGTTGCTTTTGTGAAATATTATGTACAAATAATGTTAAAAGGTGTGATGGTCTAGCCTCATTTTAGGTTTCAAGCATAAATTATATATATTAAATTATATTTCAATAAATATAAACTCTATTCACGTAATAATTCATATAACATTTCAATAAATTGATATCTATTTGAGTTTATTAATATTTTTTTCTCACATATGATCTATAATATAGCATAAAACAATCTTAAAAAGTTTCAATACAAATTTCCATGTATTTCTTATAGTTTCCGTCGTTTTTGTCAAAATTTCTAATGGATCGATATTTCCGTCGAAATATCCGTATTTTGCAATGTCGATATTTCCTCGATATCCGATATTTTACTCCTTGGTTCCATGGACCTGAACTCTTCATTGCTCATAGTTACCGATGGCCCCCAACGTACTACTGCAATTTTCCTTTTTTGGTCGATCTTCTATATATATATATATAGCCTTCTTCATGGAGATGAAATTGTTGGTGTGGTGGGTGACCTGGTGATGGTACGAGCAATACTTGTCTTGGCGCTATCTTGCAATCTGAAATTGCCTAGGTGTTGAAAATGAAAGTTCACTGCGGTGTAATTCATCCTCCGCGACTTTACTGTACTTGCTCTTACTGCCTCGACAATTGTTCATGAGAAGAGTCTGGTTCTTTCATTCTAGCGCTCACCAGCAGATGAGTTGCCTTTTTTTTTTTCTCCTCTGTCTAGGCTTGTATATCCGAGATGGAACCACAATCTCATGCATTATTGTTTGGGCGATAGGACACATACCTCCGGGATTCTCATCATTTGCCGAATGAGGTGCTAGTGGGAGCCCAGCTCCCCTCAGCCTTTCAGGGAATGAGGTTTATAGTCTTCCTTCCAGTAGTTTGCCCTACTTCCTTGTGGGAGAACGCATCATACCCTTTGTCTTTGTCCTGGGTTTATAGTCTTCCTTCCAGTAGTTTGCCCTACTTCCTTGTGGGAGAACGCATCATACCCTTTGTCTTTGTCCTGGGCGGACGTTGCATGTCTCTAAAATGTGCTCCACTACTATTACAGTTTGTTCCACAACGGCCCTAGTTTGAGCGGTGTTCTGCTGTTGGCGACACTCTAACTCCGCCATTAATGTCACATTCTCCTCTTCTACCTCTCAGCACCTTGCTGCTTCTTCTACCTGATCTGTACTGCTCTTGGCCCTCATGCAGTTAATTGCCACTCTCATTCTGTCAAACTCATCCACCACATCTTCTGCGTCCATGGCCTCGACCTGTATTTCCTCTTGGTCCATAATAAGGGCATTCATTCCGCCGCTGGATCTGGTAGCTGGTACGAATTCTAAGTTCCTTAAGATCTCACCCGCGACCCGGCTGACGGGCTCTCTTGTCATGGTAGAACTCCAGCTTTTAGCTAGTATAGTTTCACACAGACGACTTCAAATGTTTATGTAAGATACTGTAGGACCAGAACGAAGTCAGAATCTCAAAATGTCATGGGCTAGATATGAACTTTATTTGTTTTTCAACAAGATCGACGATGGTTTTTTTTTCCTTTTAAAAAACACTTTAAATGTATTAATAGTAAAAAGTGAGAAAACAAATTGGAAAATAATTTATGACAAATTATAAGAACACAACGGGAAAATGTCTATTTGGTGCTAATTTGACCCCCTGACTGCCCATTCAAATGACAAACTTATTTTTTTCCCCTATTCAACATAAGGTAACAACTCTATTGCCCATTTGAACAAATCTTTTTCAATTCTAGTACAAATTTAATTTTTTTTCTTCCTTTTTTGTCCTTTTGTCTTATCTAACATATTTTTGAATTATAATTTGCTGAGAAAGTGGAAAATAAAAAAACAAACTTTGCCGAAATATCACTCAACTCCTCCGGCCTCCCATGGCCGGTCGCCGGAGCCTGGTCGCCGGAGTCGGCGGATTCCGGTCACCAAAATTTTTTTTTGCCGGAATTTTTTTTTCGCCGGCTTTTTAAATTTTTTTAATTATTTTTTATTTTTTATAATCAGGTTATTGGACGATGGTTACTGACTCCCAGTAAACAATTTACAGATTATTACAAATTTCCAGTAATTAAGTTACTGATCCATAGTAATCAAGTTACTGACCCCCAATAATCGATTACTGACCCCCAGTAATCAGGTTACAGATTTCATATTTTCCAGTAACTATGTTACTGACCCCCAATAATCGATTATTGACCCCCAGTAATCAGATTACTGACCCCCAGTAATCGGTCAGTAATCAATTACTGACCCCCAGTAATCAGGTTACAAATTCCATATTTTCCAGTAACCATGTTACTGACCCCCAATAATCGATTACTGACCCCCAGTAATCCATAACCAGAGTTCATAAAGTTGCAAAAATTAATCACAAAACATCCACACTATACTGGTACTAAGATTTCATTGATAACTTGACAATAACATAAAGAACTTGCACATACAATACAATGAAACTCTACAGATTTCATGAAGTAATCAGGTTACTGACCCCTAGTAATCGATTACTGACCCCCGGTAATCGATTACTGACCCCCGGTAATCGATTACTGACCCCCGGTAATCGATTACTAACCCCCAGTAATCGATTACTGAGGGTCAGTAATCGATTACTGACCCTAACCAAGAGAAAAAAAAAAAAAAAAAAAAACAGAAAAGAAAACCCTAGTTTTTTTTCTTTCCGTCGCCGTTGCCGTTAGCCTCGCTCCTTCATTGCTTTGCTGCCATATAGCGATGGAGACCATTTCTAGGGTTAGGGTTTTATCTCCCCTGCTCTTCTTCTTCTTCTTCTTCTTCTTCTTCTTCTTCATCTCCATCAATCTCAGCCCCACATCTTCACTCCACACCCAAATCCCAAACCTCGATCAGCTCTACTCTCATCACTGCAACCTCCTCCTATAACCAGAAAAAGCATATAAGAACACATCTCCCTCCCACAATCCAACATATCCGAAGCCTCTGGACCCGGATCGCCGCCCCTCGACCTCGACCTCGACCTCGACGAAGAAACCCATCGTCTGAAGCCCGCTGCAGTCCAGATATGGACGTACACCCTTCGCTGCTCTTCCCCAATCCGACGGAGGAGGAACATGAGGCAGATCAGCGTCGTCTGAGGAAGTGGGCGGCGGTGGAGGCTGAGTTGGTGGAGCAAATGAAGGCAGAGGTTGTGGTTTCCGGTGGTGAGGTAGCGGTACAGAAGAGGAGGAGGAGGGTGAAGTGAAACCCTAATTAGAGAGAGAGAGAGATTTATATATGGTTTTAGTATAGGGTAATTAGGTATTTTTATCAAGATTCATTGGAATGGGTAGGTAACATTGAAATGGGCAAGTTTTTCAAATTTTTTGTGCAAATGGTCTTTTTCCCGAACACAACACTGTTTTGTTGTTCAAGATATGTATGATTAGTCGACTATTGCATTTTCATACTTAAATAGACGTTTCTCTAATCAGTGAAAATTAAGGGATAAACTATGAACGTTTAGTATATCATGGAAGAAAATTTCTACAATTACGGTAGTGGTGTAGAAAAAACATTGTGAAGAAATAACTAATAATTACACTACTGGAAACAAGGACTGAGGCGACGAAGATTGGAAAGGGAAAACCAAAGTTTGTCGCCTCAACACATCGAAGCGACCAATATAGGATTCGTCGCTTCAAAAAATGAGAGCGACCACTATTGATCAATAGTCGCGCTCATAAATTATTGAAGCGACGAATAAAGGTATGTTGTCGCCTCCGATCATGTTCTGTAAAGTGTGGCGACGAAAATTCAATCTTCGTCGCTGACTTAAAATTGAAGCGACGAAGTTAATAACCTTCGTCAATATTCGTCGCTGACATATGAAACGAAGCGACGAGTTTTGAGCAATAGTCGTCGCTTCATGTTTTAAAATCTGTTATAAAGCCCTCGACTTCAACAGATTTCAGAAGTTGAAGTTTGAGGAAAAAAACTGTTCCGGAGCTGCGAAAAAAAGGGCAGATCGGCTGATTTCTTCAATTTCGGGGTCTAATTTCTTGGGTCTTCTCTTCCAATTGCTTTGTAGGTTAGTATAATCTCTCCTCTTCATTGTAATCACCATATTTGGGTTTGATTTGTTGAATTTAGTGTTTGATATCTTGAGTTGGATTTGGTTTATAATGTGTTTTTTTGTTGTTTTTAGGGTTAGGTGTTTGAATATGTGATAGAATTGGTGTTGATTTTGGTGAAATTGAGATTTTTTAGGGTAGCTTGTGAAATTGTGAAATTTTAGTGACATTGAATTTTAGTGTAATTTAGTGAAATTGTGAAATTTAGTTAAATCCAAATTGAATGAAACTAAAATGGCTTGAAATAGTGCAATTTATTGAAATTTTGTGAATTTTATGGCAGATTAGGTTGAAATTATTAGTTAACGATGTAATTGGTTTGTGTTGTGTGTGGATTGTGGTAGTTAGGGTTTCTGAAACATGCGAGTGGCTTAGTGAGGGAGTGTGGTGCCGTGTGTAAATTTATTGTTTCGTATTATATATAATTGTGGTGTTTATCAGCTTAGAACTCCCGTTTGAGAATCAACAACGCATCTAGTTGATCGAGATGGGTTGTTGATTCTCGAATTGTCCCATTTTTGGAAACTTTAGGCGAACACGAGTTTGTTGATCCTTTTGTTATTCATGTGGTTTAAGTTTAAGTTTTGGGATATAGTTTCGACATTGTCTCTCTACAATGTTCCTCGAGTGCAAATTAGGTTGTTTAGATTTTTGTGCACTTGAGGAACTGTAGGGAGATGCTACCGAAATTTCCCAAAACTGTAGCTGAAACCACATGAATAGCAAAAGGATCAACAAACTCGTGTTCGCCTGAAGGGGATAGGACCCAACCCGGAGGCATAAGGAGAAGAAGTGTTGGGACAGGTTTTGATTGTATCATAAATGTTGTGTGCTAACCTTATGCATATTGTCTGTTTATGTTATGACATGAAACATGGATGATGTCCCCGACAAATCTTGGATGAATCTTCACTTTACACATCCTGATTACAGCACAGGCTTACTTAACTTCATCAATTTTGTTTCCCCTCGCACTGTCGGAATCAAATTTCTCCCTTGTCCGTGCGCAGTTTGCAGAAATGGTCCTTATTATAAGAAACTCATAGAGATTTATCATTAATGCTTGCACCATGGTTTGGATCCGACTTACACAGTTTGGCACCTACACGGGGAAGTTTCTGGTGAACCGGCAATGATCAGTAAACGGAGACAGTGGCTTCAAGACAGAGTCCAGGCTTCCAGTGTTGCCGGTCCTTCAGTGATCCCGCCTGTGGAGATTATACAAGATGTATTTCCATACTATCCTGGATACCATGCAGATGCACCGCATAATGTCGTTGAAGAAAACGCTGAACTTCAGTTCAATGACATGGTAGATGATGATTATGCTAAGTATGAAAGGCTTCTAAAGGAGTCTCAAACCCCATTTTATGAAGGGAGTGAAGAAATTGTATTAAGTGTCACATTACATGCAATGGAAATTAAAGTTGAAAACGGATGGTCGGATACGAGTATTGATAAATTATGTAAATGGGTGCATAAGTTTTTTAAAGTCAATAATTTTCCTGTGAGTTATTCGAGAATTAAAAAAATCATCAAGGATATTTCCCTTGGATATGAAAAAATTCATGTTTGTGAGTTCAACTGTTACCTATTCAGGGGGGCTGCAAATAAAACTCGTAGGACTTGTCCAATATGTGGTGCTTAAAGATATAAGCCAGATACGGATGACCTTCCAAAAAAGATAATATGGTATTTCCCTATCACTCCAAGGTTGAAACGCCTATTTATGTCCCCACACATAGCAAAGCATATGCGATGGCATAAGGAGAGGCGACAAGATGAAAGTACTCTCCGGCACCCATCTGATGGAGAATCATGGCAACATTTTAACAGGACATTTCCAGGTTTCGACGACATTAAGGGAAGAAATGTGCGGCTTGGAGTGGAAACTGATGGTTTCAGTCTATTTGGAACAATGACAACCCAACATAGTACGTGGCCCGTGGTTGTGATGCCATATAATCTACCCCCTAATATGTGTATGAGGAAGGAATATAATATGTTGGCCGTGTTGATTCCTGACCTAAATCTCCAGGAAAGTGCCTTAGTGTACTCATTCGTCCATTGATCGACGAGCTCATAGATTTATGGGAAAATAGAGTCTATACTTTTGACAGAGTCGACAATGATGTATTCACGATAAAGGCAGCGGTGATGTGTACTATAAGTGACTTTCCTGGTTTAGGGATGCTTGTAGGCTCAACGGTGAAAGGGTACAAGGCTTGTCTAATTTGTCTAGATGAGCTGACGGCGAAGCATATTTGTGGGAGAATTGTTTATGAAGGGCATCGGAAATGGCTCGACGAGAATTCACCAATGCGATCCAGTTTGACATTTAACGGGAAGCCAGAGTGGGGAAAAAGGCCAGCTCATAAGAACGGAGATGAAATTTTGGAGGAAATTAGGTCACAAAGTTAAGCCACTCTTAGCCATCATCCGTATTTTCGTGTCCCTTACTCGGCACACAACAGACAATGTTGGACCCACGAGAGCGTATTTTGGATGCTTCCCTATTGGTCGTCGTTGTTACACAGATACTGTTTAGATGTCATGCACATTGAAAAGAACGTGAGTGACAATATCCTGGCCACCATTCTTTCAATTGAAGGGAAGACCAAGGATGGTCCAAGGGCTCGCGAAGCTTTGCAGAAGAGGGGAATACGCAAAAGTCAGTGGTGTTCGGAAGCTGAAAAGAGGACGGGAAAGGTTCCTCATGCTCCCTTTTTAGTTGAAGAGGATCGTCTTGAAGAAGTATTCGAATGGTTTCGCGGTGTTAGGTATCCACTTGACTATGCGGGAAGTTTGAGAAATAAGGTGAAACTATCCGAGAAAAAGTTCTATGGATTGAAGACGCATGATTGCCATGTCCTGCTTCAACGTCTTCTTCCAGTGGTTATCCGAGGATTTTTGTCGAATAACTTCGTGAAGCCATTGATAGCATTGTCAAATTGGTTTAGAAAATTATGTGCTAGGGAGTTGAAGAAGACAGATGTCCAACAGATGAAAGATGAGATTGTGATCATTCTCTGCAATTTGGAGTTGATTTTTCCTCCACATTTCTTCACCTCTATGGTTCATCTCATGGTTCACCTTCCCGAACAAGTTATGCTTACAGGGCCAGTACATTTTACATGGATGTATCTGACGGAAAGGTATATGCACTAATCAAATATGTTTCTTAATGTCCAAACTAAATTGGTATCGACCTTATATATGCAGTAATCATATTCATCATTTTGCAATTAGGTGACTATAAACAGTCAATGAGTAATACACGTTACCCGGAGAGGAGTATTGCAGAAAGGTACATATCATGGGAGTCGGTGACGTACTGTAAGTCGTATCTGCAATTGGAAGAACACGAAGAGCCCAATCCCCCAATATGGAATATTAGTTCTATTTCTCAGTTAGTTCAACCGTGTATTATGGATACCACCGGAAATATCAGGTTAACAGAGGAGCAAATGGCTGAGGCTCACTGGCAAATTTTGACGGATACAGAAGAAGCTCAATATTATATGAATGCTCATTTGCAGCTGTACACGGCGAAATATGGTGACGATTACGACCAGCGCCATCGAAGGAGGAGTTTCCATCCATGGTTCTTAAAATTTGTACGAAAACTAAATATATGGTTCTTAAAATTTGTACGAAAACTGAATAGTATAGAACTAACACAATCTATTTTTCAGGCCGAGAGAATATATGATGCTTAGGACCCTAATTTTAACAGGGCAATATGGTCATTGGCTCGAGGTCCGCAATTCACTCGGATTTATAAGGCGTGCTACGTGAACGGTATCAAGTATGTCTCATTCGATAGAGATCAAAGGCTCGTGACTTAAAATAGCGGGGTGATGTTAAGCACGAAGCTTGGAAACCTGTCTCAACACTTGTATGACCATCTTGACTATGTAGTCGAGGTATGTTATCCAGACAATTTGTCGGTCGTATTGTTCAAAGTTATATGGCACAACACCACTGACGATCAGGATGACGAAGAAATTGACACCGTCAAGGTAGATCATGGTCTGATATCGGTGGATACTAACACTAGTTACTATGAGAGTTCACCATTTTGTCTTTCTGTGAAGACTAAACAAGTGTTCTACTTGGACGATCCTGCGGTGGGTGGTACTTGGAAGGTGGTGCAAGAAATGTCGCATCGAAATGTATACAGTGCCGAAGTACTTGCAACAGAAGACAACATGCCTCCTTCAGGGAATCAAATCACAGAGCCTTACCAAGAGGACACACTAGGTTCAATACAATTTTACCATATTGATGCATCTAATCTCCAACTCGATTTAGAAGTACACGAACAGAATGAAGAATCAAACGGTGAGGAAGATGACAGTGGCGATGAATTCGATGAGGAAGAAGAAGAGGAAGATGAAGACGATGATGGCGGAGACGACGAAGAGGAAGACTACTAGTTAATTATGGTACATGTTGTAATATGATAATGATGATATATATTTATTGTTGTAATTTTGAACAATATTTACAATATTCTAATTAAATAAAAACAAATGCATATAAACATAACTAATCTGTTCAGTCAACTTGAAGCGACGAATATTGCACAATATTCGTCACTTTAAAAAGTGACGCGACCATTTTTGTCAAACATCGTCACTTCGGAAAACTGAAGCGACGAAGTTGAACCTCCCTACATTACCTAGTGGGTTAAAACTTCATCGCTTCATATTATCTGAAGCGACGAAGTTTTAACCCACTAGGTAATGTTGGGAGGTCCAACTTCGTCGCTTCAGTTTTCCGAAGCGACGACGTTTGATATTCGTCGCAAACTTAAATGTGAAGCGACGATATTTGGCCATGTTTTGTCGGTTAATATTCGAAGCGACGACGTTTGTCTATATTCGTCGCTTCGTATCTGATTAAATGAACCGAGACTTTGCTCATTCCTCAGTAGCACGAAATTCTTCTTCTTCTTCCCCCAAATCCCAAATTCTTCTTCTTCTTCCCCCAAATTCTCTTTCTCCGGGTGCCATTGATAAACCAAACCCCCTTCTCTTACAACCCGAAACCCAAACCCCTTCTCACCAAAAACCTCCTTCTCACCGAAATCCCCTGATCTCTCTCAAACCGCTAAACCCTAAATTCACCCCTAACCCTTCGATTCATCAATGGCACCCGGTTCTAGTGCCCAGAAGAGGAAGAAGGAGATGGAGGCGAGAAGAGAGAGGAAGGCGGCGGAAGTTACCGCTCAAATGCGGCGGCGCAGGCAACGACGACAGTGGAGGCGGAATCCGCGAGGACGGCGCCAGTGGCAGCGGAGTCGGCCAGGACGGCGCTAGAGGCGGGGACGATGGTTCCCATCCCGTCTCTGGCCGAAAACGATCCTTCGGCGGGTGTGGGGGCTACTGGAGTTGGCGCTGACCTGGGGAACGGCGGCCGCGATGGCGGTAGCGGTGGCAGTGGTGGTGCCGCTGGAGGAGCAGCCGGTGTGGTAGGCGAGGATGCTCCTCCCCTCAGCATTAGGACCAAGAGGGTTCCTCAAGAGCTAGGTGAGTGATTCTATATCAATCAAAAGAAATGTTTCCATATTTTCGCTCGTCTGTTTCAGTTCCTTGCATGTGTGGTATTCGCTCGTCTGTTTCCATATTTTCTGGTCAATTTCAGTTCCTTGCGTTATCGCTAAGAATTCTTCTTCCAGGAGTACAGTTAGTTTACAAAATTTACATTTTTTGACATGAAATAGACTATATATGGTTATCAGTTAATCATTCAAAGTATAGGTAGTACATTATACAAGTTATTCAATTGACTGAGGATTTGGTGCGCTAAGCTAATCAGGAAAAAAGAAATGAAGAGAGCGGATGCGCATGTCAGATAAGCATGGCTGACAAATTTTTTTTTTTTTTTTTTACCAGTAAGAATGGGTGCTTAGTTACATACGCAATTCTTGTTGCTAGGAAAGCCCCAAACTTGAGGGTCATCGAAGTTTGCAAATAGGTCTTTATAGAAAGTTGCTATGTCATTCGTGTTAAACGTACGTGTCCATTTTGGTGCCTCCTAGATAGTGGTGAATTTCAAATAGTTGTTCCTTGCATTATATGGTGGTCTAACAAAGCATTTATTTCCTTAAGCGTTATGTATATATATTACCTTTTAAATGTTATTTTAATATTAATCTCCAAGTCGGTAAGGTCTTGGAGCAACTTTAACAGTCTTGCCAAAACAGATACTACGCCATTTTAGCGAGCGTGAAACCCGGAAACCAGAGAAATCAACCCTCCAGCAGACTCGCTATATCAATCGCCAAAATGGTTTTCGCTACTACGCTCGCCAAATCTAGGAGAGGAGAGAGAAACTGGAGACGCTCGCTATCTCCTCCAACGGGCAATTGCATTCAAATTCAAACTTCTAGGTAATCATCTTCCTCTTCTCTTGCCTTCCTCTCTCCTCGGTGTTCTTCGATTTCAGATCTATTTGGTTTGGGTAATTTGATTTCATAAAGGTTTTGACTTTTTCTAATGTTGATGATGATTTAAGATAAAGTTTTGTGAAATTGGGGTAAGAATTGGGGACAATGGTCTTGGATAGTTAAAGGGTTGGGTTAGATCTTCGATGCCTTGTGATTCATCAACTGGGTTTTGGTAATGGTATGTTCTATTGATGTTTCAGGGGCTAATCCAAGTTGGTCGCGTAATCTGAATTAGGTATTTCTTGGAATTGGGTATGCTTCTTATCTCGAGTAAATGCTGTGAAATCTGAATACAACACTCTAATCCATTTTACCTGTTCAAGATGGAGATTGCATTAGCAATTAGTAATATCTACTCTACCTCGA
The DNA here is from genome assembly GCA_963682095.1 of Potentilla sterilis. NCBI lineage: Eukaryota > Viridiplantae > Streptophyta > Magnoliopsida > Rosales > Rosaceae > Potentilla > Potentilla sterilis. The sequence goes on along the minus strand of OY821760.1, from coordinate 179,492 downwards.
AGCTTAATTTTGGACACATTAGCCTAAATGATAATACTTTTACCCTTGCAGGTGCTGCTTCTAACAATATTCTTTTCCCGGGTTATGATGCCAAACTGACCACCAAGCACACTATGAAACAAGTCATCATTCTGCTTCTCTGAACAGGTTACAATGTCTCCTTTCCAACGAAAGTACTTGAAACTGTTTTTACTTCTTAGCTACCCTAACTCGCGAGAGAAGATCTTGCCTAACTTGTACGTTGATCCCAGGCTCACCTGACTCAGTCTACAAGGTGAGCTGCTTTATGAGATAAATTGTCGTCGCAAATAATGACATTTTCATGAGGAATGGCACGTTGGTTTGTTTTATGAAAATCACACTGATCTAGCCAATCTAATGTCAGGGAGGTAGCAGCTTAAACAAACCATATATTCACCCTCAAGAAAACAAAATGATCCTAACTTTCCTGCTTTTTAAAAACCATATGCAAATTAAAAATTACCAATCATGTCTTTATCATCTTTGACTCCATGTCAGTAACTTGTTCCACCTTAAAATTTTGTGCTAGAGTCGGCCATTATGCCTCGGACAAAAACTGATTAGATTTGAATGAGATTAATAGATGCTATACTAAATGATATGCTTTTCTGCTATATGTTGCTGAGATTAATAGTACCTTTAATATGTTGCTGCTATAGGCTAAGTTGTCTGTATATGTATATGCTTTGAACAATAGTTTTTGTTGCATATCATGCCTATTTGGTTATCCTGTAGATGTTCTACATGCGATTTTAACATTTTACAATTCTTATACTTTGATTTGACATGTATTATGTTGATTGTCAATTGTTATAACTGTAGATGGCTCCTGCTCAAGTCCCTCGCGTGGCGATAGATTTAGGAGATGATATCTTAAATTATGCCAATATCCTCGGAGGAAGCTCAGGGCATATTGATAATATGTACTCAACATTTGGTTATCCTACATCTGATGATACTATTAGCTATAGTCAGAGCCCTATTCAGAGTCAAGTTGGTGTTCCAAGTGACCCCAAAAACATAAAGAGAGCTAAAAGAGCCAAGAATTTCTCCATTCAAGAAGACAACCTTCTTGTGTCTGCCTGGCTCAATACTACCCTTGATCCAATAATAGAAAATGATCAAAAAGGTGCTGCGTATTGGAAAAGAATTTGGGAGTATTTCTATGCTGAGAAGACCTTTGAATTAGAGTGTGATCGTAATCAGGGTTCTCTAATGTATCGCTGGTCTGGAATTCAACTCGAAGTGAATAAATTTTGTAGCTATTATGCTGAAGTCGAAAGGACAAGAGCAAGTGGTACAACTGAACAAGATAGGGTAATTTTTATTTTTATTTGATATATTCCAAGTTATATATTAAAGAATAACTAACTATGTAGTTTGTTTTTGTGTTTGTTCAGATTGTTGAAGCCAAACAAAAGTTTAGGCTGGAGTGAGGATACAACTTTAGCTATGATCATTGTTGGAATGTGTTGAAGTTCCACCCGAAATGGAACTTGGAACTCTCTAGGAAGAAACCAAAGAAGACTCATGGTACGATTCCTGCAACTTCATCTCCTATTACTCCAACTGCTTTCCCGGATACTGTAGATTTAGCTGGTGGTAGTGTTGAAAGCAATGAGTCTCCATGTTTGGAGAGACCTATAGGAAAAAAGGCTGCCAAGTCCTTGGTAAGTAAGGCAAAAGCTAAAGAGAAGATGGAGGCAGCTAAATCTGAATTAGAAAACTACTATGCTCTGAAAGTTGAACATGCTCATAAGGAGGATGAGCAGTTTCAACTAATGTATAATGCAGAACAAGAGAATATTAAGCTGAGGAAACAAGAACTGGAAATTCAAGTTCAAAAAGAAAATAATGCAATAATGGCAATTGACACTTCTACAATGGATACAATGCGAGCAGAATATTTTAGAGGACTTCAACAGAAAATCATAGCAAAAAGAGCTGCTGCTGGAAACTAGCTTGAAGTGACCCGGGAAGTGTGAACTAGATGTCAATTTACTTTTAAGAGCAAATCTTTTTATTCTCTCATTTTTAGGGACATCTATCTTTAGAGGATGTTATATATGGTCATAAGACTTGAAAGAGTTTCAGTAATTTCTTTTTTGTAACTATATAGCTTGTATTCAATTTAAACGTTTACTGTTGAACAAGTATCAACATAAATATTGTGTTTTATTCAATTTTGTATTTGAAACAGAAGCAAATAACTTTGGATTAAAAAAAATTAATGATAAATAACAAAGCCAAAAACTAAAATGAGTACTGCAAAATGATGATTCAATCTCCTCCATGCAGCTGCCACAAGTGTTCGATAAGATCAGTTTGTAATCTAGAATGAGTCCCCCCATCTTTAATGTGGAGATGGTTGTCCATGAACTCAATCAATGTTTGTGTGCGCTCATGTGATAGTAAAACAGTTGGAGGCTCTCCACCAATTACATCATAATCCTCAATGATTTGATCAATTTCTCTATCACAATCTCGACCAACATTTCTAATATAGTGGTCATCATTTCGCTCGTCTTCCACAATCATATTGTGCATTATTATGCATGCTGTCATGATATCCTTAAGTGTCTCTTGATCCCATAAACGTGCTGGTCCTCGTACAATTGCAAAACGTGCTTGGAGTACTCCAAATGCTCGCTCTACATCTTTTCTTGCTCCCTCTTGTTGTTTAGCAAAGTGCTTCTTCTTATTCCCTTGTGGAGCCGGTATTGTTTTTACAAATGTCGCCCATGTTGGATATATACCATCAGCAAGGTAGTATCCCATGCTATACGGATTGCCATTAACTAAATAGTTGACAGGAGGAGCACGTCCAGTGGCTAGGTCATCAAACAAAGAAGACCGATCTAACACATTGATATCATTATGAGAACCTGGCAACCCAAAAAATGCATGCCAAATTCAAAGATCATATGAAGCTACAACTTCTAGTATAATTGTGGGCTCATGGTAGTGACCAGAATACATACCTTGCCATGCAGATGGACAATTTTTCCATCTCCAGTGCATACAATCAATACTCCCTAACATTCCTGGAAATCCACGCTTTTCACCAATCGAAAGCAATCTCGCTATATCATTATTATTTGGTGATCTCAAGTACTCATCACCAAACAAAACAACTATAGCATTAACAAATTTTCTAAGACTCTTTAGAACAGTGCTTTGACCAATTCGTATGTATTCATCTACATTATCTGCTGGAAGTCCATACGCAAGCATTCGTAGTGCAGCAGTTACCTTTTGATAGGATGACAAGCCGATAGCTCCTGCAGCATTCCTCTTTTGCAAAAAATATGGATCACATGAAAGCACTGCATCATGTATTCTAAGAAAAACATTACGTCTCATTCGAAATCTTCTTCGAAAATAAGTATTAGGATATACAGGTGGATCAGCAAAGTAGTCACGGTATAGGTTTTCATGACCATTAGTTATACTACGCGAAATAGTAATCCTACCTTTGATTGAACCGCGGTGTATTGGTCTTTCTCTCTCTTCAGCCACGAGCTTAATGATTTCATCTTCATATTTTTCATCCGCAATGTTGTTTCTTTTGTGGAATTTTTTACGCATCCAACGACTTGCTAAGGATTGACTCGCCATTGAACACAATAGAAATGAGATGTCTAAACTAAAAGAAGTTGAGATATGAGATGAAAGTCTATCTTGTAATGTATCCATTTATAGTACTTCTTCGTCATGTTTATCAAGAGAGAAACTAATATTTCCAAGTAAATGAGAATGATCAACTTCCATTTTGTGTTGCTTTGCCAAATCTTTTTATACATATACATATTTATGTGTATCTACATTACACTTAACATATATCTCTTTAATATCATTTCATTGTGTATAAAAATATTTGATTTGATTTTAATTTAATTCGGAGTAGGTTTTATCTGATATGAATATACAAAACTATCTTCCTCTCAATAAGCCCGATCAATATGAAAAATAGCTGTTGAAAAATTAGGGTTATACAATTTCAAATTTGAAATTTAAATTTAAATATACAGAGTTAGCTATAATAGAGAGCATTGGTTTTTGAGGTGTTTTAAAACTGGATAGCCAAAATAACTTTTTAGCTAATTTAGCTAAAAAATAACTTAAATATAGCTAGCATTGGTAAAGTTGCTCTTAGTCCTAGTTTTTAGAAAGTTGCTATGTCATTTGTGTCAAACGTCCGTGTCCATTTCGGTGCCTCCTAGATTGTGGTGATAGTTGTTCCTTGGAAGTATAGGAGTAACTTTCCTGTTTTTAATAAGATGTTTATTTTCAAATTTAACTTACAAGATGTCGTTGCAAGGACTTAAAATTTTTCTAGTCAGAGGACTATTTTAGTTGTCTAGTGTTTCTAGTAATTGTTGAAGTGAGTCGTCAAAAGTTCATGTGGATCTAATATGTGGGCGTGTATTGAAAAGAAAGCATACTGATTTATATATGTAGTTGTGGTTGGCTATAGCTAAATATTTCAGTTACTGCTGTTTCCAGAGAAAATAGGTTCATTTGCTTGTTTTTTGTTTGCATTTTTTTTTTTCTTTTCTTTTTTACCTTGGAGAAACTGAGTTAGATTTAAGCTTCCTATAATAGGTTTATTTGGTAGATGGAAGCAGGCTCAACGTCACTTCTATTGGTCAAAGTCCCTATATCTAATGATGAATTATCAGTGAATATCAGAACAAAATAGTACATTTTCTAACATAAAAGCCTTCCATATATACCATATAAATGCTAAGATAGCTTAATTCTACCTCTTCCAGGAGATCCTTAATTTCTAGTGCTAGCTAAATATAAAGTATTGGCTTTTGTGCAATGTCGAAAGGATCCTGATGTAGTGGGAGTGTTCTGATTGTAACAACCAGAAAGATGTTTTGGACTTAAGAAAGCTCTACGCTTGTAAATAATTAAGTGGAAATAATTCGATGCCAAACCCTATTAAACTAGGTGGGAATATGCCCTAATACATCACTTCACCATCAAGGAACGTAGATGGGAGTTCCTAGCATGGAGCGAGGCTGGTGCCTAACCAACAATGAAAAGTTAAACATGTGAAAGAAATAGGTCGGGATTCTGGGAAGACTTATAGGACGGTAAAACGACGTGAGAAGGGTGAGAGAGCATTTCGACTCCATTTCATAAAAAAGAAGGGTGGGAGCACATAGCATATAGCATATAGGTAATGCAGTAGATTCTGCTACATATGGTGGAGTTTGACAGTTTGGGAACCTTGCTGTTTTACTCGCAGAAAATTTACTTCTCCATAAGCCGGGTCTAGTTTATGACCAAAAGGAATCTTCAAATTTATGAGTTATGAACCATAGGATGGACAAGCTAAGCCTTACCTGGGGTTTGAGTGTGCTTTACACATAGAAATGGGTGGTTATTCTGATTTGGGTTTTATTATGACTTTTCTTTAAAATAATTTAAGATAATAGTTCTTTCTTGATTAGGCATCAACATGATCAATGCCCACTTCTATTCACATTAATTTTAGTGATTTTATTGTATGTTGGAATGATAGGGTTCCTAGTGAGGCTAGAGGCTTCCTCTTTGATATTAAACTCTACTTGCTCTCGTGGCTTTAGCTTATAAAGTATTTTCTCTTATAAAATAACTTTTATCACTATGGTAAGTTGGTAACATATCTAAGGGAGCCTAAGGGTTGAGTAGGGACGTAAGAGATGAAACTACTTTTTTCAACTTTTCAAGTAGTCTATCATGTTTGCAAGGGCAATCAAATCTAAGCTAGATTATAATTCTTTGAGAGGAAAACCGAAAGACTAGCAAATTTGAGAGTTCAACTAGGGCTAAATCACTTCTAACTCTTCTAGAGCCACGACGTACTGTAACAACGTACTGTTGTAACTTTATAAGAGGAATGTGGTTCAAAACCACATTAGTAACAAAGCATAAAAGGCAAAACTGATCGGGTGGATACTTGAATCTACATGTTTAATCAAAGATAAAGATTGGGAGAAAAAAACAAAGCAAGATTATTCATTTAGGCATAAGGGTGATGTCTATAACGATCCTTGTCCCTTGAAGAATAAGAGTACCTATGGGAGTAATGACGATCGCTCATGTGTCTTTCTGTTTAATGCATGTGTTTTTGGTTGTTCAAAAGGGTTTGATTAACTTGACTTCTATGCATACCTTAGTTAAATTCTCATGTGTCTTTTTGTTTAATGCATGTGTTTTTGGTTGTTCTAATATGGCAGAGCTTGTTGATATGACAACGGGTCAGAAGGTGAATGGACGGAACCTGGACAAGCCTGGGATCATAACCGGTACGAAGACCCTATATTTGGTGTCGCTGAACGGCGGAAAACCTCTGAAGGTTGACTACTCGGAACAGCACAGGGGTCCGAGCCTCTTGAAGTGGAGGATTTTGATGTCCCGAGACATCGGGAGCGCCATCCGGAGCAAAGTGCCCATGCTTGCGCCTTCATATGCTGAGCTGGCTGAGGAGCACCGAGATGCACTTACCACTTATATGGAGGTAAAACACAATTTCATAATAATTTCAAATTCTTATCTTTCAGTCATATATATTGAAATATGTTATTTCTAATGATTTCTTTGAAATGTGTTTTACTAGATGTTCTACGACCTCCCTCCCACCGAGATAGGCATGTGGAGATACATTGACGAGACCGCTGCCAAGATCTACAAGGACTGGAAGTACGACTGCCACACCCACTACGTCGAAGTGTCAAAGGCGACGCCTGCAGAGTTCATCCACCGACCCGAGCAGTGGGAGTACCTCAAAGTTCACTTTGAGGACGACGGTTATAAGATAACGGAAAGTAATTAGAGGTTTTTAAATTTCATATAATAGATTTTGATTCTAATAGATCGTGCATATTTTTGCAGAGGATGTGTGCCCGGAACGCCGCAAACCGGAACAAAACAAAGGAGAAGGGGTGTGCAGTCAACCACCACTCTGGCACGACTCCCTATAGCTACCGGGTCGTTGCGAATGAGGCGAAAGGTAGTTTGGCGTCTATACTTCAGACAGTCTGCGATGTTTATGCGCGATCGCAGAATGCGCAAGAGAAAGTGGTGAGTATCCTGACGAGTTAGATGCAAGAATTCCTAGTTTTTAGCTTCTGATTTTATTTATTTACAATTTATAACTATACAAACACAAACTAACTTAATATGGTATTTTTTGCAGGCAGCGGTCAAGAGGAAGATGAATGAGCTCTGTGCTAGCCGAGCGGCTGATGTGGAGAGCGGCAGTCAAGTGACGGGCTCCGCTACCGTCGAAGAACATATAGTGATAGTGGACGAGTGTCTGGGTGGGAAGCCGGGGACGAGAGCCCGAGGTATGTACAAATCATAAAATAACAGTTTCTATTTTAGATACTAAAGAGAATTTAATTTGAATAATTTTTTGTGTTTTACAATCTTTGCAGGGCTAGGAGGTGCATTAAGACGCCCGACAAAATCAAGAGGCGGTGCACGCGTGTCCAGCAACGATTCGGAGGTTGAGAAGTTGAGGGCAGAAGTAGCAGCCGCCAATGAACGTACCAGAATCAACGAAGAACGTAGAAGAATCGAAAAAGAAGAAAGCAGAATCAAAAAAGAAGAGATGCTGCAACGTATTGCAAGGATGGAGGCTGCCCTCGGCATGTCGACCAATCCGGATGCCAATCCCGCCGCCGCAAACCCTCCGACGATTGCCGATAAATCATCATGTGCTGAAGGTATGGGGGCAATGGACGTAGACTTAGATTAGGACCCTTCGTTACTTTGTACTTGGAACATATGTACATCATTGTTAGAACACATTATAGTTTTGAATAAAATCTATGTATTTATAGTGTTTGTATTATGTTGGATATGTGATTTGAATGAAATGTTGGTTGGATATGTGATTTGAAAGAAATGCAGGTTTCAGAATACCAGAATGGTGTTATTCTGTCTCTGTAACAAATTTTGAAGCGACGAACATTGATCATTGTTTGTTGCTTAGATTATAGTGAGGCGACGAAGATTGCACAAAATACGTCGCTCCCTGCCTATTCAAAATGAAATAAAGAGACCAATTCTGTTATTTTGTCTCTGTAACAAATATTTAAGCGACGAACATTGATCATTGTTCGTCGCTTAGATTATAATGAGGCGACGAAGATTCAACAAAATACGTCGCTCCATGCCTTTTAAAATGAATTTAAGAGACCAATTTTGACCCAAACTTTGTCGCCACAAGTAGGGGGTGACAACCCAAAATGCGTCCTGTGGGTTTTGAAGAGGCGAGTCAAACTTCATCACAACGGAATGCAAGCGACGCGTCTAAAGTGGTCGCTAGAGATCTCTGCCGATGCGTCAAAAGTCGTCGCTCTCTTCTGAGCGACCACTTTTGGAGTCGTCGCATGGATATATGAGGCGACGACTTTTGAGTCATTATTGGTCGCTTGGAATTGAAACGACGAATGTGAGGCGACGACTTATTGCCGTCGGCAGGATGCTCAGGCGACGACTTCTGATGCGAAGCGACGACTTTAAGTCGTCGCTTCGATGCTTACCTGCAGTAGTGTTATTGAAGTCCCTTAATAACTAATAATGGGTACGTTGTGGAGAAAATGAAATAAGAAGCCAAATTGTGAAGAAATAACTAATAATTATTGAAGTCCCTTAATAACTAATAATGGGTACGTTGTGGAGAAAATGAAATAAGAAGCCAACATTATTTTGACTTAAGAGTTCAATGTGTTGGTTAACAAGTGAAAATCATTAGAAATGTTTGTGATGTGAGAGAGAGGGAAAGATACCAATATCAATTGTTGGAAATGAATCAAATGATTGTGTAACTAAAATATCTTTTTTATCAAGCATAATGTTTACATGTAGTATGTTGATTAGCTATGAATTGGTCTCTTGGCTACATCCCACGTTAGGTATAACTAAGCTCCGTCCCTGCGTAGGACCTACATATGCTGGGTTGAATCGTTCGTAAGCTCAATGCTTCTCTCTCAAAGGGGTTGTTTCGTTCCGAATTCAGATACTCTACTCATATTTGTCTCTTCATATTGCCTCATACTGCATGTAGGCAATCCATTCTTAATTTTATAGTCAGATTTCATTGCATTGGTGTGGGCTCCACATTACATGGTTTAAATGCAAGGAAAAATCTGTCCACATGATTACAATTGGATGGACAAAATTCATTCATAAGGTAATAAGATGAGACAAATATGAGCAGAGGATCTCAATCCGTTCCGGAGCTGGGCTTGCAGTTGGGTTTGTGGGTCCGGTAGTTATGCTACTGCTACTGTCAAAAGAACGAAAGAGGAAAGAAACCTGACTTCTAATCAGTTGACTGTGGGTCAAAGAAGGATCACTCTCGGCAGTAGGGTTCTTTTTGCCTAGAATGCAAGGACTTGACACAAGTCGACTTTGCTAACCGCGGTGCTCGTGCTGTGACTTGGTGAATGATGTGAAAGTATTGGTGAAGGTGATTCTTTTTATGTTTTCTCAATATTTGAACAAAGTAATCAACATCAAAGTATATGCAAGAAAATAAAGTGCAACAAATAAAGTGCAGGAAGATAAAGAATTGCAAAAAATACAAGAAGATAGATTGCAGGAATGTAATGAACAACAATATAATTAAAGTACATAAAGGATAATACCGATAAAGAAAGCAGAAAGATAAACACGTGGAGATTAATTGATAGATGCTGAAATGCAGAAAGATTGATAGATGCAGAAAGATACAGGATAATACCGGATTTATTTGTAATACGGGTTGAGATTGAAAGTTTTCCTTCTTAGTAGTTTTGTATTTGAGTATAAATAGGACCAGAGGCATCTTTGTTAGAGGTCCTCGACCAAACGCCATGCGCGATTACACACTATCATTTCAACACATTAGGGGTCCTTGTTGTCAGTTTCAAGTCAGCAGCTTACGTCTTATTTCAAGGTCACTTGAAATTTTAGACCCGGGAGATCATATTTGAAAGTTTAGGGGTCATTCTGATTTTTTTTTTCAAAAAGAAGGTGTAATTTGATTTTTACCAAAAAATTGAGGGTACTAAACTAAATTTTGTCCGATTCAGAAACTCTAAAGGTGTATGTGTGGTTACCATAATGGGTGGGATTGATATTGTTACGTTGTTAGAACTAGATCGAAACCTGTTGATACTTTGAAAATCTGTTTAAATTTGGAGGTCCGTTCAGAATAAGGGAATTTGAGCACTGAGGTTGAGAGAAGTACTTACAGTGATGCAAGGAAAAAATAAGGCCATTTTCGGTAACCTTTTTGAAAACAATTTTCAAAGTAAGTTTTAAAAATTGAAAATGAGAAAATGAAAAAGTGAAAAAGTCAAATTGATGTTTTCAGCCCAGTACCATTTAGTCTAGTGGCATAAGTCTCTCCTTTGTATGTGAGAGGTCGTTAGTTCGACTCACAACAGACTAGTTGTAGCTTATCAGTTGTATATATATTTGATAAAAAAAATGTTTTCACTTTTCTTTTTGTAAAAGTTGAAAATATGTTCAATTTTCATTTTCTACATAAGAGAAATATCTTAACGAATATGTTTTCACCAACATTACTGAACACCACTTTTTTTTTTTAATCAGTTGACAAGAATTTATTGAAAATAGAGATACAAAGATACGATGCAAATATGCATCAATGGAAAAACACAGACCAAAAAGAAAAATAAGAAAAATACATCTGAAAGTTTGGGAAATTTAAATATTGCAGTCACCGTTACGTCGAGACGTCGACGCCGGCCCGGGTATACACTACGGACTGCGTACGTATAGTGAAATGATGAGTAGTCGGTGGTATGACTACCCATCCGAATCGGATGTACAAACTGCCGAGAGACAATCATACATACGATTGAGGGTAATGTTGCACCTAAAGGATCGAAACCGACCAAGGGCCGATCCAGACATGGCCATAATGACATACGATCCTTAACGAACAGGTACCATAATTGTGGGTCTGTCAACCAATATACCAACCAACATGGTGACCAATACCGCCTATATTGGTTCAAGATCAAGCACACATTTCAGGATCGGTCCCAGGTCCAAGGTTCTCCTGGGTCCCAGGCCTATATCAAAAGTTCACCCGTGTCCCATACCCAGACCCGACTCCATATCCGGAGCCAGATCCGACCCGCAATCCAAAGCGGACTCCACCTTCGATCTGCTTATGAGCCGAATTTCCACCACCATTTGTCGGATTGCGGCAGTAGATCGATATCACCATCAGCTGAAGAGGATCCCCACCTTGTATCACCATAAGCGCCACCGCCTTGCCGAATCTTCCAGGTGACCCCCATCGAAATTTTTGCCGATTCAGCCACGAACTCCAGACTCCTAGAGAATGGAGATCGAAGATGGATATGCAGTCGACACGAAACGGATCCCAAATCCAGCAAATCCTTCGAATCCATTGATGCCGCCACCCCCAACAAGTTTGTCATCTGCTTCGGTCTCCATGGCCATACCCCAACCCCTTCTCCCTTCAACCGGCCCCTGATTAGACGAAGCCCCTCAACCCACGCAGTAGCCCTTATCCCCAAAGGTCGCGCATGAGCTCTAAAGCCTTCATCCCGAGTAGACAACAAGAGGGAAGGAGAGGTTTTAAGCAGCGATACAAATTTCGGCGCCACAGATTCACTCCATCTAAGACGGAGATCGATACAGAGAGGCCACAAGCGGCGTCACTCTCCCAACCCTAGCAGAGCGCTATGTATTTTCCCCATAAATGGTGTTTGGTTATCTACTGAACGCCACTTAAGTGTTTTCATCATGATCTTGTTTTTGTTGTAGCTCAAATCCTATATACTTGAAATTGTGGATGCTTAAAAATTTTGGAGAGATTTCATCTTCTTCTGGTGAAGAAGAGGGGAAATGAAATCGAGGGGTGTTATGGAGATTTTTCATTTCATCCAGCTGAGTTGAAGAATTGTCAAGTCAGTAAATGGGATAGTTAATAGAATGACCTAATTGTGTGTGATTGGATAATACAAAGAGTGAATGGTTGAAACTGAAAAATTAAAAAACTAAATTGTGAAAGCTAAGGAATTACTACTATTTTGTTCATATAATATGTATATTTTTCTTATTCTTCTTTTATATATATAATGTAGACGATATATGGGTTTGAAGATCGATCGGTATACGAGCTTAGAAGATAAAACACCGACAAATGGTGCGGTCACCAATACACATGCACTCTAGGTCTATACTCCCTCATCTCAGTTACCAAATCAACATTGTCTTTATATACATGCTGCTTCATCCTCCCCCACTCTTTTATCGAAGTAATGCACGTTTCTGCTGGTGCGCTTTGGCTAAGCTAGAATTCATTAACAAACCAGTATACTTCGATTTCTTCAACAACGTTTTATTTATAACATTGAGCTATCTGGCTAAGCACGTAGCTAGATCATATGGCCTTGGCAAATTCGATTTCGATGGTACCTTTCTCATCTACCATTACTATTCTCCTTTTCATGCTACTCATGCATTCAGGTACTGTTTCAGTAGCCACGGAATCGTCCACTGGTAGTACTAATTCCACTGCAATAGTACTAGAATCCAGAGACCAAACAACCAGCTGCACAATGTGTGACGAGTGCCCCAACCCGTGCCCTGTGCCATCACCACCGCCCCCACCACCACCAGTTGTTGAATGCCCGCCACCACCATCACCTCCACCTCCGGCTCTCCCTGAATGTCCACCACCACCATCACCTCCACCTCCGGCTCTCCCTGAATGTCCACCACCACCACCACCTGCGTCTCCTTGTCAAGACCCTTGCTCGCAGTCGCCTCCAGGGTCCGATGTGCCAGCATTAATCCCGAATCGTCCACCACTTCAACCATATGTACCTAATCCTGGCATAGCAATATTCCCCCCAAACGTTGATCCCGTATATTATTACAATCCGCCAAAACCTTATGGCTCTAAATCCGTTGACTTGAAAATGCAGTACTCCACAACTGTTACCTTTATCTCTGTTTTCTTCAGCGCTAGTTTCCTTATTATTTCCTTCTACTAGCCAGCTAATTAACTATCTCTAATTCAATCAGTCCATCTCTCCGGCCAGTCCAGGTAATATCGTTATCGAAAGGCCGCCAGCTCTCTCTCTCTCTCTCTCTCTCTCTCTGAATGTATTTTGTGATTCTTTTAAATAGTAGTGATCAGATCGATCTCTATGTGTGCATGGTGCAGATCCCTTCTGGATACACTCATGTATATGGCAAGAGAAGAGTATGAATAAGGCGTGGTGCCAGCTCGCTTCATGGCTGGTGTAATTGCCTTAAATTATGTTAATTAGTGCTAGCTGGTCGCTTCATGTAATACGTTGTAGCAAAAAAAAAAAAAAAAACAATTAATCTAGTTTTGTGTATTAGTGTCTAATAAGAGCTAATTAGATTCTTGAAACAATTTGTTCGTTTTTTCTTTACTTTCTGCTTGTAATAAATTTCTGATATTCATTTCGAAAGATTAAGCGTAATTTCCTGTATATGATCGACTATATCATCATATATGCATTTGAGGGAACATCATCATATATGTTGATTAATAACTTAAAATTTATAATAATTACTTGTCCTAGCCTATTACAAAATTGCTGACCAGATTCCCTAACATCCTTCACATATATCTTTCCGTGAAACATAAAACTGATACAACTCAAGTTTCTTCATTTTGGAACCCATTCTAAGATCGATCACGTATTTAGCTTTGTATTTATTATGTACGTTGCTGTATTATAATAAGGTTAATGATCCATCCTTACTAAATAAGTCAATGCCATTTCATCCATCTTATATGTAAGAATAGTACTTTCTGGACGGTGAGGCTTAATTATGCAAGCGACCGGCCGGCTAATACAAAGCTAGCTAGCGTTCCTAGCAATGCACATAAAATGGTCGATTTAATGTAATCGAAAAAAAAAAGGTCGATTAAATTTGTCATGCACTGCTACTTGGACAAATCTCCATGCCGATTTGTGGTCACTCATATAATGATTCCTCACTTCCAGCGCGCGGAAGCATCTTGCTTCGGACCACATGCAGTTCCCAAATGACAAATCCTAGCAACAACGATGACGATCGGTTTTTGTCGCAACCATTGGACATATGTGAGCATATATCTTATAAAGTTAAATTAATTGAAACTAGAGAGAAATTAGGAGTAGAGAGAATAATTTTCAGATAACCACCATCTTTTCATTATTTTATTTTCAATTTTAGATTTTTTAGATTACTATTTTATCTCTACAGATTATTTCTATATGAAAGTATTTTAATATTTCAGAGTTATTTCTGTCAAATTTTTCAGTTTTGGTTGACAAAGTGAGTTCCTTTAATAATAGTATAGATTAGTACAAAATTCAGTTTAGTACCCTTAACTTTTGGGTAAAAATCATATTACACTATTTTTTTGAAAAAAAATCAGAATGACCCCTAAACTTTCAAATATGATCTCCCGGGTCTAAAATTTCAACTGACCTCGAAATAAGCCGTAAGCTGCTGACTTGGAATTGACAACAAGGGCCCATACTCCAATATTGAAACCTTCATAGAGGGTAAAATGGACCATTTGCATATTAAACCTTCTAAATTTGAAATGAAATCTAATTAACATACTCATAAGAGACTGGTTGGATGTAAAATGTAGTAATAAAAAACACATAATTGTAGTCCTAATCATAAATAAAGTGCACATACAAAAAATATGCATGGTCTTAATCAGCGAAATGTGGGTCCTTGTTGCCAGTTTTAAAACAGCAGTTTATGTCACATTTCGAGGTCACTTGAAATTTTAGACCCGGGAGATCATATTTGAAAGTTTAGGGGTCATTCTGATTTTTTTTCAAAAATAGGGTGTAATCTGATTTTTACCCAAAAGTTGAGGGTACTAAACTGAATTTTGTCCTTGAAATTACTATGTACGGTAGATACTCGATAATTTAATATTCGATAAATTAATAATCTCGATAAATTAATAACTTCGATTAAATAATAATTTTTACCGGTCCCGAGGTTATTAATTTATAGAAGTTTAACTGTAATTCGATATTGATACTTATTCTTTCGACTTATATATATATACAGTGGCGGACGCAGAATATTATGTTAGTGGGGGCAAAAAAAAAAAACATAGAGTTTTATATACGTGAAGCGCAAATTTTGTTGTTGTTGTGGATTTCAATATAAGTCTCTACTTTCCTTAAAATATGTGTACGTGTTGACATTTGCCATCAAAAGTGGTGCAAATGAATGCGAGACCAAGTTCTTGAGATTCTTAGGGAGTCGGAAAGAGGGAGGTTGATTGAAGGACTCACAAGAGCAAGAGTGGTAGTAGGATTAGCTAATTTGAGTATGCGATTAATATAAAGACAACAACTCAAGGAGACTATTGAACAAAGACTTGTATAATTTTGCATATATTATCAGATAGTCTAATATATACACATACGTACGTCAATATGTTTCTATGTAAATTTTCTTGGGCTATAGCTCTAGTAATGGCTACGTCTACAGCTATTTCTCCATGTTCCTCTCATTCTCTATTCAATTATATCATAAACAATCAAGGATTAAAAGTTAAAAAAAAAAATGTCAAAAATTGAGTGGGGACACTGGCCCCCGCTGGTCCCTTGCTGTGTCCGCCCCTATATATATATGTTCAAGGAATGATAATTCCGTAACTTCCTATGTGTGTCTTGACCTAATTAGACTAGATTAGTAGTTACCTTAGTAGATAGGGAATCCCTGATTATTAGGGATACTTGATGTAATGCCTATATAAAGGCCTCCTTATCTATCAATAAAGGTTACGTTTGCATCTATTCCTTTTCTCCTAGAACACGTTATCAGCACGTGGCTCTAGCCTTCGTCTAATAGCCCTGAAAAAAAAATCAAAAACCCTAGCTTTTTGCCGAAATAAAAATTCAGCAACCCTAGCTTTTGTGCCGGCAACTGCTTGTCGGAAAAGAAGACCCCTACCCAGAAATTCCCTTCCGCCGACAACCCCTTCGTCGGAAGAAAGAAACAATTCCCAGGGCACAAAACTCTGCCGACACTTCTTTTGTCGGCAAAGAAAAGTAATTCTCATAATGCACTTCTGCCGACGTCATCCTTGTCGGCAAAGGATGAAAATCTTTGGGCACCCCGGCTTCTTCTCCACCCTGATGCGGCTGCCCTCCACTCGCCGGCGTCCCTCCTCGACGCAGTCCAGGGCCGCCTCCGCGGCCTGGAGTCCGATGCTGATGCCTTGCACGCCAGCCCAGCAGTACCCCAGCGGCGTCCCTAACGCGGCCAACAGCTTTGCTCCGTCGGCGCCCCAGCTTCACTGCAACGTTTTGGCGGCTCTCCTCGATTAAACCCTAGCACGCCCCAGCCTCCTCGACGAAGACCGGCGCTGCCTCGCTGTACGCGTCTTAGCGTCAACCCAGCGCTACTGATTTGCACACCTGCATGCAAATTAGCGTCACCGACGCCAGCAGCCTTGCGCGACGCCCCGCCTGAAGACACCAATGTTCCACGCAGCGCCGTCCTCAACAGCTTGACCCGGTTTTGCCGCTCGACCCGGATCCTTGGGCCTGACCCGACCCGTGTCCAACCCGACCGGAGTCTGCAGTCCACCCAACTGTGCAAGGGTAAAACGGTAATTATACGTTTCTCAGATAAAAAGTTTTTACTCTACGGGTTAAAACAGTTACTGCAGTATTTCTTTATTAGTTTTACTGCCTTGAATATGGTGAATATGACTAACCATATGTGTTTCTTTTCCATGAAACTTATTGCACGACGCATCGCGATGTAATTGCGAGGATTATTTCGTTGCACGTACATGGAAGAGCATCTCAAATTTTGCACAAGGATCAGAACCGAGTCCTCAAGCGCAATTTCTATTTCTACGCAGTTCATTTGGCGAACTAGCAAGTATGATTTAATAAAAGTTCCCGTTTTTTTTCGCAATTTCAATTATTTGAACTTGTGTACATGTGTTGGAACTTGTGTGTTTTTCAGGACGATACAAAGGGGCCCCACCCACCTCTGCATATCACAGTATTTAAGGGGTAACTGTGATGTTACTGTCCAAAGTTGTGCTTGTGGCTGTGATGTCACTGTGAACCACAACTCTTCGTGACTATTTTATCACGATTCCGACAAAACATTGTCGATGCTTGTGACAATCCTAAGGTAGTCACAAATGGGACAAACTCATGAATGTGCGACGAAAATTATCACTGTAGCATCGATATGTAACGGAAATTGTCATAACAGATATTGAATTGAGTTACCATACTCTTGGTCTCGACCATTCAATACCTTCCCTCTTGTTCTTTTCAGAAAAAGAAACATTAATAGCAAAATGCGCCCAGAAAAAAAAAGAAGAGAAAATGGCCATTGAAAAAAAAAGAATCATGTCATTGATATGGTTCTACATTGGTTCACTAATTACAAATAATGCAATTATATGGTCAATGTATTCAAGAGATACATGGAAGAAGATGAGAGTATATCCTCATGATTACGGATTTTTCGATTTCATAGTCAAAGTGACTACAAATCCGTTTATTTTGTGAAGGCATAGACCTCACATGTGTGACTAATGCTACTTAGTCGATACACTCTTTATGGTCCAGACCTCGATGTATCCGTTGGCACTTTGATGCATACATGGTTCGATTCCCTAAAAAGCTATATGTGAATGCAATGAATCGCATTACACATTTACATGGCATGTTGATTTGAGTTCACCAATCTAATTGGTGATGTTAAATCTGAAAATCACACAGATAAACGAGCCTATGCTCGTCAAGAAATAAATAGACATGCTTGCGTACATGCGCGGATGCATGCGCATTACCCGGCCTCGGCTTCGGCACTCTTGCACACACCAAAGCCCGCCTTGCCTAGCCTCGGTTTCGGCCTTGGATTGGCTTGCGCGCTGCTTGGACGATAGCTCCGCCACAACCTCATGCTGTCGCCCCCTCGGTCTCCGGACCTTGGCGCGCACAAGGCCCACCTAGCCACTCCCCGGCCTTGGCCTCGGCGTTGGCCTGCACACGGCCCGGCCCGCAGCCCTCTCGGCCCTATAAGCCCATGCACACGCCCCGACACGCCTTGGCTTCGGCCTCGGCCTGCTTTCGGCCCCTTTGCATGGCATCAGCCTCGTCAGGTCCTTGCTTTATGCCTCGGTAAGCCTTTGCTTTGGCCTCGGCTAGCCATCGGCAACTCGCATGACCTCGACTCCAACATCAAGCCTCGGCCCCATAAGCCTTTGCTTTTATCTCGACACACCTTGGTTTCGGCCTTGGCGTGCCTTGACATTTGCTCGGCCTCGGCCCGCCCGTGCACTACCTCGGCTTCGGCCTTGGCTAGCCTAGCACGCGCCTATGCATGACCCCGGCCCTCCATTGCCTTGCTTCAGCTTGGCTTCCACTCTAGCTTGGCTTTGGTCTCGGATAGTTAGCTCATGGTTTCGGTCTTGGATACTTGGTTTAGACATTTATGTCTATATAGTATCGATGTTGGCTAATTTGGTTGTTTTCCGGCTCTATTTTTTAGCGTTAACAGATGTGTTTAGTACGCCTTTAAACATGTTTATGTTTTATCTTGTGATACTACATGTCATGTTGCACACTCTATCGGAATTGAGTATCTATTCCGGTTTATATGTCTTGGCATAAAAACCTTGTCTCTACACTCTTATGAATGTATCATAGAGACATTGAGTGTGTTGACAGTAGCCACAGATGGGCTACCCAGGCCCACAGACCCGCAGCCAATACGCCCAGGCCAGGATCGGGGCCCGGAGCAGGATCGCTAGCACCCGGACCCGAGGCCCAGCAATCTACCTTATGGCCAGGGGCTCAGGAGCCGGGGGCGCCAGCCAGCCTAACAGACCACCAAAGCTGCCCTTATATATGAACAGAAGGGAATCAGTCCCATATCGAAGAGTAAGACCAGACCTCACGCTCGACCGCCTATATAAGGGCCTCAACTACCCTCATTAATATGTAACCAACTCTCCAACTACTTATTTTTCCCGCTTAAGTTATCCATTTATCCCAACGGTACTAACTTAGGCATTAGAGAGGAGAAGACCGGCCCGCCTGGTATTCCCCTTAGTTAGCAGGGTTTGCAGGAAGGGATCACACCAAGATCCACCAGTCTCTGTCAGGCTTACGAGTTTGAACGGAAACAATTAGCATTGTATAGACTGTCCTTCTCGAAAGAAAGGGTGTCGGGGTTGCATCACTTTTAGCGCTCGGCACTTTAAGCCTATTATCACCCACCTGCCTTCCTGGCTAGACAATAGCTGGAGGAAGAAGGTGGTGATGGCAGGTGGGAGGTGGCAGAAGAGGAGGAGGATGTATCGGGTTCCTGGTGCTTTCCAGCCCCTTGGCGACCAATCATACGTACTGCTGAGTTGGAACGGGATAGGATTGCCACGATATTCGGGTGCTGGTCCGGGCTTGAGCGAAGCTCCTACAACTTCATACGACGGGAAGTGTTGGAGTACTGCGGCCTGGGGCGGGATCCCGGTGCGTAGTGGGGATTTTAGTAGTGAAGTTCCCGCTGACTGAGTTTATACTAACTCTTTGTTTGGTGTTCTGTAGGTGCATCTTCCCGGACGGTCGTCAAGCCCAATAACACACTATCCATGGATGGTGAGGATCTTGTCTTGACGTTGAAGGAGAAGGGGGAGGTCGTTTCGCGGACCACGGTGGATCGAGAGACTGGCCGGCTTACCATCCACGCCGAAGCGGTGGCCGTGGATGTTGCGGATGATGACTACGTTTTGAGGCGTGTGAAGACTCGTGCCGCGGGACCCGAGAAGGAAAAACCACTAGAGGGCCACCAAAGGTTCCTGGTGGAACAAAGAGGATTCCATATCGAGTGGGATCGATCCCACTTGTCAACATGGTCTCCTTGCCTGGCGCACAATCTTCTTCATCGATCGACCTGGGTGAGAAGAGGCGGAGGATCATGGATGTCCCACATTCCGCGCTGGTGACGCTGACTGGTCGGTCGTCTGGTGAGAACTTGGCGAAACGGCTTAAGTTGACCAGTGGTGGGACAAGTCCCGCTAGGGATAGAGCCGCTGCGGCTTCAAGTTCTGCCGCCCCGCAGAGTAGTCCCGCTCTGGTGGAAGAACCGAGGAGGGCAGGTCCAGAAAACCCGTTCGTCCGGAGCCTGTTAGAGGACGTGACCGGCCTGGGTCTGGATATGCTTGGGGCCGCTGGAGCCCTGTCGGGGGAGAATCGTCAGAAGAGCAAGGAGTTGGTCCTCCGAGTAAGAATAGTTTGGTGCCACGGCACCGGTCGAACAACTTCTCTTTTTTTTTTTTGTGGTTTGTTGTTGTTTTTTTTCTTCTAATCGGTGGCCTGTCATTCAGCAGCTGTTGTACAATCTGTACTAGCCGGACCCGAGTGAGGAGCTGCCGGAGCTGAAGAAGCAGGTGGCCGTTCTGGCCGGAGCCCAGGAGCACATGAAGGCTGAGAAGTCTAGGCTTGAGCGGGAGAAGGCCAGACTGGAGGAGAGGGCCAGGAGGTAGGTGGCCAAGTTAGAGGGCCAGGTCCGGAGCCTCGAGGAGGAGAAGGAGCTGGCTGAGGAGGAGAGGGCTGAGCTGGAGGCCAAGGTGGAGGAGCTCAAGTTGGAAGCTGCCGCTGTGCGTGCCGCCACCGTCACTGCGGCTAGAGAAGAGTACCCGGAGCTTTTCCAGCACTAAACTATTCTTACCCGGAGGACCAACTCCTTACTCTTCTGACGATTCTCCCCCAACAGGGCTCCAGCGGCCCCAGGCCTATCCAGACCCAGGCCGATCACGTCCTCCAACAGGCTCCCAGACGAACGGGTTTTCCGGACCTGCCCTCCTCGGTTCTTCCACCCGAGCGGGACTACTCTGCGAGGCTCTATCCGTAGTGGGACTCGTTCCACCCTGGTGACAAGTGGGACCGATCCCACTCGATATGAAATCCTCTCCGTTCCACCAGGAACCTTTGGTGGCCCTCCAGTGGTTTTGCCCTTCCCGGGTCCCGCGGCATGAGTCTTCACCCCCTCAAAACATAGTCATCATCCGCAACATCCACGGCCACCGGTTCGGCGTGGATGGTAAGCCGGCCAGTCTCCCGATCCACCGTGGTCCGCGAAACGACCTCCCCCTTCTCCTTCAACCTCAAGACAAGATCCTCACCATCCATGGATAATGTGTTACTGGGCTTGACGACCGTCCGAGAAGATGCACCTACAGAACACCAAACAAAGAGTTAGTATAAACTCGGTCAGGGGGAACTTCACTATTAAAATCCCCACTACGCACCGGGATCCCGCCCCAGGCCGCAGTACTCCAACACTTCCCGCCGTATGAAGTTGTAGGAGCTTCGCTCAAGCCCGGACCAGCACCCGAATATCGTGACAATCCTATCCCGCTCCAACTCAGACAGTACGTATGATTGGTCGCCAAGGGGCTGGAAAGCACCAGGAACAAGATACGTCCTCCTCCTCTTCTGCCACCTCCCACCTGTCATCACCACCTTCTTCCTCCAGCTCTTGTCCAGCCTAGAAGGCATGCGGGGTGATAATAGGATTAAAGTGCCGAGCGCTAATGGTGATGCAACCCGAACACCCTTTCTTTTTCGAGAAGGACAGTCTGTACAATGTCCGGAACTCGTTTATTGCCGGCATGCTCATCCCGGACAGCTCGTACAGACAACCAAGGCTCAGTAGCTGCCTCCACTGGATTTTGGGAAGCTGCGCAGGAGATACGTGCAGAGCGCTGAGCATGTACTACACGAAGTCTGGCAGCGGGAGGGAGAACCCGTGACGGAACTGGTCTCCATGAACAGCAACCCAACCCTTCTCCGGGTTACAACGGTCGAGTCTGTGCAGAGCATGGCATGGCGAATTTCAACGCCACATTATCATTCCTTGCACTCGTCCGGGTTTACCCCGTTCCATACGCATGGCATGACGGATTTCAACGCCACATTATCATTCCATGCACTCGTCCGGGTTTACCCCGTTCCATACGCATGGCATGGCGGATTTCAACTCTACATTATCATTTCATGCACTCGTCCGGATTTACCCCGTTCCATACGCATGGCATGGCAGATTTCAATTATCATCCCATGCACTCGTCAGGATTTACCCCGTTCCATACGCATGGCATGGCAGATTTCAATTATCATCCCATGCACTCGTCCGGGCTTACCCCGTTCCATATACAGGGCACGGCGAAACTTAAGCACAACACCACCATCATTACAACACATACTCATAACTGTCGCACATCATCATGCACAGGTACTCGCATCACCACGCACCATCATAACAGCCTTTCTGCTCGAACGCCCGGCCAAGCCCAATCTTCAACACGGACTTGGGGGACTGGGCACCGTTGGGTCGGTAACCCTGCGGGTCTGCGGGCCTGTAGAGCAAGACATATTAAGTCTCCATTCAAGATTGCACTTGACGGGAAACTTGGAGGACTTGTTGACAGTAGCCACAGAGGGGCTACCCAGGCCCATAGACCCGCAGCCAGTAGGCCCGGGCCTGGACCGGGGCCCGGAGCAGGATCGCTAGCACCCGGACCCGAGGTCCAGCAGTCTACCTTATGGCCAAGGGGCCCGGGAGCCGGGGGCGCCAGCCTGCCGAACAGACCACCAAAGCTGCCCTTATGTATGAACATAAGGGAATCAGTCCCACATCGAAGAGTAAGACCAGACCTCATGCTCGACCGCCTATATAAGGGCCTCAACTACCCTCATTAATATGTAACCAACTCTCCAACTACTTATTGTTCCCGCTTAAGTTATCCATTTATCCCAACGGTACTAACTTAATTAGGCATCAGAGAGGAGACGACCGGCCCGCCCGGTATTCCCCTTAGTTAGCAGGGTTTGTAGGAAGGGATCATACCGAGATCCACCAGTCTCTGTCAGGCCTACGGGTTTGAACGGAAACAGAGTGTGTAGCTAATCTTCATCGAACCTTGATCACCACTTAAAGATATTGGTGCCAACGTTTATCACCTTGAAACTCATTGTGAAAATTGAAAAGATTTCTTATGTATCGCTTAAAGATATGAATGCGCACAACTTATGAGTCAATATTGTGAATGTATTTCACGAATATTATGATTCGGATTCTTTGAATCGGCGACTCATGTAGACTCTTCTATACATCGTCTGGAATTTTGGACATGTTTTGATGATCCATATGCAAGTAAGTTATGGACATCGTTTATTTTGAACAAAGAAGCTATTCGGATCAAAGATTACCAAAAGAATATTTGGTAGCGTCATGAGCAATGCTCAAGGCTTAAGAATGATATTAACGTCACCCAAGTCTTCCTCCAAGTCAATGGAAGCACCATCTATACATTTAAACGTGCATATGATCCCCCTTTATGATCCTTCATTAGCTTGCTCAATATATGGAAGCCTAATCTTTAGCAAAGTTTTGGAGTAACGCCCTCCTACGCTAAAGATAATGATACATAAGATGATAGCCTTAATGCCCTATCATGGTTCAATATGAGACACAATGATACTATGGTGATATATCTCATGGTTAACACTCAAGCCATAACACTTAGATGTTATGAAGCACCTTCACAATGATTGCAATGTAGCAAAAACCTAAAATTTCCGGTTTTCCAGCTCGCGGATTCGTCATTGTTAGGACCGGTTCACCTACTTTTAGGCCGGTTCTTGAGGTGAAATTTGGTCCACCGATTCCTAACATATATGGCTGCCTGCTCATAAAATTTCAGAGCCATTGGACACCTGGAAGGTGCTGAACCGCTCGACACAAACGTTCACTAACCTCCAGAGACTGTTCTGACTGGTTTTGTATGTTTCTGGCCGGTTCTGGCAATAAGACTGGTGGCGTTGGAATCCTAACACACGTGCCTACCTACTGTTAAAATTTGGTGGCATTTGGTGTCCCAGAACTTAGTGAAACGTTTCAGGAAGCGTACATGCATGTTACATTTTGTAACGGAATGCATCTTGTTAACGTATAAATGTTAACGATCAATACCCTTTACCGTCCACATACTTTATGTGCCATATTGCGCAACCACAAGAGCTTAATGATAGGTACTTGTCTTTGAATAAGACATAATCTTTCACTTATAGTCTGCTATACGAAAACCTTAACATGCGATCTCGTTTATGTCACTTTTTAATGAGCCAGTCTCCCCGTCGTTCGGGGGAGAGAAGAACAAGTTTGTTCAAGTAGAACGACTTGGAATTTCTGTGGTTTGTCCCCACTGTACCTCATCATATTCCCAAAGTCCCATAAATCAAAGTGACGAGATTTGATATACATGCTGCAAAGAGCAAACTATTGGTCTTTCAAGGAAAAGATCGGAATAGTACTCTTGTATCAACATGCCTGTAAGGATTGATGTCCAAATCAATGGACATATTGTCATTCATAAATGGTGACATGGTGACTCCACAAAAGTGGTAGATAGTGTCACTAGGCCGTGGCTCTCACAAGAAGTGTAGAGAGGGCACTTAGTTCAATATATACTCGTCGTATGCGAGTATGGTACAACTTGATCCTTGGATCAATGACAACTCATTCGTCTCATGGATTTTCTGGATTAAGGTCATCATTGGGGGACGCCTCAATGAGAAGCCAATCCATATAGAGATCTCTACAAATGCGAATTACACTAGTGTACATGAGTACGTGGTCTATGAGTTAGATATCGAACACTCACTTCGTTGAAGAAAATACCAACGTTGTGAATTGGTCTACACGGATTGATATGCGATCCAGTTTACACAAAGAGATAGGTCATTGGTTAGGTGATGCCGACACCGCAAGTGTAAATCATATCGATAATCTTTGATGGAACGCGTAGTGAGAAAAAGAGCCTAGACTCATCTTGTGGCGCAAGGTCTCTCACAAACGCCCTGGAATCGACTACGATGACATATGATAGGAGCACAATGTGTGATGATATTAATATGTATTTGCCCGCGTTTATGCTTTGTTTAACCCTTATTTATCTAAGATTAAGTCATAATTTAGTTTAGTGTCATTTTGGTAGAGTTTTTATCAAATATGCTTTAGAATCCGAAAAATGACTAAGTTTGAGAAATCTGGAAAATAATGCAAGTTGTCTTTTTCGTGATTTTGAGATGAGTAAAAATATGATCTATCCTTGTCCGAATTTAATGAAATTTGGTGTGCATATTATTCATATACTAAGGAATGTTGTGTTAAAATTTCAAACCAATCGGAGTTCGGGAAGTTACCCAAAAGATGGCTGCAAAACAGCAGTTCGAGCAAACCAATCCAGGGACTTCCAGGATTTTCCTGGGACTGTATCCCAACTTCGAAAACTTATTCCCGTCGACTCACAAGGATTTTGATCGAACTGTTTTATATGGAAGTACCCATGCGTGTCTAATTTATCTGAGACTTAGAATCGCATCAATCGGAGCTCCGAGGGGGGAGATATGCCAGAGTTACTGCAACAACATCAAGTCTGCCGATTCCAGGATGCTACTGCCTCCTTTTTGCAAATTCTGTTTTCAATGGACCAAATGGTGTACAAATGCATATGTGAGGATGGTCCAAACTTAAGAAAGGAAAGAGGATGACACCATGCCGAGCATTGAAGGAAAAATTGAAGAAAAGTAGCAATCCTAGTCGAGCTAGGATTGCTTGCCGATCGGCTGCTGTGCTGCCGGCAATGTGTGCCGGGAAGTTTTGGACAATTTTTGGTGGATCAAATATAATCCAATGAAGTCCAAATGCTATGCAAGAAGTCCATGAAGTTGTGAAGCCCATGCCTTGATGAAAAATCAGAAAAAGAAAACCTAATTAGACTTTGAAAAGGAAGGTTTTAAGTCCTTAACCAACTTGGTTTTCTGAATTCCTCTTGCACTAGGGTTGCTGGCAGCCTCTCTTTATATAAAGCCTCACTTCTTCATTCTGAAAATCATCTCATCTCAAGCATAAAATACTAGCCAAAGCTCTACCAAGTTTCTTAAGCACCAAATACCCAAATACTTAGCCAAAACACCATCACCACCACTACAAACTTCCGAATCCTTTCACCTTGTCTTCTGCCGATTCTTGTTTTGGCCGAGCACTAAGGAGCAGCAGCCAAGCATCTTGCACACGATTGAGGAGTCTTCAAAGGTTCTAAAAGTGTGATCCACTCCCCCTATGGCTTTTGTATTTGTTGTAGTTTGGTTGTATTGTATAAACACAATTCGATTCTTGGTTTTTATTGAACTTTTGTGTAAACCGATTGCATGATTCTTGTTTATGTTGGAGTTTTGTGAATTTAACTTGTGGTTTTTGTATGTTGGATAATTAGGGCAGTGGTATTAGAAGCATGTTTAGGATTTAAATTGGTTAGTAATCTAAGGGTGTTCCTTAACAAATCGAAGCATTAGTTGTGTTTAAAACATTTGTTGTTTAAAGCATGTAAATCTAGATGTTAGGTTTTATTTAACCTGAGTAGAATGAATACAGTTGAAACGTATGTTGCTTTGATTCTATTGTGCTCACTTAGGGTAATACTTTAGCTAAAACTTGCATGTTAAATAAGATGATTGACAACCTTGCTTGTTTACATGTTTTCGATTTTAGACTCTTGTGCTTAAATGTTAAAACGCTTAAAACCGGATTAGCATAAACTTTAGGATCGAAGGCGAATAGCATGATCTTAAAACATTAGATGTCTAACAATTGGTTAAAAGGCTAATCGCTCTAATTGTGGTCGAAACTAAGTTGAGTCTTGAACATGCTAAATACTTGTTCCTTACCTTCTTGTATGCGAATCTATGTGTTAAAGAGTCTTTTGTGTGAACTGTTTTGTGTGAGAGATGATGATCATTTGTATATAGTAAATTAGGGTTTAAATTTTATGTCATTTAGGTCTAGGGCAGCCTTGCTACCGACGCCATGTTTACCCCCATTCGTGATGATTTTGTATATTTGTATATGTGTTTTCATCTAACAATCTCATATTTCAGGTACCCTTAATTCCCGGCTTAGAACGATCCCTACTTGCTCATACTACTAACGATATTTTGTAGGGTTTATTATTGTGTGCGAGCTTAGGCTCACATCAACATATGCTCTCGTAATGGAGTCATATCGCACTCCACTACCTTGTTAGTTAGGTAGTTCTGAAAAGCTGAACATGCATCTTATGAATCATCTCTATTGGGACTAGGAAAAGAGATGTACATAAATATCATGAACGGATCAGTTTTCACCCAAGTCAAGTGAGCAAAAAACCTCGAAGTGCATATGCTATCAGATTAGGATGTTCTCTATACGGGTTCAAATCTTCTGGTTGGATATTGTATAATGCGGTTGAGCGACTACTTGATTGGAGATGAAATATAAAGAATCATGCCTATTTGCGTGTAAACTACGGATGAATTGTGATTGAGATATCACTAATCCGATGTTAAGAATGAAAAGATCTTTGGAATACTTGGTCTCAAATGTGAGAACCGCTAGTGATGAACCTATTCATCAATCGGCTTATGGCTATCTAATGGACGTTAAACCAAAGTCTATATGTATCCCATGATTAGTTTATGTCTTGAGAAGACTCGTTTCGTCTATGTGACGAGAAGTCTTGGGAGATGAAACTCTCCATCTAAGTACCATGTGCGCAATCATGTACTTGTCATAACATGCTCGACACGACATCTCATTCGCTATAAATTTATAAAGCCAAGGTAATGGCTAGACGCGCCCACACAATTCCATGGTATATGGCAGTACTTTCTCTCAAATGAGAAAGGTTCAGGCTCATTCGATCGCATCATGAAAGACACATCAATAGGCAATTCTAGAATCTGTCTAGTTCTGTACGTCAACTTTCCCGAGGCCTACAGGACAAATTACTCGTTGTAAAATGATGAAATTGGTACCATTGGAAAGGTATATGTGTCTAATTTCTAGGGACACCAATCATTTGATCATAACTATCATATTGAGTGAGTTATGACTGTTTTGGCAAAGTAGGACGAATCTGTTCGGTAATTTGCAGATCAGTCACCTTCGATAGAGCTTTGTGATCAGCTCCGGACGAACCATGGCATGTACTTTATATCACTGGAAAGATATGGGTGTCTAGTTTCCAGAAATCTTTACGGTTCATTCATACCTATTGTATCGAAGGAGTTATGACTGTTTAAGTACATGAAGGTCATACTGCGTGTGAATCTGATTTTCAACGCAAACTCTAGTTTTGAGTTATTAAGCAACCTTCTTCCTTAAGACCAAATAAAGCTAAGTGTAGCTGGTCTAATACAAGGATAATGTGGTCGTATTCAATGACTCGATCATTGGCCACGCCTACTTTTGAAGCTTGTGAGGAGCGTTTGTATACGTCATTAATCTACACTCCTAGATTGAGTTACCAATCAGGGGGAGTTATCTTGTAGACATCAGGGGGAGTCTACCTCACATGTAATCTTCAATTGTAGTTGGTGCGTTGTGCTCTTTTCCCTTCGACCAAGATTTTTATTTTTTTACCCAAGTGGTTTTGTTTTGCTTGGCAAGGTTTTAGCGAGGCAACATGTTATGCACCGTGTCACATTAGGTACGCGACACAAGGGGGAGTGTTCAAAGAAGGATAATTCCGTAACTTCCTATGTGTGTCTTGACCTAATTAGACTAGATTAGTATTACCTTAGTAGATAGGGAATCTCTGATTATTAGGGATACTTGATGTAATGCCTATATAAAGGCCTCCTTATCTATCAATAAAGGTTACATTTACATCTATTCATTTTCTCCTAGGACAATATATATATACACACACATATATATATATATATATATATATGAAAATAGTCTCAGTATATATTATGGTATTATATCCAATAAGTAGTCAAATCAAATATAAAATTTAGCTGCATATGTTTTATTATTGTCATTCTCTTACTCTCGAATAAAACTGAGATATTTAGTGAATGAATTGTAATATTACGTGGTTCACAATGTACAGTATATATACAAGAGATTTGCTAACTTCTAGCTAACTTTTAGGACTAGATAAGGAAAGCCAACCTAAGCTAGCTAAAGTAACAGATTACATGGAGATTACACGGAAATATCGATTACTAGTTCCTTAACAATTTGGAACAATTTCCTTCTTCGATATTCCCCCTCAAGTTAGAGCGTATGTTGATTACACTTAACTTTCTTAACAAATCAGTAAACTGTGCAGAAGTGAGCGGTTTAGTGAACAAATCCATTAGTTGGTTTTATGTTCGAATATGAGCTGTTTTGATCAAGCCTCTTTGAATTTTCTCACAAACGACATGGCAATCAATTTCTATATGCTTGGTTCGTTCATGAAAAATGGGATTGATGCAATGTATAAAGCAGCTTGATTGTCACAGAAAAGTAATGCTGGCTGTGTACCTTTGACGTTAAGATATCTCAATATGTTTTGCAACCAAGTAATCTCACAACAAGTAGAAGCCATGGAACGATACTCTGCTTCTGCACTTGATCTAGATACAATTCCCTACTTCTTTGTCTTCCAAGAGATAGCTGAATTACCCATAAATATGCAATAACCAATAACTGACATTCTAGTAACCTTACAACGTTCCCAATCTGCATCACAAACGACACGTAATTGAAGTGTACCTCTGGACGACAACAGTAGTCCTTGTCCCGGCGTCTACTTTAAATAACGCAACATTTTGTGTGCTGCTTCTAGATGCGGTACTCTCGGTTTATCCATGAATTGAGAAAGGATGTGTATTGCATAAACAAGATAAGGTCTTGTAATAGTGAGATAAATAAGTATGCCTACCAATCTTCGATACTGAGATGGATCAGTAAGCAGCTCTTCATCCCTTTGTGTTAAAGCAGTATTATACTCTACTGGAAATCTTGTAGGCTTTGCTATAAGGAATCCTGAATCTTCCAATATCTCCAACACATATTTTTGTTGACTCAACACAATGCCTTGTTTTGATCTGGCCACTTCAATGCTAAGGAAATATTTCAACACTCCCATGTCTCTTAACTTGAACTTGCTTGATAAGAACCGCTTCACAACATTGATTTCTTCAAGATTTTTCCAGCCAAAATGATATCATCGACATACACCAAGAGTACAGTGAATGTTCCTTTGCAATTTCGAACAAATAAGGAATAATCGGACCAACTCTGATGAAAACCAGCCCTCTTTAATTCATTAGAGAGCTTGATGAACCATTGTCTTAAAACCTGTTTGAGTCCATACAAGGATTTGTGCAGTTTGCATACACTATTCTTCCCCTTTCCTCCGAAACCAGGAGGAAGTTACATATAAACATCTTCAAATAAATCACCATTCAAGAAAGTATTACTTACATCAAGTTGGTGGAGATGCCAACCACGTAAAGATGCTAAACTGAGTAGGACCCAGACTGTAGTAAGCTTGGCAACGGGAGCAAACGTTTCTCTGTAATCAATGCCTTCTACTTGACTGTATCCTTTTGTAATAAGGCGAGCTTTGTATTGCTCTATACTGCCATTCTTATTGTACTTGATCTTGTAAACCCACTTACATCTGATAGGACGTTTGTGAGCAGGTGGTGAGACTAAGCTCCAGGTTCCATTGGCTTGTAAGGCATCAATTTATTGTCTCATGGCCTCACACCATTTTGGGTCTTGAACTGCCTGAGAATAAGATGTAGGCTCTCTATCCAGAATTAGAGCAACAACGAACGCTTTATAATTAGCAGATAATCGATCATATGACAACACATCAGATATGGAGTGAGCCATACCTAGGACCTTGGTCAGTGAGGATAATGGTATAGTATACGTGAGGGGAGAGCTGCCTCGATATGAAATTTGTGCAGTAAGCTTGATGTTCTTGTTGGCCTTGTAAAATGATTAGGATTAGGAGAATTAAGCTAATCAATATTATCAGGTGGATGTATCACAAGAATAGAGGACGAATTGTTCGGACTAGAAGGAATGACATAACTGTTCGGACTAGGAGACGTGATTGTGGAAGCAGAAGACGTGTTTGGTCTAGGTGATTCTTGGGGTGAGGCTGCAATGGAATTTTGGTTGATAGGAGGAGATAAATTTGCATCATTCGAGTGGGAAGGAGTTAGAGTTTCGACAGGCACTTGATGGTTATAATTAACATCCCTAATAGAGCTAGGGAAAGATGCTGTTGTGATAAGGTTTTGATTTTCCCGTGTAACATAATCTGGTGTGCTAAGATTACGCACGGACTCTCCACAATGAAAGGAAAGATTATTGTTTTGTGATTTTGGAGAAGAATCAGGAAGTGATGAAGATATGGGTGGATAATGGAAAACATCTTCATGACATATCACATCTCGGGAAAATAAAATTTTCTTTCATTTGAAATCATAGACTCGATAACCCTTTTTGCCATGAAGATAACCATAGAAAATACACTCAACCGATCTAGGGTTAAACTTACTGGGCTTGGATGGATGAGTTGAAACAAAACAGCGACAACCAAAGACACAGAGATGATCATATTGTGGTTTCTTTGAATAAAGCCTTTTGAAAGGAGTTTGACCATTCAAAAGTGGAGTTGGTGTTCTGTTAATGAGATAACTGGCAGTTAAAATGGTGGTGTGAAATATGTGTCTTGATGTGGAAGTGTGAAATACATGTATATATTGAGGAGATGTTTACAATGATATTTGTCTATTGGACATATTGGGGGAAGTGTGAGCTCGGATTTTTATTCACCATATCAGGGTCGTCATGAGCTAGCTAGCAGTAGCATGAGACGCTACTAGTAGCCCTGGGAGGTTCCGACCCTTAGCCTGAGGGGCTGGGTCGTCTTGAGCTAGCTAGCAGTAGCGTGAGACGCTACTTAGTAGCCACTGAGATGGTTCCGACCCTTAGTAAGCCAGGGATTGATATTATGAGAGGCCGGGTCGTCATACGCTAGCTAGCATTAGCATGGGACATTGTTTTAGCAGTCCTGGGAGGTTCCGACCTTTAGCCTGGGAGAGGCTTAGGTCGTCTTATTTGTCCACGAAGGTTTAGTAGCCACTGGGATGGTTCCGACCCTTAGCCTGGAGGGCTGGGTCGTCTTGTTGCTAGCTAGAGGTAGCATGGGACATTGTTTTAGCAGTCCTGGGAGGTTCCGACCCTTAGCCAGGGAGAGGCTTAGGTCGTCTTATTTGTCCACGCTAGTTTAGTAGCCCTGGGAGGTTCCGACCCGAGCTTGGGAGGCTTACTGTTATATGATGATGCTGAGCTTCCCTGATGTATCCAACATGATGATATAGCTAATGAGATGGTTTTGATATTTTTGTTACTTGATTTCTGGAATATTTTCTTTATGAGACTTTAGTTATGTGATAAATTCCCGAACCAGCGGGGGTGGATATTTGATTATGAAAATCATTGAGGGTGGGACGATGAAAATTATATCGCTTGATTTAAAGTATTAATTATGTTAGGTTATGAAACATATTTATTCTAATTAAAGGTGTTTTATGATTTAATATGTTCGTGAAGTTATTTTGAGAAGTGTGACTCCGTTTTGTTCCTAGTGGGTGGGCGGTTGCGGTATGGGAGCAAAGAAAATTTTAGTTGGTTTTTGAGTTATTAATCAGACCTATTTCGGATTTTCCGAGAGAATTTCTAAGACGGGTCCTTACAATATATATTCCAACTGTTTTGAACGAAATTCAAGGTAAACCACCGATACTATAAAAAATCCAAAGGCGGGCAACACAAAAAATCCATTTCAGCAATTTACCAGGCTAGTTAAAAAAAAAAAAAAAAAACTGCCTAAGGAGCCGTGGCCTCCTCCCCAGCGATCCCAGCTTGTCAACCGGCTTCCTAAGGAAGAACCGCTGCATCCTCCCCAACGGGCTCGGATTGCTGTGGTCCGCCTTGCTCTTCCGGCTACTCCTCCTCCCGCGGCTGCCCATCAATATCATCATCGGCCTGCGTCTGCGGCATTTGCAAGGTATTCAGGTACCCCTTCTCTTCCCACTCCACGTAGGCATCGGCGATACCCGCCTCCCTAGCCTTCTCCAGAAGGGCAAGAAACTGATCACTATCGTGATATTTGTTGATAACCTACTGGAAAAGCTCCGGGTCCTCCTCTCTAACCGCAGCGACGGTGGCGGCACGCGTAGCGGCAGCTTCCAACTGGAGCTCGTCCACCTTGGCCTCCAGCTCGGCCCTCTCCTCCTCAGCCCGCTCCTTCTCCTCCTCGAGGCTCCGGACCTGGCCCTCTAGCTTGGCCACCTGCCTCCTGGCCCTCTCCTCCAGTCTGGCCTTCTCCCGCTCAAGCCTGGACTTCTCAGCCTCCAAGCGCTCTCGGGCGCCGGCCAGAACGGCCACCTACTTCTTCAACTCCGGCAGCTCCTCACTCGATTCCAGCTGGTACAAATTGTACAACAGCTGCAGAATGACAAGCCACCGATTTAAAAAAATAAAAAAATAAAAAATAAAATAAAATAAAACAATAAAAACCTAGAAAAAATGTTGTTGGACCGGTGCCGTAGCGCCAAACTATTCTTACCCGGAGGACCAACTCCTTGCTCTTCTGACGATTCTCCCCCGACAGAGCCCCAGCGGCCCCAGGCCTATCCAGACCCAGGCCGATCACGTCCTCCAGCAGGTTTCGGACGAACGGTCTTTCCGGACTTCCCCTCCTCGGTTCTTCCACCGGAGCGGGACTGCTCTGCGGGGCGGCAGAACTTGAAGCCGCAGCGGCTCTGTCCCTAGCGGGACTCGTCCCGCCAAATTCTCACCAGACGACCGACCAGTCAGCGTCACCAGCGCGGAAGGCAGGACGTCCATGATCCTCCTCCTCTTCTCACCCAGGTCGACCAGTGAAGAAGATTGTGCGCCAGGCAAGGAGACCCTGGTGACAAGCGGGATCGACCCCACTTGATGTGGAATCCTATTCGTCCCACCGGGAACCTTTGGTGGCCCGCCAGCGGTTTTTCCCTTCCCAGGGCCCGTTGAGGATCCCGCGGCATGAGTCTTCACACGCCTTAAAACGTAGTCCTCATCCGCAACATCCACGGCCACCGGCTCGGCATGGATGGTAAGCCGGCCAGTCTCCCGATCCACCGTGGTCCGCGAAACGACCTCCCCCTTCTCCTTCAGCCTCAAGACAAGATCCTCACTGTCCATGGATAGTGTGTTAACAGGTTTAACGACCGTCCGGGAAGATGCACCTATAGAACACCAAAAGTACAAACTCGGTCAGCGGGAACTTGACTCCCAAAATCCACACTACGCACCGGGATCCCGCCCCAGGCCGCAGTACTCCAACACTTCCCGCCTTATGAAGTTGTAGGAGCTTCGCTCAAGCTCGGACTAGCACCTGAATATCGTGGCAATCTTATCCCGCTCCAAGTCAGACAGTGCGTATGATTGGTCGCCAAGGGGCCGAAAAGCACCAGGAACCCGATACGTCCTCCTGCTCTTCTGCCACCTCCCCCCTGCCATCACCACCTTCTTCCTCCAGCTCTTGTCCAGCCAGAAGGGAGGTGGGTGATAATAAGCTTAAGGTGTTGGGCGCCAAAGGTGATGCAACCCCGACACCCTTTCTTTTTTGAGAAAGACAGTCTGTACAAAGCCCGGAACTCGTTCACCATTGGCATGCTTATTCCGGACAGCTCGTACAGACAACCAAGGCTCAGCAACTGCCTTCATTGGTTCCCGGGAAGCTGCGCGGGAGACACATGCAGAGCGTTGAGCATGTACTGCACGAAATCTGGCAGCGGGAGAGAGAACCCGTGACGGAACTGGTCTCCATGAACAGCAACCCAACCCTTCTCCGGGTTACAAGCCGATTCTCCGGGATTCAGTGGCCGTAATTTCACCTCATCCGGGATACTCCACGTTTCCCGAAAAGCGGCAACCTCTGCGGGACTCATGGTACCTTCCGGTTCGTCACACACCACAACCCCTTCCCCATCCTCAATCGTGTAAACCGCGAGCGAGGTACCAGGAAAGGGTACCCCATAGGGGATGTCCTCCTGCCCCAGAGACCCGGACGGCGAGACCTCGACTCGGGAGCGAGCGACGGCTTCTGACTCCGGGGAAACAAAAGCAAGCCAATCCTCCAACCTTTCCTCATCGTCCGTCACAAGTCGTCTGGCGGACGATTCAGAAGTTCCATCAGAGCTCCCAGAATCCATGTAGCCTAGGGGAGGAAAACAAAACCCCACCGCAGGTCAGCGACAACCTAAAACAGCGCCCTCTGCGGCTCCTCCCCAAATCAGCCGCATATTCCCCGCTCCAAACAACCCATCCGTTGCGACAGGGATCCCCCGGCAAAAGAAAACCCCCGCAAAACAAGAACCAACAAAGAAAAAAAAGGAAACAAAGGAGGCGGAACTTACCGATTACTATGCACAATCGAAAAAAGTCAGTCCTGGGAAAACACCAAGCAATCATATGTAAGAGCTAGCACGCCTGAAGCACGGATAGCGCGAGAGTACTGTGGGCCTGGGTAGCCCCTCTGTGGCAACGCCACAATATCATTCCATGCACTCATCCGGGTTCACCCCGTTCCATATGCATGGCATGGCGGATTTCGACGCTACATTATCATTCCATATACTCATCCGGGTTCACCCCGTTCCACATGCATGGCATGGCGGATTTCAACACCACATTATCATTCCATGCACTCGTCCGGGTTCACCCCGTTCCATATACAGGGCAAGATGGAACTCAAGCACAGCACCACCATCATCACAACTCATACTCATAACTGTTGCATGTCATCAGGAACAGGTACTCACATCACCATGCACCATCATAACAGGCTTTCTGCTCGAACGCCTGGCCAAGCCCAATCTTCAACGCGGACTTGGTTGGGTCGGTGACCCTGCGGGTCTGCGGGCATGCAGAGCAAGACATGTTAAGTCCTCATTCAAGATTGCACTTGACCGGGAACTTGGGGGACTTGTTGACAGTAGCCACAGAGGGGCTACCCAGGCCAACAGACCAGCAACCGTTACACCCGTGGCCCAGTCCATGGCCCGGGGCAGGACCGTTAGCACTAGGACTCGAGGCCCAACAGCCTACCTTATGGCCAGGGGCCCCGGAGTCGGGGCCGCCAGCCTACCAAACAGACCACCGAAGCCGCCCTTATGTATGAACAGAAGGGGATCAGTCCCACATCGAAGAGTAAGACCAGACCTCACGCTCGACAACCTATATAAGGGCCTCAACCACCCTCATTAATAGGTAACCAACTCTTCAACTACTTATTATTCCCGCTTAAGTTATTCATTTATACCAACGGTACTGACTTAAGCATCGGAGAGGAGAAGACCGGTCCGCCCGGTATTCCCCTTAGTAAGCAGGGCTTGCAGGAAGGAATCACACCAAGATCCACCAGTCTCTGTCAGGCTTATGGGTTTGTCCAGAAATAGGTAATATAATTCAAAGTAAAAACACATGCTTTCCAACATTGTAGATACGTAATAACCAATCAAGAATCTAAATATCACCAAACATATATCACCAACATTCATAATATATATAAATTCCACATATTTCACAAATCGACATGCTTCATTTGAAAATAGAGAGATATTTCATAAATAAATCAAAAACATGCTTTTCGACTATTTTAAAAGCATATAAGAATATTTGAAACACATTACATAAACCACTCACATCGACGAACCAAATCGACACTCAGATCGTAAATCGAGTAACCTAGAACGATATTTCTAGAAATCACGATTGGATCTAATTCCAACCACCATGGTTAGAAAGATCGCGTCGATACGAATCTGTAACCACTCGTAGATTCAGAATCGAAGTTACGGATCAAAAGCTATGATCTGCGGAAGTTTCTTCGCAAATATAATAAAATAATAATATTGTAGAGAGAGGAAAAGGAGAGAGAGAAAAGTACGGACTGAATTGGGGGGGGGGGGGGCTGATCCTTATTTATAGCCTTCAAGTTTCCACGTGTCAGCCAATGATTGGTTCCTTGGTGCCACGTGTAAACACCACAACACACACACCCACCTTCTGTCCCCACTTGACACCTGGCTTGTGACTAATGCTGATGCTGACGTTATCAGCGAGGTTATAATTCATCGAAAAATATGACGAACTCGTGACGACCTCTACTTTCTATTTCTCAAAAGAAAAATAGAATTTGACCAACTTCAAAAATAAGGATATTACAGGTCGATTCCACTCCGATGCTTAAGTTAGTACAGATGTGATTGGAATATAAGCTACAAGTGGAAGTAGTTGAGTGGTGATTACCATTTAATGAAGGTGGTTGGGCCAATATATGGGCTCCAGGTTGCACGAGCTGAGCTCATCCCTCGATGATTGGTGGCTCCTTCTGCACATTAAAGAGGCACTCTGGCCCCTTCTTCCTGGGCTTCTCCCACCAGCTCCTGGGCAACTTGGTCCATCACCTCGGGTATACAGGCCTTCTTTCCCGACCCTAGCGCGGGTCTGTGGGCCCCGATAGCCTATATGTTGCTACCGTTAACACACGGCCTGCCTTGCGCGTGTAGCCCACAAAGGGTTCAGGAAAGGGCTCCTGCCCGCGCACTGCGTGCTTGTACTGCTACGCTGCATGTGACGCTGCAAGGGGCTTGGAAGGGGCTCTTGTGCTCTGCTGCTGCTGTGCGTTGAATGCGGTGGCTTCAGTCGGCTGCATCATGGTTTTGCTTGATACTACTGCCGCTTGTTTTTCACGTCTAAGGCATAAAGAGTACACCTTATTCAACATTGGCAATGGATCCATGCCAATTATGTTGCTTCTCACGGTGGAAAATTTATCAGACAATCCCATCAAAAACTTTATGGTTTTCTGAGTTTCCACATATGATTTCAACTCGGGTCCAGCATCATAAACGCAGGTTGGGATGTTGCATAAAGCTTCCTTCTCATCCCAAAGGCTTTTGAGTTGAGTGAAGAAGGATGTAATAGTTGAAGAACCTTGCATACAATCATGTATGAAATTTTCAATGTGTAATAATTGAACGGTATTGGTTTGTCTGAACCTTTCATGAAGCTCAAGCGAAAGAGTTCATGCATCCTTGCAATGAGAGAAGCTCTTTCCAATTTCTTTGGACATCGATGCAGTTAGCCATGTTTTGACCATGATGTTGCATCGGTTCCATTGATTCAGTTTCTCCAGATTCTTTGCAGGTTTAGGTAAGGTTCCGATGACGAACCCTAATTTGTTCTTGATTTCAAGTGCCGCGCTTATGTTGTCTATCCATGTACTAAAATTGTCTTCGGCCAGAGATTGTGGAACGAGGATCGCTCCAGGTTGATCTTAATGCTGGATGTATAGGGGTTGATTAGAATTCTCCCATGTCGGGGCTTTTGCTGCTGATTTTGAATCTTCTGTTCCTGTCATTGTTTCGACAGAATTGTAGGATTGGAAATTTAGATTTTGTGTTTAGGTGATTTATTTTGGTGATGGTAGTTGTTTAGATCCTCAAGAACGTTTCTGCTCTCGATACCATAATAAAACTGAGATATTTGGTGAATGAATTGTTATATTTCGTGGTTCACAATGTACATTATATATACAAGAGATTTGCTAACTTCTAGCTAACTTCTAGGACTAGATAAGGAAAGCCAACCTAGGCTAGCTGAAGTAACAGCTTACATGGAGATTACACGGAGATATCGATTACCAGTTCCTAACTATTTGGAACAGTTTCCTTCTTCAATACTCTCTTAGTTTGTTTTACATGCTCTAATAGTGGGAGTAAAACAGATACAGTACTTCTAGAGTCTTGACTAGTTGATTATCCTAAGTTCGTAACTATGTTTGTTGTTGGTGCCTTGGTGGAAAGAAAAAAACTGTTTGTTGTTGGTACGTACGTAGTCGTTCTATTTCCAGTACTGAATATAGTGCTGCAGTATACATGGTTATTCTTCGTAGTATGTTTTTAGTTTTGTTTAGCTTGGAGCTGGTAGGGCCTGGCGGCGCGCAGGATGGTCTGCACTATGCAATTGAATATGAGTTATTGCATCTACAATTATAAGCACCCAACCTAGCTAGATGCATACCGTGCACGTCAAGTCAAGCGGACATCGATTGTAGTGGAAACTTGAAAGTTGATATCACCGGCACACGCAAATTTTTCGTAGTGGGGGCTTAGTCCCCTTGTAGTACAGTAGAAGTGCGTTAACGAGCCTATGGGGCTAAAGGCCTAAAGCAACTCCACCAACTTTTCTATCTGCTTGTAGTAACTAGTAAGGACATATTAAGTTATTCAATTTAGAAACTATAAAAAAAAAAAAATTTAAAAAAAAAAAACTTGTTGAAGATGTTCTTATTATTATTATTTTTTTTCATAAAATTAAAATTGAATTGCTCAAATTGCTCATTGCATGCATGTTCGAAAAATATTAACTCTATGGGTGTTATTGCCGGCATTGGGTGTGCTTACGGCAGTAATTGGTGACTAATAATATTTATCACATCTCTAGTTATAAAATAATTTTTTTTTTTATCAAAATAAAACAAATCTCGTTTGAGTGTTGTTATTAGAAACTTCACATTTACTCACTTGATCTCCTTGTGTTTTTAATTATTAGATTAGTGTTCAAGGAAGGTTAATTCTGTAACTTCTGTAGTGTGTCTTATCCTAATAAGGCTAGTTATCTAGATTCTTTATTAGATAGGGAATCTCTGATTACCAGGGATACTTGATGTAATGCCTATATAAAGACCTCCTTATTAATCAATAAAGACACAGTTTTCCTATCATTCTTTTATCCTAGAACACGTTATCAGTGCGTTCCTCTAACCTCCCGTCTAATAGCCCTAAAACCCTGATTCCGAAAAAAGAAAAAAAAATTTTTTTTTTTTCGAAACCCTAAATCCTACCGCCGCCGGCCGCCGTCCTCCCTACCGGCACCGTCGGTCCTTCTCTCGGCAGTAGCTGCACTGCCGACCACCCTCCTACCGCGCCACATCTTAACGCGCCGCTCCTACGTTGCCAGCTCCTCAGCAGCTTCCTGCCCCTGCCGCGCAGCCCGCTCGGCAGCCTGCAGGCCCCTGCCGACAGCCCTTTCGACAACTCCCTTGCTTATCGGTCAAGATAGCTTGCAAGCCAAGCAAGCGGCCTTCGAAGCCTTCTTCGTTGCTTAGAAGAAATCAAGAAAAGTCGAAGAAAACAAGCTTCCCCCAAAGTCAAGTTTCTTTCGATCAAGCTTCAATTGAAGAGGTAAATATTTTATAAACGTTCCCGCTTCTGAATTTTCAATACTTGGGTTTTGTTTTTCTTTCGGGACCTTTTTGTGTCCCTGCTACCTCATCCTGATTCTATCGTTTCTCGGGACGGCATAATTGACAGGACCCGCCTCGGATTTCACCCTAAAATTCGGATAAGATCCTACGGGGACCACCTTAAGACTAACTCTATCGATAAATCGATAAGTCAATCTTAAGATGGACAACCCTAAAACTTGTAACAACCAAAACACTTCTAAATTCCAGTTCCAACCGTAACTCCCGGAGCCACCCGCTCCCCAAACCATAACAACCGCCACAAGTAAACACAAAATCAAGTTCAATTTATACACAATTGACTCACAAGAAATCAGAGCGACCTAATATATACAATGAACTGGAAATACAATTGAAAATAGAACAAGAAATAAAAGAATAAGGGATCACAGATCCCACCTAGCGGAAGCGACAACGATGATGACTATGCCTCGACTCCGAGTACTCTTGACCTCTGATATTTAGTCTGCACACTTGGCGATTTAAAACGAAAGGCCCAGGGGAAAGTAATTTAAAAACACGTTAGAGTGAGTGGATAAAAACAATATCGAATAATACCTTATATAAAAAGTATTATTTTACTTTCGTAATATTTTATAATTCAAAACCACGATCCATGCATTTTTATAAAACGTCTCACGTATCAGAAAAATCATACTTATAAATCAACCCCGCTGATATAATAAATGAACAAATAATATTTTCAAATGAAATTATTTCGAAAACCAATAATAACATATTACGACCAATCTCATTGGCCGAATCCCAAATCATTTTGTAGTAAAAACTCAGTCCCACTGGTATATCGAATAATCAAATAAAATATATCTGGACCAATCCCATTGGCCCATTCCCAAATATTCTTGTAATAAAAATCCAACCCCGCTGGTTCGGGAATTTATTAAATAATTGAAAGTTTCATAGAAGAAAATATTCCCGAAGCCAAGTATATAAAGATTATCACTGGGCCAATCCCATTAGCCGTTTACTAAAATCGAATAAAAATAGGGGAATGTTAACCAGCATATAATAATGAGCCTCCAAGGCTAAGGGTCAGAATCACTCTTCTCCAAGACTCTAGAGCGTCCCACGCTACCTGTATTCGTCGACCACCGAGGTGAATTTGACCTATATGGTCAAGTCATCACCTCGCATGGGCTCAGGTGACCAAGCTAGCTAGCAATAAACATATATGGACCCTAGTATGGTGAAAAATCCAAAAACAAAATCGAAAACACACTTCCCCTATATATCATAAATCAGTACGGTTTCCAACCGCACATCAGAGGCTTATAAATATAATTAAATAGAACAATAGCCTCGAAGAAAATATACATCACCGGCATATCCCATATGCCGTAAAATAATCTCGAAAGAGAATATATATATATAAAGAGCAACGACATGTCTCACATGTCGTTAAATTCATAAATAGTGAAATCATAAAAATTCCCGGAAATCTCATTTCCGGATAAGTGTACGTACTGTTAAAAATAGTCGTAAATATATAACTCAAATTCATATTTCACAAAAATATTAAATTCATAAACATCTGAGTTATATATATAAGAATTATTGAAAACCGACACTTCATTTCATGTTTAAAACATTATAAAAAATAAATTGCATTTCATAATTATATGCATGCATTATTTAAAATAAAATCCACTCACAGTACAGCCGAGCTTGCCGCTATTCCGATCTCTCGTCCCGTCGTGTAACCTCTCGACCTGTAACAGGGACGTAATCATA
This sequence comes from Potentilla sterilis, assembly GCA_963682095.1. Taxonomy (NCBI): domain Eukaryota; kingdom Viridiplantae; phylum Streptophyta; class Magnoliopsida; order Rosales; family Rosaceae; genus Potentilla; species Potentilla sterilis. Next base: position 137,428 of record OY821760.1, on the reverse strand, counting down.
AATATTACAAAACGTGGAATTTATTTATAAACGTTAAATCTACGGACGCCCTCACTCGCACGAAACTTCCCAATTTTCCCTTTTCAGTTATCGGTATAGGAATTACGCCTCAATACCGAACAATCTACGTCCGAAATTACTCAGGACACCCACCCCGTGTGCGACTAATTCTTTTACTAGTTATTTCGTCGTGAAACCCTTTTAAAACAACTTTTATCTATTTACGGTAAGTCAACAGTAAATTATAATGGTCAAACAGTAATTTTGAAAGTCAAACAGTAAATGGTTAAAGTCCAATTACTAATTACCATTTACTTTTACTGTTTACTGTTTACTTTTACTGTTTTACCATTTACTTTTCACCTTTTACTGTTTTACTTTAATCTTTTACTGTTTCACTATTCATCATCTTCAACCTCTAGCTGCCGGAACAGTGGCGCCGCCGCAACCGCCGTCGGAACAGCTGTGCCGCCTGCAGCTCCGCCACAGGAGGCCAAAACTGCCTCCATTTGACTCCAAACTTTCACAGCAGCGTCGCCACCACCTCGGGAACTCATCCCCGTCACCTCCGCCGCGAAAAACACACGCAGCCGCCGCATACGGTTGCCGACACGGCGGCCGGAATCCCCAGACTCCAATTTCTCCAAAAAATCAACCAATTCAACACCAAATTACACTCAATCGATGATGACAACCGCGAGGCTCACACAAATAATAACCCTATAAAAGATTGTTAGTAGTATAAGCAAGTAGGGATCGTTCTAATCCGGGGATTAAGGGTACCTGAAATATGAGAATGTTAGACAAAAATATATACATATATACATAAAACATCACATTGGGGAAGAAATAGGGATCGGCAGCCAAAGGGCTGCTCTAAGCTAGGTACGAAAATCAAAATCCTAATTCTAATATGTACAAGTGATCATCATCTTTCACACCAAGTCATTCACACAAAAAGACTCTTTAACATACAGACTCGCATGCAAGAAAGTAAGGAACAAGTATCAACATGTTTAGGTTCAATTTTAGTTCCGACTACAATCTAGTTGTAAGACTTCTCAAGTTCTTAAGATCGAACTTTTGGGTATGGATCCTAGAATATATGTTAATCCTTTTGAGACTTAACAATTAATCACAATAGTCTAAATCGGAGACATGCAAAATAAGCAAGGTTGTCAATCATCTTATTTTAACATGCAAGTTATCCAAAGTATTATACCCTAAGTGAGCAAAACGAATCAAAGCAACCTTTTGAGTATATAGCTTTATTTATTAAACTCGGGTTAGATGAAACCTAACATCTAGATTTACATGCTAGCCAACACTAATGTTACGATTTTTAAGTCACACTTTTAGATTACTAACCGATTTAAATCCTAAAACATGCTTCTAATACCACTGTCCTAATTATCAAGCACACGAAATTTACAAGTTAAAAACAGAAAAACTAAATTACAAACATCAAACCGAGTTCGTACAAAAGTTTCAATGAAAACCAAGTAGCGAAATAAATTCATACAAGTCACACAAACTAATTTAAATACAAGAGCCATAGAGGGGATGAATCACACTTTAAAAACCTTGACGAATCCTCAAGTTGTGGTGGAAGGCAGAAAGTTGGAAGATGGCACGGATTGTGGATGTGGTGGTATTGGGTTTATAGCTAAGTATTTGGGGTGTTTGGTGGTTGCGAGACTTGGTAGAGCTTTAGGCTAGTACTTGTGCAAAAGATGAGACGATCTTTTCTGTGAAAAACGTTGGCTATATATATGAAATAGCCCTAGGGTTGCCGGCAACACAAAGGAATGAAAATTCCTTTTCCTAATTGGTTTATGTTTCCTTGCCGGCAAAGCTATGCATTCTTGGACTTCAATTCTGAACTTGGACTTCAATCAGCATCAATGACATAGTATGGACATGTCCAACAAGTCTTCAGGTCCAAAATATCCGATCCATGCTTCTAAAAATCCAAAGGAGAGCTTCCCTAATGCAACCGGGAAACTATTGGTTTTCCCGGCAGAATTGACCTTGCTCTAGTAAATCCGGCATAACTTTCTTCTCAGAGCTCCGATTGATGCGATTCCAAGTCCCAGAGAAACTAGACTCGTAGAGATTTCCAACCGCGTATGGCACGTCCTACGGTGCCAAGCGATGCATAATACAGAAATTCTGGAAGTCAGGACACAGTCTCAGGAAAATCCTAGTAGTCCCTGGTGATCTTTGTTCAAACTGCCAAGTTGCAGCCATCTTTTGGGTGACTTTCCGAACTCCGATTGATCTGAAATTTTGACACAATACACTTTAGCTTGGCAACTAAATGCATACCAAATTTCATCGAATGTGGAAAAAGATAAGTCATATTAACACTAGCCTCAAAATCACAAAAAAGACATATTTTACTTTATTTCCTCAGATTGTCATTTTTCTGATTATTAAGCACATTTTTCCAAAACTCTTCCAAAATGACACTAAACTATATTATGACTCTATCTTACTCTAAATAGACTACACAAAGCACAAATAAGGGATAATAACACATTAATATCGTCGCACATTGTGCTCATATCAACTACCCCACACTTATCTTTTGCTAGTCCTTTAGCAAAACTAAATTAAACTAAGACTCTAAACATACTATTGCCCCTAATGATTTGTCTCAGCCTCGTATGAACACATAGCTTTCAAGTTTATGGATGAGAATGCTAAGCACGAAAATTTCAAGTTTCATGAACATGCAACATCAATATTAACATATAAGAACAACACATAAGCATGTAAACATGTATACCTAATCTGACACTACCAGAAAAAAAGGCTTTTCCCGCCGAAATTAAAAAAAAAACGACCGACGAATTAAAATTTTCGTCGGTACTTCCAACGAATAGCCGACGATTTTATTTTTTGTCTGTGGAAAAACAAAATCGTCGTACATAGTTTAACCATAGCCGACGATACTGTTTTTTCGTTGGTATAAACAAAAAACGTCGACTATATTCATATTTCAGTCGACGATTTGGATTTTCGTCGGCCTTTCTCTGAAACATTAGCCGACGAAAACTATATAGTTATGGCCGACGAAATGCATTAATTTGTCGGCCATAACTATATTGAAAAATACATATTTTATTTTAGACAGAAAACGATAAAAGAATAGCCAACGAGTACGAGGTTGTCTCTCGTCGGCTATGATTTAAAAAAAAAAAAAAAAAAATGACCAGATTCCATTTTCTATCACTAACGATAAACCATTGCTTCATCCTTCAAACAGAAAAAAGTCGTGAAATAAGATATGACCAAAATGATAAAATACGTTTACGGTTGAAAAATGACAAGATTCTGATAAAATCTGAGTGTCGAAAGATGCGGTCAAAGGTTTTATTCCTTCGTTTCCCTAATGGTAGCGTTACCTTCGGTAAATATTTTGAGGAAAATTTTTATACGATTAGTTGCATCTCATCGATTTGAAACTATTATCTGTTGAAGGTCAGACCAAAAAACGTCATTTAGACAGTCCAATTACCATTTCTAAGCGTTTAGAGGTTTGACTTACCCGGTTGACCGTTCCGATCGAGCCTTTAACGTTGTCAGCTGAAGTTGGATTTTTTTCCATACATGTATTTAATCTTAACGGTGATATCTGACGGTTGGAATAGATTTTCTAAACTTTTAGATTCAAAATCAAAACATATGCACTAATGTTCCTTAACTTGTTTACTAAGTGTTTAAGTAAATGTATAGTTTCAAATAGTTACTATACGTAGACTCTTTAAATGCAAAAATATTGTGAAATAAGATATGACCGAAATAATGAAATACGTCTACGGTTGAAAAATGACAAGGTTCTGATAAAATCTGTGTGCCAAATGTTGCGGTTAACTGTTTTTTACTTTCGTTTTCCTATGGGTAGCCTGACGTTCGTTAAATCAATTTTGTAAAATTTTTATATGATTAGTTGCGTCTCATTGATTTGAAACTATTATCTGTTGAAGGTGAGGCCAGAAACCGTCGTTTAACTAGACTAATTTCCATTTTTAAGCGTTTAGAGGTTTGACTTAGTGGTTTGACCTATAGTTTATGATAGGAGCACAATGTGCGACGATATTATATGCTTATGCCCTCATTTATGCTTTGTTTAACCCTTATTTGTCTAAGATAGAGTCATAATTTAGTTTAGTGTTAATTTGGTAGAGTTTGGCGAAAAGTTGGTTAAGAATCCGAAAAATGACTAAGTTTGAGAAATCTGGAAAATAGTGCAAAATATGTCTTTTTCGCGATTTTGAGATGAGTAACAATATGATCTATCCTTGTCCGAATTCAATGAAATTTGGTGTGCTTAATATTCATATACTGAGGAATGTTGTGTTAAAATTTCAGATCAATCGGAGTTCAGGAAGTCACCCAAAAGATGGCTGCAAAACGGCAGTCCGAGCATTCCAATCCAGGGGCTTCCAGGATTTTCCTGTGACTTTGATCCAACTTCGAAAATTCATTCCCGACGACTCACAAGGAATTTGATCGAGATATTTTATGGGGAGATGGCCATATGTGTCTAGTTTATCTGAGACTTGGAATCGTATCAATCGGAGCTCATTGCGTGGAGATATGCCAGATTTACTGGAGCAAGGTCATTCCAGCCGAGTTGCTGCCGGTCTTGTGTTCTTGCGGGTTTGGGGCATTTTTCCATGGACCAAGCTCACCAAATGGAGTTTTCAAGCCTACACAAGAAGTTCATGAAGATATGCAGCCCAATCCAAGGAAGAAAGTCAGAAAAAGAAGTTTCCTAGAAGAACCAAGAAAGGAAGGAACCAAAACCTTGTTGAACAAGGATTGCCTGTGCCGATTTGGATTAGGTTTGCTACCTAGGTTTTCTGCTGAATTTTCCTCTATAAATAGCCAACTTTTACACAGAAAAACTTGTCACATTCCAAAGCAAAAATCTAGCCAAAGCTCTACCTAAATTTCCCAAGAATCCTACACAAAATCCGTAGCCAAAACCACCTCCACCACACCAAAGTTTCCTGCCGAAACCTTGTTTTCCTTGCTGCCGATACCTTCACTGCCGAGCAGCAATCCATCCGATCATCATCAATCACCGGATCCATACAAGTCGAAGTCTTCAAGGTTTTTAATGTGTGATCCACTCCCTACTCTTGGCTTTGTAATTTTTGTTGTAGTTATGTTAAACTTTGTCTATGAAGTTAGCATGAATTCTTGGTTTCAATTTTTATGTCTATGTATGAATTGGATTGAAATTTGGTTTTATGATTTGCATGTCAATTTATTTTCTTTATCTTTAAGTGAGGTTTTAGATGTAAGAATATGGATTGCATGCTAAAGAGTAAGGAAAATATATGATGAACTAGTAATTAGGATTTTCGGCAAAAATATGTGTTAAATTGATTTTAGGGTTTTCTTGATTTGTTCTTTAAATTCGTGCGCTTAAAGATTGGTAGCCTATGTAATTGCAATACTTAGATTATTGATCTCATTAGCCGAAAAATTAATATGGATTAGGTAATCAACGAGTTACTTAGTTTGTGTTGTTTTTCATGAGGGTTAGAGTAATTTAAATGAACATACTTGTTGAAGAGATGATTGACAACCTTACTCTTTTAACTTGTTTCCAACTAAAGAAAAAGACTTTGTGCTTAATTACTTGTCATGTTTGTCTACGTCGATTAGAATATTCAAAGATGACTAGTATAGTTTTAAGGTTAGGCGATTAGTCACTTAAAATACATGAGGAGTCTTAATCAATTAGTCGCCGATTAGGAGCTAATTGGGTTGGAGTTAAGTTGAGTCTAGAACGCTTTAATACTTTGCCGTGAGTCTTGCTTGCTAGTTTGTTATGTGTTTTGATTGCTTTTGTGTTAGTGCTTTGTGGAAGAATGTCGACCAAACTTGTAAATAGTAGACTTAGGATTTATTTGTCAGCATTTAATTTCGTGTCATTTAGCATTAGGGCAGCTTGCTGCCGATCACAATCCTTCCCCCATGAGTGACGTTTTTGATGTATATATGTGTGAATATTTTGACTAACAATTACATATTTCAGGTACCCTTAATCCCCGGCTTAGAACGATCCCTACTTATGTCTATACTACTAACGATTGTAGGGTTATTATTGCTTGATGCTCGCTTCGGCGACTCGTCAGTTTAGCCGACGAAAATTACATTTCGTCTGCTAAACTCTTGCGATCCGCGCCTTTTTATTGTCCGTCGTTGGATGGCTCAGATCCGACGGCTGTTGATCTTCCAAAGTATAGCCGACGACATTCAAAGAATAGCCGACGAAATATTTTAAATCGTCGGCTATTCTCTCTGCTATCCGCGCCTTTTTATTGTCCGCCGTTGGATGGCTCAGATCCGACGGCTGTTAATATTTCAAAGTATAGCCGACGACATTCAAAGAATAGCCGACGAAATCTTGTAAATCGTCGGCTATTCTCTCTGCTATAAAAGCTGAAAGAATAGCCTTCATCCCGACTTTTAGATTCTCTCCTCCTCCTCCGGCCACCTCCTCCTCGATCCGCTAGGTAATTTTTTTTTTTTTTTGCAATTTATTTTAATTGTATAATTTAGGTATATAATTTAGATATTTAAGTGTGTGTTAAATTGTTATATATATAAATTGTTAGATTAATTATATATATAAATTTGTAGATTAATTATATAAATTGTTATATATTTGTTAATATATACACATATTTGTATATATATATATATATATATATATGTTAATGTATATTTTAATTGTTATATATAAATTGTTAAATTAATTATATATATAAATTGGTAGTCTAATTATATAAATGGTTATATTTATGTTAATATATAAATGGTTATTTGTATGTATATATATGTTAATGATGAAATATAGTTATATTTGTATATAAATGGTTATATTTATGTTAATGGTTAGTATTATTTAAAATTAGTTAAATTATAAATATTAATTTGTTAGTATGTTTTAAAATATGTTAGTATTATTGGTTATTATATTAATTAGAATTTGTTATTTAATATAATATAATTTAATATTAATTAATGTATTAATTTATTTGTTTCCAGATGGCCGATGCATTTAGACAGCTATTCGGAGGCCGACGTTCCAGATCTAGGGGTTCTGGAAGTTCTGGCGAATCCGGAGACTCCGAGAGGACCCCTAGCCAGCCTGAGAGGATCACCAGCCTGCCTCAGAGGATCGATTCATCCCAGTCGCGGAGGAGTGTGAGCAACCGGCACCAGACCCTTTTATCGGCGGGGCGGCCGTCGAGCAGTTCATGTCCCCCTCTCCGGCCAGATCCTTCGAGATATAGTACGCAAGTATTTGAGGACGACATAGCTCCAAACGTTCAAGAAAACTAACGAAAGAAGAAAAATATATATTTGAGTGCGGTGGAAAGTGTGAGGAGGAATATTACATGCATGCATTGTTACTATGTTATATGTTTTGGTTCGCTTGTGTTATGTGTATACGTATTGCTGGCATATTACATAGGGCACTCACTGAGCGCGTGGTTTTGCTCACCCACACATTTACTTGTTGTTTTGCAGACAAGTACTTAGTGTATGTCGAGTCGAAGTGTCGGACGAGTCTAGGGTCAAGAGCCTAGAAAGAAGTTTTAATTTTTTATTTACATTCTGCTTTGTAAAATTTAACTCACACCTCAAGATCGGCGTCGGGTGCCTAAACCCCCACCGACCCCGGGACCGAGGCGTGACAATATTTATGTGTGTGTGTGTGTGCTTTGAATTGGTTGTTGTGTGGTTGGAAATTTGGGGAAATTGGCTCTTCACGAGGACTGAATATCATCACCATGCTGGGATTTGAGTTTATGAGTTGAAAGTTTTGGTCTTTATGATGCTAAACAAATGACCCAATAATTTGTTGGTAGTCACCATCAAATCATTTTTTTTTTTTGCTTAGTAGTCTGTTGTTCCATTCCTCCAATTTGGGCATTTCACATATTTCTTTAGTTTATGCATCAAGTTTAAAGCATAGACAAATGAAATATGATTTTCAATACAATTTGAAATACATTAATGATGGAAGAATGAATCTTTCACATAAGTCGAAAGAAGAGGAGGTGAAGAAGATTAAGAAGAATAGATCTTCATTGATTTTTTTGGATAATGGGTAATTTGGTAAAGTTAAGGAGGTGTGAATAGAAAATTAGTTATTTGTAAAAGAAAATCGGAGGTATGTTAAGTATGGAGGTCTAAATACCAATTTCGGAGGTATAAAGAGGACCTGGATCTAATTTGAGCGCTTCATGGGGCTCCGAGTTTTTCGGAGCAACCTAGTTGGGAAAACTAGGGTTCCAAGGCGGCTATGCTCTCCTTTCAAGAGCATAGATCGTGCTGTTCTTTTGACGGCGACGCAGAGGTCTCTCAGCGTCGATCGTGATGGTGTGGCGGCTTCGCCTGTGATGGTTGTTGTTTTGCTGGTGAAGCAAAGCGACAATGAAGATACGGTGGCCGCGTCTAAGGGCGTCGATCATGGTTTGGGTTTGCGGCTGACGGCGGCTAGGAGGTCTAAGGGCGTCGATCGTATGCTTGCGGCGAGGGTGTGCTTCGATGGCGGCGAGCAGCGGCTGAAGGAGACCTCTCCGTCCGTACTTGCTCTGTGGCGATCTGTCCACGGCGCTGTGCTGATGGCTATGGCAGCGCTCTACCCTTTGGTGGTTGGGGTGGCCAAGGATTGGTGTCGGGCTTCCAAGGTCCAGACGGCATCTTGTGACGGGATCTGGAAGAGCTGGTCACTGGCAACGACGTCGAAGGTGTTGCAGCTGCCGATCTTGTTTGGGAAGAGACAGTTCTTGATTTGGGTTTGGACGTCTGATTTTCCTGATGACGGTGATTATGCATGTGGGGGTTTGATAGAGTCGGGGTCGGCCTCTGAGGTTAGGGATGAAACCAATGAGGAGTGATCCCGAGCAGCAGTTGCAACAAGATCCCATCATGAGGGGAGGGAGGGTTGCTCTACCTCTATCTGAAAGGTACACCATTTGGTCTCTAGGCCTGAGGGTTTTGGTGGAGTCATCTCTACTTTCATGCTAGTTATTTGCTTTCGTAGTTTGTTTGTCCGTTTATTTGGACGTTTTTGTTATTCGGATTTTAGTCTCGTCTATTTTGTTTCGTTGTTTAGTTTTTGGAACTTTTAGTTTGTAGTGGAGTTTCGACTCCTGCTTGACCAGACATAATTCGGTCGTATGACTTTTGTCATTGGAATATATCCACCATTCTCAAAAAAAAAAAATCGGAGGTATGAATAGAAGTTTCATTTCTAATAATATATAATATATATATATATATATATTTTATAATAAGGCATGCCATTATATTGATATCAAAAGCCAGAAAGAGCTATTACATATTTTTCCTCTACCGACATGGGTAAATAAAGAGTTTGTGGGAGTAGCACAAATGATACATAGAAATAGGTCCAATCAGTTGAAGGATTATGCGCTCATGAGAGAGCTCATAGACTATTAACTATTACATAGTAGATAAGCCGAGACACTAGACTCGATAACTGCACACAAAGTGCTTTGGTTCCTAATACAAGGATTTATTGGTAATAGAAAAAAGCTAAAACATAACACTAGGTTGCGGCCCAACACCACAGCCCAGAAATAAACAGCATAACACTAGCAGGCCCAACATGAAAACCAACCATGGCCCACCAAGCTTGATCTGCCAAGATCTAGCAACCACTGCCGCACCAGATACCAGAAGCAAACCACCACCGTACCTCCGCCTTGACGCCATCAGAATTGACCGCCATGACCACGCCACCAGACGACACCCACACCACGCCGCCCTCACATCACACCCTGCTTCAAGGCAACCGAGATTCCACTGCCCCACTGGAATCAATGATAGAGTCCAAACCTGCCGGATAGAAACTATGGCCAATCTCCATCTCAGGCGCTGCCTAGGCATGGTAGATCCCATCCGGCAGCAAGGCCAATTAACATCGGCATAGTCTATAAGCCAGCCTAAGCCACAATTGCCGCCGGACGAGGCTTTACTTGATTTTGGAGGGCCGCCTCATTTGGGTCCTTCTCGCGGCGCTTCTCTTAGTTTCCGTAGTTAATCCCCTTTCTAATAACTTAATTTATCTTTTAATAAAATTTTCAACATGAGAAAAAAAGAATTAAACAAAGTCATGCCAGGAAGGTATGATCAATTTTTTTAATTTTTTTTTATTATTATTTTTTAAGAAAGAGGTAGGATCAAATGATCCAAATTTATCAAAGAAGAAAGAGAGATGAATCATATGATCGACCAAAAAGAAGAAGAAAAAATTGTCTAAGGGCGAGGATTATCCGCACCTAGCACGTGCGAAGGACATTCAATAATCAATACAGACGGCGACACGCTTCAGAAATGCAGCCATGTGTGACCCTCACTCACTTCTCATTTATTCATTATCATCCCCGGTCTATCCCATCCAGTAATATACTAATATTATATAATGATATTCGATCCATATAATGAGGATACTGGCGAAGAACACAGATCGAACGAAATTCAAGCCTCAATGGAAGGAGTCCCTACAAGCGTGTACAAAGGTCTGAGAGGATACTGGCGAAGGAGAGGCTACGAAAAGCTAAGCGGGTCGGGCCGACGCCACAAGAACCGGATTGAGCCCCGTAAGAGGCGCGTGTGGCGGATCAAAATAGCTCCTAAGCTGAAGCTGAGTTTCCTCAGAAGAATCCCTTCTCCTAACAAGTTTCTAGTTTGGCTTCGAGACGCCTATGTCAAACTCATGCTGGGATTCGCTAACTCGCGGGTGTTTACTACCACCTACGGTGGTTCGGTATGTCATGAAGCTACTGGGTCATTCGGAAAACGGCCCCTTAAGGAGTATGATGACAAGATGATCATCGAGATCTACAAATCATTGATGCTGGCGCAAGGTCAGTTGGTGCCCCGCGACTCACCTAAACTAGGGTCAGAAATTGTTTACCGGCAGTAAAATACAAGGAGTAACCAACAGTTATGTTCTTATCTTCTTCTTTTGTTTTTTTTTTGTTCTCTTTTGCTTTTTTCGCCTAAGGTTAATTGTTGTAAACTCACAATAGGGGTTCTATTTACACCTCTAAAAGTGCTGTGTAAACCTCTATTAGTTTTTTTTTTATTTTGACTTTGTCAACTCATATGAAATGACAGATAAGAATAAATAGATAAATAAATAAAAATTAATTTTTTGCATTTTCAACTCATATGTGTATACCTCTAAAAGTGCTGTGTATACCTCCACTACTTAGTATACCTCTATTTCACTTTTTAACTTCTAAGAAAACCTAAGTATACCTCTTTTTCTTTATTATAATGCCCCTACATCAATGAAGAATCCTAGCAAACTACAAATCCCACGTCCCAAACCGAGGCCTTTCAGCCTCCTTCGAAACATATTCATCACTTCATGGCAATAGCTTCAATGCTCGGACCCAACCCATTGAAATAGAAGCAAACTTCCCCAATTCTATTGTCCCAAGTTCGTCGTCCTCCTTTCTCCACCAATCCAATTACGTTGAGCGCAGAATCGTTTAACAACAAGCAAACTCTCTTCTTTTCTTTTATTTTCTTTTCTTCTTTTCACTCCATGGAAGAAAGTGAAGATGCACAAATAGAGAGTCAAATCGTGGAAGATTATACAAATCAATTCATGTCAGACCAGGTAATTCTTAACTCAAATTTATTGTTATATGTTTAGGGAATTTTTTTTTTTACTGTTCGTCAATTTTGTGTCGTGTCCTTGGCAATTTCAGTTTCTTTGTGGTAAGAATTTCTACCACCCAAGGTTAGATTGCATGATATAGAGTTGTGTACGATCTGATAAAGATTCAATTTTTATCATGTCTCATAAGGTAGAAAGATGTCAATATGGAGAAACCCTAGCTATGATAAACCCTAGCATACTGCCATAAAATGAAACCCTAGATGTTAATATTGTGTACCATCTCACGCGGTTTTGGTTTTGTTGCCTTTTTGACTTGTGAAAAAGCTTCTACAAGGGCACTGAACAATTACTATCTCACGCGGGTTAGTCAAACAATGCTGTGGTTAGTCAAATGATGGTCCACTAAAATCTTGTTTTGACGTGTGAAGTGTATGTATGAGAAAGACTCATTAGTGAGATACCGGTGGTAAGGTTTGAGGTTGGAGTTGAAAAATATAAAGGTTGGAGTAAAGGACATGTTCAAATCAAGAATATCTAGTTTCTTGTTACTCACTGATTATCCGGGGGTGGCGTTTGAACTCTAATTCATGTTCAAATCAAGGTTGAAGTAAAAAATTGTTTACTGCTAACTGATACATGTTATGCCCCAAATGACATAAGATTGTCCATAGACTTATTCAACCTAATTGGTGACTATATTACTTCACTTGCATTATACTGTTTTTTTAATTTGTTAGCTCTGTGGTTTTGTGTGTGTCGATGACTTCTTATTATTTGTTAGCATAATAGTTGCAGCTTCATGCCATTTCATAATTCTTTTGCAGGTTTTCAAAAGTAGAGATGCACTAACTGAGTGGGTTCGTTCGGTGGGAAAGAAGAACAATATGGTGATTATTATTCAAAGGTCTGATTCAGGAACGATTGGGAATAAGAAAAAGAGACCAAAAATAAAACTTGGTTGTGAGCGTGGTGGTTATTACAGGCGTATTTTGAAGGCTAATGCTCATTGTGAGAATAGGCAGAAGCAAAGTGATGGAGATAGTAAAAAGAAGGGTCCTAAGGCTACCGGTACGAAGAGATGTGGGTGCCCATTTGCATTGAGGGGTATCAATAATTTTGGGAGTGAATGGACATTGGAGGTGATATGTGGTGTACATAACCATCCTCCTGCTCAATCCCTTCATGGTCACTCCTATGCTGGACGTTTATCTAAGGAAGAACATGCAATGTTAGTGGATATGTCCACTAGCTTAATGAAACCCAAGGATATCATGACTGCTCTAAAAAAACGGAATAGAGAAAACGTAACAACTATGAAGACAATATATAATGTCAGAGCAGCATATCGTACAAAGGTTATGGCTGGGAGATCACAAATACAATGTTTGTTACATAAGTTAAGGGAACACAATTATATTGAGCATCACAGGAGCGAATGTAATATCATCACTGACTTATTTTGGTGTCATCCTTATTGTCTTGAGCTTTTACGTACATTTCCACATGTTCTTATCATGGATTGCACATACAAAACAAACAGATATTGTTTCCCTCTTTTTGAGATTGTTGGGGTGACATCTACCGAGAAAACCTTTAATGTTGCATTTGTTTACATATCAAGAGAGACTGAAGACAATTACACATGGGCTTTGAGCAGATTGAAGACACTTTTGTATGATAACTATATTCCAGGAGTAATTGTGACTGATCGAGAACTGGCACTAATGAATAGCATCTACAAATTATTCCCTGATTCTCGACATCTCTTGTGTAAGTGGCATATTAATAAGAATGTGATGAAAGAGTGCAAGAAGAAATTTACAACAAAAGAAGGGTGGGAAGTATTTAATGGTGCTTGGAACACTGTTGTTAGCTCTACGACTGAGGGTGAGTATTGGAGAAATCTCAAGGAATTAGAGTCCAAATTCAGTTCATATCCCAGTGCACTTGATTATGTGAAGAGCAGTTGGTTGGATAAGTACAGAGAACGATTTGTAGTTGCATGGACAGACACTTGCATGCACCTTGGTACTACTACTTCAAATAGGTGATTTTCTTGCTCTATTTCATTCTTTCTACATTAGTGCAACACATTTAATCTATGTCATATATATGTAGTAAACTTGCATACTTTTTTTTAAATAGGGTGGAGAGCGCACATTCAAAGCTAAAAAGACAACTTAGGTCCAGCCAGTTGGACTTCAATATTTCATGGGACAATATACATTCATTGATGGAGTTACATCATACTGATATCAAAGCTTCATTTGAAAAAAGTCGATGTTTCCTTCAGCACGATTTTAAGCATGATTATCTGAAGGAATTAATAAGTTACGTATCAATTTCAGCCTTGAACAAAATAGTGTGTGAAGCTAATAGGTAACTTGGATTTCAACTATAACATATTTATAAATGTATATTTTAATTTCATTAATTTTTCTAACATGTTCATCAAATTCAGGGCCGACAATATCGAGGACTTGGCATGCTGTGGTTGTGTTATACGTGTCACGCATGGTTTGCCATGCGCACATGAGATTGCTGAATACAAACACTCTAATAAGCCTATTCCTATTGATGTGATCCATACACATTGGAGGCACTTGGGTGTCGGTCAAACCATGCATACTAGTGATGACCAAGAAAAGTTTCCAGTTAAACAACATATGCTTCAATTGGAGAAGTGGGTTGAACAACAGGATGATGAAAGAAGACGAGAATTTTTGATAAAGATTGATGAGATGATGAATCCAGGTAGTACATTTCTTAAAGAACCTGCAGAAAGAGCGAAGACAAAGGGGCGTCCACGTATTGACACTAGTACTCGTCGTTTGCCGTCCGCATGGGAGATTGATAATGTTTCTTATGGTCAGATAAATGATTCACCCGCACCTACAGTTTATGAAGTTAGTCAAGATGTTCCTCATGGTCCTGTTGTTCATGTTCGTCCTGCTACATCAGATAAAAAATCTAAAAATGCTCCAAGTAAAGTTAAGGTATGGGTGTCTTTTACTATAATAACTAATTTCTTAATTCTTTAATATGTTATCTCATATGTTATTCACTAAATCTTTTAGTTTACAGAACCCAAAAAATCGTGCATTTGAAGAACTTACAACAGAATATAATTGCCAATTTCGAGTTGGAATGCAACCATATATTAGCGGCGCGTATGATGTTGAATCTGATGGTAATTGTGGTTATAGAGTTGTTGCGTCTGCGATGGGATTTGGTCGTAAATCTTGGCGCCGGGTACGTAACGATTTATTGACCGAATTGGATAGTATGCCACAATTGTATGAAATACTCTTCGGTGACACTAAACATGTTAAGAAGGTTAAAGAAGCACTTGACTATTCTTACTCTGGCTTCGCTTGTGAAAAATATTGGATGTGCTTCCCAGAAATGGGGCATTTAATTGCAACTTGTTATGGTGTGGTGGTGATCAATATATCAGATAGGCAATGCGTAACATTTCTCCCATTGGTGGAACGTCAGATTGGACATTTCAGTAGCAATGAGCTGAAAGAGATTGGAATTGGTCATGTGAATACAAATCACTACGTGCATGTATGTATTTCAGTCAAATAATATGTTTATGTTTTAAGTTTTCTTAATTGGATGCTAATAAGGTGCTTCACATTTTTCAGCTCAAACTTTCTCTGGGACATCCTCTGCCATACCTTGTACCAAACTAGGAGAGGAATGCAGACGACAAAGTTATACATTTGTATTCAAGATATCAGAACCGTCTAGAGCAGTACAAAATATGTTGTCCTACTCTGTAGTTTCAGAGACTTTCATAATCGATGATTAATATTGCTCATACTCATATTGACTGAAATGCACTTTTGCCAAAGATATACTAGCTAGCTAAACCACCTTCATCACGAAGTTAATAGGCATTTTGACCTTACCACTATATATTAATTTTGGAATCCATTAGCTCTCTGGCTTGCGGAATTCTGCTTTTTTCGTTGTTTACATTGACAAGCGTTTCTTCATCAAATATAATCCACTCTTCCCATGAAAGTTGGTTGAAGCAACTTCTGCATTACGGCTGCCAAACTTTGGAGTCACCTACGTACATTATATAATGGTTAAGCATGCAGAAAATACTATTTTAGGGGATAATTTTGAACTTACAATTGAATAGCCTGCAATATAATGTTCAGAATGTCGACGCAAAGCTACTTTTGTCTCTGTGGGGGTAAAAACAAAAAATTGCCTCAGTTTGTATGCAGCTAGACTGAAATCAGTAAGAACAAATATTTACAAGATGATGACTTTTAGATTATAGTATTGTATATCAGCTTGCTAGTGCCAAATTGTCATACACATAAACATACATACATACATACATACATATACAGGAAATGTATCTGTAACAATGTCAATAATTTGCCAGAAAAAGAATATACGACCTTTCAGAACGTTGCTCAAATCCGTCAAGGAAGATGTATATGCATCTCCAGCAATCTGATTAAGATTTCTTTGGAGTGTTCGCCCCGTTCCCAAAAAACCAACCTTGAAAAGAATGTTGACACATGAACGTTAGTATAGAACATACAGTTTTCTAGCTAATGGAAAATAATTCAACTGAAATATCAATATTGGAATAAGTTGTACGTCACGTAACAGAACAGAGAAGCACTCGTTACTTGGGAATAATTGGTCCAATTAACGTACTCCCATGCTGTCTCACTTGAGAACAACGAACTTGCATTCACCAGGAGTTGGGATTTCATATTCACTCTCCAACTTCAATACACTACCTAGGAGATTTAGTACCTCTATATACATATGTCATATATGTATTAATCTACCCTTAGTTCTGTCTTTATAACTAAATATGTTGTGAGGTGATACTGCCATGATCAGGTTGTGATTATCATCAACGCATGAAAACCAACATGCTATGATCCTCAAACTTAACAAGTATTCATTTAGCATATCTATCATACAGTATATATAGATACCAATCATTCAATAATATCAATACCTGAAGCTTGACGACGCTTGTTGTGGCAGCTTGGTACGCCCAAACCAACAAGGTTGCCAGCAAAACCGGGAAAGGCAACCAGCTGTATTTGCCAGCTTCAGTAACAACCTTCACAAAGCCCACAAGTAAATAGGCTATCAGGCATGTCCATCCGACGAAAATTTCCTCGGGTTTGAAACCGTCCAGATTCGGGGTGCAGGTTCCACCCACGCGCCAGAGCGGTGGAGAAGAAGAGAAAGATGATATGAAGAGTAAGAAATGCGGCTGTTCTTCACCTCCGCGGAGGAGGAGAGGAAGCGCTTGAGTTTAACACTAAATTCAGCAGGAGTTTGCTTGTTGTTAAACGATTCTGCGCTCAACGTAATTGGATTGGTGGAGAAAGGAGGACGACGAACTTGGGACAAGAGAATTGGGGAAGTTTGCTTCTATTTCAATGGGTTGGGTCCGAGCATTGAAGCTATTGCCATGAAGTGATGAATATGTTTCGAAGGAGGCTGAAAGACCTCGGTTTGGGACGTGGGATTTTTAGTTTGCTAGGATTCTTCATTGATGTAGGGGCATTATAATAAAGAAAAAGAGGTATACTTAGGTTTTCTTAGAAGTTAAAAAGTGAAATAGAGGTATACTAAGTAGTGGAGGTATACACAGCACTTTTAGAGGTGCAAATAGAACCTCCCCTCACAATAAGTTATTAAAAAAAAAAAAAAACGTGTATCATTCTAAGTAAGGGTTACGCTATATAGTATATGCACCCCATATTTTGTTCATCCTACAAACAATTCTTATTTCATAGAAGCCTTATTTTTACCCATGAGTTCAATAAAATTATTACAAATGCATTTATTAAAATGAAGAAAAGAAAAAAGCAAGAAATGATCAGTTAGGTACCAGCCCCATTTCTTCGCTGGTAATTAGCAATCCCAAAGTCAATTTTTTTTTTAGAATAGCAATCCTAAAGTCGTGATCAATTGCAAAACAAGTAAATGGTTATGTGTGTATCCATGCCACTACCATCATCTACATGGCTCTTGTCGGATCATTTATCAGGTATGCATGAAAGAGTTATATGCAAATGAAGAAAAGCAGATGAGCAGTAGCAGAGACCATGCCGATAAAACGAAAATAAAAGGCTTCAATTTTATGAACTAGCCTTTCTTCACATGTGTAAATTAATTTATTTATTTGAAAAATAAAAAAAATGTAAATTATGTAAGAAAATGATTATTGCAGAAATAACATAGTGGGAGTGAAAATAGGGTTGTGGGTTTTCTTATATATTTTTCTTGATCAAATTAAATTTTGTAAGAGAGTTTTTATTCATACCTCTCAAATTGGCACTTAGACTTCCTTATTCAATAGATTTCAAATTTATTTTTACAAAAAGCTAAAATACTATTTACACCTCCATAATCTTCCCCCAATATCCATTGGACAATTAAATCAATAAAAACTTTTTTTAGAAGATTATATTAATACCTCTAAGATTATTTCACTTCCAATCTCTGAAGAATAAAAAAAATGAAACACTCAATTTGATTTGATAAAAAAAACAACATTTTAGGCTATCTACTTTTGAAAATTAGAAAAAAAGCCTATTCTTTTTCACTTTATAAATAAGGACATGGTTTTAATATGTTTATCATAAAAATCTCCATTTAATTTCACTAAATAATAAAAATAGGCTGTTTTTAGTTTTATTTGCGACCATAATACCTTTTTTTTTATTTTATTTTTTAACATGATCCGATCATAATACTCTTTCTCTCCATAAAGATATTCTCCCCTGTTTATCAAAACACACACTCTCTCTCTCTCTCTCTCTCTCTCTCTCTCTCTCTATCTCTCTCTCCAGAGAGATCAATAGCTATTACAGTCAGAAACAGAACCAAAAGAGTGATCTACCAGCTCGACGACAAGCTCAAGGCTCACCTCGTCAGCCGGGAGAGCTACGCCAATTCTCCACTGTCCGATTCATCCTCCCCACCTCATCTTTCCCTGCGTCTCTCCCCACCCGAATCTCTCTCCCCCGTCGCCTCTCCCTTTTCAAATGCAGCTTCGCTCTTCCCTTCGCCGCTGAGACCGCCAAGCACTACAGAGAGCTAGAAGCCGCCATCGACGTCGTCGAAGCCGCCTTCAAGCTCTGCATTGAGGTCCAGACGGCGTTGCAATCGAGCTGTGGTGGTGTTCTCGAGAAGAACGACTAGACTCCTTTCACCATCGCCGATTTAAGTGTCCAGACGCTCATCAGTTTAGGTTAGTTTTTTGCTGATTAGTTCTTGATTTTGAATCTAATTATGATTTTGAGGCCTTGATTTGAAAATCGGTGGAAAACGAGCAGAGCTAGGGCGGCGGTTCCCGTCGATTCCGTAGGGGCGGAGAAGGACTCGGCGTCGGTGCGGGCGAACAATCTGGTAGAGCCGGGTGCGGTGGTTGATAAGGCTGGCGTCGGAGACGTGGCGTTGACGACGGAGGATGTGTTGGAGGCGATCGATAGAGGTGGACCGGAGGCCGTTACTTTTGGAGCTGAACCGGCGACGTATTGGGTATGTTGATTAGAGAGGATGTTTGATATGTTGATTGTGTTTTAATGGTACAATGTTGTGGAATTATGTGATTGAAATTCAATGGGAGTAGTTGTAAAGTGAAATTAGTTGTGGAAATGATAAATTGATAGAAAAATTAATAGAATTAAGACTTGACAATAGTTTCTTATATACTGAGCATTATATTGATCTTGTTAGATCAAAAGTAGAAAAGAGGTTACAGATTCTCAATGATTGTGCTAGGAATGGAGAGAAATTAGATGATTGATTGCTTGATGATATAGTGGAGTGTTTAATTGCACTGAGAATGTAGAGGGTCGAAGATCAAGTTCAAGGCTAATGTGCTTTTGTTTCACGTGTTTGTAGATTTGGTGAACAATTTGGGAACAATTGCGAGGTCTGGAACCAAGGAGTTTATGGAGGCATTGGCGGAGTGTCTGATGTGAGCATGATTGGACAGTTTGGTGTCGGTTTCTATTCGGCTTATCTTGTTGCGGAGAAGGTGATTGTCACTACAAAGCACAATGATGATGAGCAGTACATCTAGGAGTCTCAGGCTGGAGGGTCCTTCACTGTGACAAGCGATGTTAATGGAGATCAGCTTGGAAGGGGCACCAAGATTACCCTTTCTTTGCCTTACATGACTGTATTGTCATTGAGTAGTTATCTGAGTAAAGTTAGGAGAACAGTTACATTTATTTTCTCCATGTCAATTTCGGCAGCGTTACGCTTCATTTTGTCCAACATTTTACCATGACAGTTACTTGTATAGTTACCATTTTGGCAAATCTAGTATCATTATTTAGCCAGTTACTTGTATAGTTATCTTAGTAACTATCATCTGAGTAAACTATTCTTTGTAACTATCTGTGTAACTATCTGTGTAACTATCATCTAAGTAAACTATTATGTGTAACTATGTTAGTAACTATCAATTTTGTAACTATCTGTGTAACTACCTTAGTAACTATCATCTGAGTAAACAATTATGTGTAACTATGTTAGTAACTATCAATTTTGTAACTATCTGTGTAACTGTCTTAGTAACTGTTGACAGTAGCCATAGAGAGGCTACCCAGGCCCCCAGCCCCGCAACCAGGACTCCTGGACCCAGCCCAGGGCCCGGGGCCAAAGCATGAACACCTGCACCCGCGTCCGGGCAGGTCTTACCTGTGACCTAGGCCCGGGAACCGGGGATGGCAGCTCCCCAAACAGGGGCCGAAACAGTACAGTAATATGTGCAGAAGGGGGCCAGTCCCACATCGAAGGGTGAGGCCAGTTCTCACACCCGGCAGCCTATATATGGGTCCCAACTGTCCTCATTAATAGGTAATCAATACTTTAACTACTCATTCCCGCTTAAGTTATAAGTTTATTCCAACTATACTGACTTAGGCATCGAAGCGGAATAGACCGGCCCTGCCCGGTATTCCCTTAGTTAGCAGGGTTTGCAAGCAGGGAATCACATCAAGATCCACCGGTATCTGTGAGTCTACGGATGCAGACAGAAACAATTGGCTCCGTCAGTCGAACAAGTATGGCCGGAAGATCGGAGCAAGAAACCGGAGAGGGAAGACGAGGAGGAGTACGCAGGACTTGGGTCCCCTTTTTAAATGAAGCCCTCAGTCGTAAAGATCCGGGGAACGCCGCGGACTCCGACTCGGGCGGCATGGCGGGAGAGATAGAAAGGATGAAAGCGGAAGTGGCACGGTTGCGGGAAGGAGGCAATCAGGACTGAATGAGGGCGGAAGCTCGGTACCAGAAGATGGAAGCGGTGAACACCACGCTGTTGGCAGCCTTGAAAAAAGGGCAACTGCAGAACGCCGCACTGGCGAAAGCATTGGAAGCACCGAGGGAAGGCATCAAGTTCCCACACCTGGAGGTGGGACAACCCACCGGGAGGAGAAAGATCGTGCATGTACCGATAGTGCTCTTCCCGGAAATCATGAAGAACTCTGAAACCCGCCCGCTCCCGCACCGAGCCAGTACTTCATCGGATGGGGAGGCCGGTTCAACTACCAAGGCGCTCCAGAAGCTGTCCACCTCGGTATCAGACATGAGGGCCCGGATGGAAGCCAGCGAGAGGAAGGCAGCAAGACCGCTCACGAGCGCGCGCTTCCACGAGCGGGTCGGACCGTTCTCCTACCATATATTGGAATCTGGGGGAGCCGACACACGAAGATCGTTGAGGGTAGTTAAACCGGGGCAGGGTGCCCGTTTCAGCACCTAGACAGCTTCCGATCGCAGACAGACGCCAAGGGCTATTCCGACCCCACCTGCTGCAACATATTCTAAAAAACGCTCTCGGGGGAGGCGTTGGGGTGGTTCTACGAGTTGCCGGCGAACTCAATAGTCATTCGAATGGCTGGCAGATAAATTTGTTAGCCGGTTCATCCTCAAGGCCAAAGGGGCTCAAACGTCGACCGTCCTCTTTGATTGCATGCAGGCAGACGACGAGGGACTGCGGGCGTTCGTTAACCGATGGCAGACCGCCACGGTAGGGTGACGAGTCGCCTAAGCGAGCATCAAGCAATAATAAACCCTACAATCGTTAGTAGTATGAGCAAGTAGGGATCGTTCTAGCCGGGGATTAAGGGTACCTGAAATATGAGAATGTTAAACAAAACACACATATATATATACACAAACAATGTCACTTTATTCACATATATACAAACAAGAAACGAAATCATGGGGGATGAATTGTGATCGGCAGCAAAGCTGCCTTCTAACATCTAGGCACGAAAGTAAAATCCTAATTTACTATATACAAGTTTGATCATCATCTCTCACAAAACATTTAGCACCAAAGACTCTTTAACATATAAACTCACATGCAAGAAAGTAAGGAACAAGTACCAACATGCTTAAGTTCAAAATTAGTTCCAACTACAACTTAGTTGTAAGACCTCTCAAGTTTTAAGACCGAACTTTTGGTTATGGGCCCTAAAGTTATGTTAATCCTTTTGAGACTTAACAATTGTGCGCAATGGTCTAAATTGGAGACAAGCAAAATAAGTAAGGTTGTCAATCATCTTATTTTAACATGCAAGTATCTAAAGTATTAAACCCTAAGTGAGCAACACAAATCAGAGCGACCTTTTGAGTATGGCAACGTTTGTAATTACTCTAGCCGATTAAACCTAGCACCTAGATCAATGTTCAAGACAATACTAAGTACCGATTTTCATGCCCAATCCTTAGATACTAACCAATTTCGAACCTAAAACATGCATCTATACCACTGTCCTAATTATCTAACACATGAATTTACAAGTTACATATTACAAATTAGCATGCAAAATTCATTGTTCTTGTCGAAACCTAAACATAAATCTAAGCATCGATTCAAATAAATCTTTAACATACAATTCATAAAACCAAAATTGATTCATACATAGACATATAAACCAACACCAAACATACATGAGTGTTTCATAGACAAAACTAAACATAACTAAACAAAAATTACAAAACCGAAGAAGGGAGTGGATCACACTTTGAGACACCTTGAGAGCTTCACGTCGTGTGGACCCGGCGAAGTATGGAGGCTGGGGTGAGGCTGCACGGCAGTGAGTCACGTCGGCAGTAGGTTATGGAGGCAGAAAAATCCAAGGTTTCGGCAAGGCAGAAACTTGGTTGAAGTGAGGTGAAGGTGGTTTTCGGTTAAGGTTTTTGTCTAGGATCTTTGGGGAATTTTGGTAGAGTTTAGGCCTTGTGTTTATGCTTGAGATGAGATGATTTTTCTGCAGGAAAACATGGCTATAAATAGAGGCAAATTCGGCAGAAACCCTAGGTAGAAAACCTAGTCCAAATCGGCAAAGGCAATCCTTGTGCAACAAGGTTTTGGTTCCTTCCTTTCTTGGTTCTTCTAGGAAACTTCTTTTTCTGATTTTCTTCCTTGGATTGGGCTGCATATCTTCATGAACTTCTTGTGTAGGCTTGACAACTCCATTTGGTGAGCTTGGTCCATGGAAAAATGCCCCAAACCCGCAAGAACACAAGACCGGCAGCAACTCGGCTGGAATGACCTTGCTCCAGTAAATCCGACATATCTCCCTTCTCGGAGCTCCAATTGATGCGATTCCAAGTCTTAGATAAACTAGACACATATAGCCATCTCCCCATAAAATATCTCGATAAAATTCCTTGTGAGTCATCGGGAATGATTTTTCGAAGTTGGATCAAAGTCCCAGGAAAATCCTGGAAGCCCCTGGATTGGTTTGCTCGGACTGCCGTTTTGCAGCCATCTTTTGGGTGACTTCCCGAACTCCGATTGATCTGAAATTTTAACACAACATTCCTCAGTATATGAATAATAAGCACAAAAATTTCATTAAATTCGGACAAGGATAGATTGCACTTTTGCTCATCTCAAAATCACGAAAAAGACACATTTTTCACTATTTTCCAGATTTCTCATACTTAGTCATTTTTCGGATTCTTAACCATTTTTCGTCAAACTCTACCAAATTAACACTAAACTAAATTTTGACTCTATCTTAGACAAATAAGGGTTAAACAAAGCATAAATGAGGGCATAAGCATATTAATATCGTTGCACATTGTGCTCCTATCATAGGGGTAAGGAACCTCGATAAAGGAATTGCTGAGGCGACATTCAAGCAGAAGCTGAGACCCGGGGAATTCTCCTACGCCGTGCTGATTGAGAGGACGCGGGGGTACGACGAGTTGATGACCATGTCCGTCAGACATGCCCAGGCAGAGCACGAGACCTACGGTAGTCGGCTACCTAAGAGGAGACAAGATGACCCGTTACCTGCCCAGCAGGAGAGTAAGACCTGGCAGCGAGGCCGAGGACAGAGGCGCTCGCTCGCTAGAGTAGCTAAGAACTGGGGCAGTCAACGACCCCGTAGGGATAACATCAAGATCTCGTCAGAAGGTGACGGGACCGCACCTTACCGCCCGGAGCAGCGGGAGCGACCACTAGCTATTTCGCCAGCGGAGCAGCGCGAGCGACCACTAGCTATTTTGCCAGCATAGCAACGCGAGCGACCACATGCTATTATGCCAGCGGAGCAGTGCGAAAAGTCGACCGCACTGACCTCCTCCTACGAGAGGATTTTTAATGAAAACGGGGATGCCATCCCCCCGCCGGCGGCAAGGAGGCATCCAAAGAGAGAGCTTACCCGGGGGCAGTCTGGCAAATATTGCTCTTACCATGACGAGACATCCCACCGGACTAACGACTGCCATGCCCTAAGAGCGGCGGTGGACGGGCAAATCCGGGCTGGGAAGCTACAGCAGTATAGACAGGAAGCCCAGAGTGTGGGAACTATAAAACTCGAATCCCTGGGCGGATCGAGGTGCACGGGAGTATAAATGTAATCTACGGCGGGGCGCATATTGACCGGCTCACCGGGAATTCAAAGAAAATATGCCTCAGGTCGATCAGGGGAAAGGAGGTGTGTGCCTTCGGAAGTGGGAGTGGCCAAGCCGCTAAGACCGGGTGGATGTCGGTCATGTTGATGCTAAAAATGCCGTCTCCCACCGGGTTCATCACCATTTGCGGAGACCAGCAGGTCGCCCGAAGGTACTACGCCGATGCCGTTACTTGCGGTAGAAGGCAATCCGAGGTCTTTGAGGCAGCCCAGCAGGCACTGCCATCGGATCCCAGCATCGACCCCCCCCCCCCCCCCTGACGACACCAATTCCGACGAGGAAAAACCAAAGCGCCCCTCGGCGGTGGAGAAAACTGAAGAAACTTCCATCTCAGAGCTCTACCCGGGGCGAACAGTGGTAATAGAGACAAAGTTGGCACCAGATGTCAGGAAAGATCTCATCACTATCCTCCAAAAAGACAGTTTGGTGTTCGCATGGTCCTATGAGGACATGCCGGACATATCCCCGGAGATAGCAACACACGAATTAGACATCCTGCCTGGTAGTATCCTGGTGCGGCAGAAGAGGAGATCCTTCAACCCGGAAAAGTACGCGGCGATCAGGGAGGAGGTGCAAAAATTGAGGGGAATAGACTTCATTCGTGAGGTCCAGTATCCCCGATGGCTCGCCAACGTAGTTATGGATCCAAAGAAGGAAACCGACCAGTGGCGCATGTGCGTAGACTTCACAAACCTCAATCGGACATGTCCGAATGACAGCTTCCTGATAGGAGCACAATGTGCGATGATATTAATATGTATTTGCCCTCGTTTATGCTTTGTTTAACCCTTGTTTATCTAAGATAGAATCGTAATTTAGTTTAGTGTCGTTTTGGTAGAGTTTTGAAAATATGTGCTTTAGAATCCGAAAAATGACTAAGTTTAAGAATTCTGGACATTAATGCAAAATGTGTCTTTTTCGTGATTCTGAGATGAATGGAATTGTGACTTATCCTTTTCCAAATTTTCTGAAATTTGGTATACATGTTATTGGCTTACTAATGGATTTTTTTTTCAAAAATTCAGATCAATCGGAGTTTGGGAAGTCACCCAAAAGATGGCTGCAAAACAGCAGTTCGAGCAAACCAATCCAGGGACTTCCAGGATTTTCCTGGGACTGTGCCTCAACTTCGAAAATTCATTCCCGACGTTTCACAAGGAATTTGATCAAGCCCTTTTATATGGAGATACCTCTATGTGTCTAGTTTGTCTGAGACTTAAAATCGCATCAATCGGAGCTCCACGGAGGGAGTTATGCCAGATTTACCTGAGCAAGGTCATATCTGCCGATTCCAGCAAGTTTCTGCCTTTTTCCTTTGTTTCGATTTTCGACGGACATTTTGGCGTGCCATTGCATATTTGAAGATTTTCCAAGCTTATTGAAGGATAGAGGAAGATATTGAGCCAAGGCAATTGAGGAAAAAGTGAAGAAAAGAAGATTTCCTAGTCAAGCTAGGATTGTATGCCGATCGGCCAGCAATGCTGCCGGCGTTGTGTTCTTGGCGGGCTTCGGGCGTTTTTCCATGGATCAAATTCACCAAATGGAGTGGTCAAGCCCACATATGAAGTCCATGAAGATGTGAAGCCCATGCCATAAAGAAAATTCAGAAAAAGAAGTCCAAGAATGCAATAATTATTCAACAAGGAAACATAAGCCAACTAGGAAAAGAAAATCCTCCTCTCCTTGTTGTGGCCGGCAACCCTAGGCTTTTCCTCTATATATAGCCAACTTTTATACAGAAAAACTGGTCACATTCCAAAGCAAAAATCTAGCCAAAGCTCTACCTAAATTTCCCAAGAATCCTATATACAAACCCTAGCCGAAACCACCACCATCTCACCCAAAAATCTTGCCGACACACCCATTGCCGAGCAGCCATCTTCTCCACCAACCATCTGATCCACACGAGTCGAAGTCATCGAAGGTGTCTACAAAAGTGTGATCCACTCCCGAATCTCGGTTTTGTAATTTTTATGTAGTTATGTTAAACTTTGTCTATAAAGTTAGCATGTATTCTTGGTTTCAAACTCTATGTCTATGTATTGTTTGGAGTGAAATTTGGTTTTATAATTTGTATGTTCAATTCGTTTTCATTGTCTTTAAATGGGTTTTGGATGTAAGAATACAGTTGCATGTTAAAACGTAAGGAAAATATGTAACGAATTAGTAAGTAGGATAATCGGCAAAACATGTATTAAAATTGATTTTAGGGTTTTCTTGACTTGTTCTTTAAATTCGTGTGCTTAAAGATTGGTAGCCTACGTAATTGCAATATGTGGATTATTGATCTCATTAGCCGAAAATAATATAGATTAAGTAACCAACGAGTTATTTTGTTTGTGTTGTTTTCACAAGGGTTAGAGTGGTTTAAAAAACATGCTTGTTAATAAGAAGAGTGACGCCTTACTATATTAACTTGTTTCCAACTAAAAAGACCTTGTGCCTAATTGCTTTGCATGTTTGATTTCGACGATAAGTGTTCTCAAATATGTTTAGTATAACTTTAGGGTTAGACGATAAGTTAATCTTGAAGTATTAGAGAGTCTTAATTAGTAAACTGATAAGGAGCTAATCGGGTTGGAGTTAAGTTGAGTCTAGAACGCTTTAGTACTTTGCCGTCAGTCTTATTTGATTGTTTGTTATGTGTTTTGATTGCTTTCGTGTTAGTGCTTTGTGGAAGAATGTTGACCAACCTTGTAAATAGTAGTTTTAGGATTTAATTTTCAGCTTTTCTTTTGAATTTTCGTGTAACATAGCTAGGGCAGCCCTAGGGCTGCTGACGCCATACTTTCCCCCTTTAGGTTTTATTTTCGTGTTTTTTAGCATTAGGGGCAGCAAGGCTGCCGATCCCATCTTTTCCCCATAAGTGACGATTTTATGTATATATTTGTGAATATTTTTGTCTAACAATCTCATGTTTCAGGTACCCTTAATCTCCGGCTTAGAACGATCCCTACTTATGTTTATACTACTAACGATTGTAGGGTTATTATTGCTTGATGCTCGCTTAGGCGACCCACCAATTTTTGGCGCTGTTGCCGGGGATTATAAAAGCTTGATTTATGTGATTGTTGTGTATATAATGTTGCTGGAAATTTTTGTTGTAAAGTTGTAAAGTTTGTCATTTTTTGTTTTATTTGGGATTTGTAAAGTAGAAATATGCTTCGGCATGTAGAGTTTAATGCCGAAAGTTGCATGATGTATAAAGAATGTATGTGTGTAACAGCTTAGTTTAATTTCTAGGAAGTTGATAGTGTTATGTATGTTTGAGTTTATTGTAGTTTCTAAAGTGTAATATGTAGGGAGAAGCCCCTTTTGTTGGTCTTAGCCTTAACCCTTCGTACGAATGATGCCATGTTAGATCCGTCTTTTATGTAGACTGGGAAACATGGGATACGTCCCCCCCACGCATACGAGCGATAACTTGGCAGACCCATTTTTATGAGGTTGAGGGCAGCTTTGATCAACACTTGTAGACCGCTAGTGACCTGAGTTTGTCTTACAAACTATGAGGCAGGTTAGTTTCATTGATATGGTTCTCAGGTTTGTTTAACTGGATCTCAAGGCCCACAGACTGATGTTCATTCTCGGTGAGTGAGTCGATAGGGAGTTCGCTCCCCGTGGTGACCAACAACGAGTCCTGTTTGGTTCCTGTAGGGGGTTCGCCCTCCGTGAATCTTAACAACACCTCCTTTAAAAAGTAAAACACGCTTGAACTAGTCGATAGCTTGGGCCGAAGCATCACCTCACTTTAGACGCTAGGAGATAACTTGACATATGTGATCTATTTTCTTCAAAACCAAACAATTTGTGTGGTTCGAACTCTTGAGGTATATCAGATTAAGCATGATACTACCGGGGGCTGCATCAGTCCATTGCACCGTTATCTCCTCTGCTCCACGTACCTTGAGAGTTAGAACAAATCTTAAAAGAGATTAGACTTAGAGATTACATGTGCACAAATTATTTTCGAATTTCTCTCTTTGCCGATTGTATCTCTTCTTTGCCGATCCATGTATATGTGTGCCATTGATTGAAAATTGTTTTGTAATTGCCAATGCCGTGGCTTGTAATGATGTATATTCTTGCTTTTTATTTCTTTACTATGTTCTAACTTGTTTAAATGTTGTAAAATTTCAGAATAGTGCATGTCCGAATCTAATATTTAGACACGAGATCATAGAGGTTGATTGCAACGTTTAAACCAATAGCTCGCCATCACTTTGTTTGTACCGCTGCCTCCATCCGAACCAAGTAATCTGAGCACAGTTTCTTCACCACCACCGTCACCACAAGGATTGGCTGCCCCTTTGCCGAGCTCTCCGTCCGTCGTTTCGTCGTCGTGTGATCTTCAAGGTCCCGAGTTTGAGTCC
Organism: Potentilla sterilis; assembly: GCA_963682095.1. Lineage (NCBI taxonomy): Eukaryota > Viridiplantae > Streptophyta > Magnoliopsida > Rosales > Rosaceae > Potentilla > Potentilla sterilis. Next base: position 108,409 of record OY821760.1, on the reverse strand, counting down.
TTCGCCGAACCTACTGTTGAGCAAGTGATAATGACTTCGATAAGAGCTCAAAATGGTCATGTCGCCGGAGGAGGAGGAGCTGCTCCATCTAATATTACTTACCCTCCCTTGGAAACCGATAAGACCGATGAAATTGAATTGAGGAGTGGATTCCTCCACAAGTTGAAATCTTTTTATGGAATGCCAAGTGAGGATCCCAACAAGCATCTACAATGGTTTAACTTCACTACGGAGTCTATGTGTCCGACAGGGACCGATTTGCAACACTTCAAGATGAAGGTCTTTCCGTTCTCATTGGAAGATCAAGCGAAGGAGTGGTTGTTTGAGGTGCCTAGTGGTTGCATTGTTTCGTGGAATTCTATGATGGATGAATTTTTACTCAAGTACTTTCTTGCTTCACGAATCACGGATTTGAGGAAGCAAATTACTAGTGTGAAGCAAGCCGGAGATGAGACTTTCTTCGACTACTACAAGAGGTTCAAGTCCCTTGTCTCTTTATGTCCGTCGCATGGCATTAGTGATGGACTCTTGTTACAATATTTTTACGAGGGATTGCGCGTAATGGAGAGGGAGTTTCTTGATTCGGCCGCGGGAGGTAGTTTCTTGGAGTTGAATGCCGGACCGGCAAGGAATTTGTTGGAAGTTCGTGCTTTGAACAACCAAAAATTTGGCATGGCACGAAACAATGTGCCACGGAATGAGAAAGTTCATGAGACGTCTTCGAGCTCAAAGTTAGAGGAGAAAGTTGACAAGCTTGCCGACTTGGTGAGCAATTTGATGAAGGGAAAGCGTGCCATTGTGTGTGGCATTTGCACCAAGAGCCATGAGACCGAACAATGCCCTCAAATTGGAGCAAGTGAGGGAATAGAGGAGTGCAATGCCATTGGTTTTCAAGGAGGGCAACGATATGGGAACTTCAATCCGAGGTTCAATGATCATCCGAACTTTCGGTGGGCGAACAATGACAATGTGCTTAGGGCACCTATGCAACCAAATCAAGGGGTTGCCGCACCCTATGCACCCAGAGCTCCATTTGTACCTCGACCACAGTTTCAGCCGAACCAAGGGCAGTACCAAGCAATGCAGCCAAACCAAGCCGTGCCTAACCAAGTGCAATGTGGAGCGAGCAATCCAAACTATGATGCTTTACTCCAATCTCTTTCAAGTGCTACTCAAGCGTTGCTCGCGGGGCAACAAAATCAACAAAAGGATATTGGTGAGCTCAAGACTCAAATGGGGCAAGTTGTGGACTTCATGGGAAGATTCAATGAGCAAGGGAAGTTGCTGAGTAATACAATTCTCAATTCGAGGAACGAGCATGTAAAGATTATTCAAACTCGAAGTGGAAGGGAGTTGTTACCGTCGAAGAGCCCTAAGAAGAAAACTATATCGCTCGATGTGATCGAGGAGGAGGAGCAAGCTGCCGGACCTGTCATTACCGGCAGCAATTTTAACGTCACAAGAGCAGCCGAGCCAAGCAAGGCTGCTACCGAGAGTGTTGCCGGTGGAGCTACCGAGAGAGGAGCTACCGGCAGGGCTGCAGCCGAGAAGGGAAGAACCAAGAAGAAGAAGGTTGCCGAACAAGAGGGGCTGTGCAACGAGCTTGAGCGTGATCCCGCAACATCGAAGAGTGAAGCTTTGCCGAGCCAAGTGAGTAAGGGAAGGATACCAAACTCTAACATCCCTTTCCCTTCTCGCTTTGCTAGATCGAAGAAGGATAAGTCCGATGAGGAGGTGTTGGAGATTTTCCGGAAAGTGGAAGTCAACATCCCTTTGTTGGAGTGCACTAAGCAAGTGTCAAAGTATGCTAAGTTTCTCAAAGAGCTATGCACGGCTAGGAGGCATACGAGGGAGACTCATGTGGTGACTATGAGCGAAACGGTATCGGCCGTTATTCAAAGGAGGTTGCCACAAAAGATGAAGGATCCGGGAAGCTTCAATGTGCCTTGTGTGATAGGCAACACTCGTTTCGAGGATGTGATGTTAGACTTGGGAGCATCAATCAATGTCATGCCGCTCAATGTGTACCAAACGTTGAGTATAGGGCCTCTCAAGAAAGACAATGTCATTATACAACTTGCGGATCGCTCAAGCAAGTATCCGGAGGGTTATGTGGAGGATGTGCTTGTCCAAGTGAACCAACTTATTTTTCCGGCAGATTTCTATGTTGTAGAGATGGAGGACTCGCCGGTTAATAGCACTCAATTGCTACTTGACCGACCATTCATGAGGACGGCACGCACCAAAATAGATGTCGCCGAGGGCAATTTGACGATGGAGTTTGATGGCGAGGTAATCAAGTTTAATGTTTTTGATGCCATGAAATTCCCTAGTACCAATTTGAAGGAGTGCCACGTTGGTGACATGTTGGAGGAGGTCGAGCAAGTTATGTCGACATCGCTCGACGCATAGCAATTAGCGATCGAGCAAGGGGTTTGAGTTGACAATGAGGGAGCACGAGATGAGGAAGACTATTTTGGTATTGCCGAGCCAAGCATCCAAGAAGTGGTTGCCGAGCTCAATGCAGCTCCTATGTACACAAAGAACTCGTTTTTGTCAATTCCAAGTGCCACAACCAAATTTCGACCAAGTGTGGAAGAGGCCCCAAAGTTAGAACTAAAAGAGCTCCCAACGGCATATGGCACGTCCTCTGGTTCCAAGCGATGTGTCCCACAGAAATTCCGGAAGTCAGGACACAGTCCCAGGAAAATCCTGGTAGTCACTACCAGATCGGACAGAATAGCCGAAGAAAAAAATTTCGTCTACTATGCCAAATTTTCGTCGGCTATTCCTTCTGCCGACGAAACTTTCGTCGGCTATAATTCGTCGGTAAAACGAATGCCGACGAAAATAACGAAATCGTCGGCTATTTTCAAGTATGGCCGACGATATTACCGACGAAAATTCATTTTGTCGACCAAACCTGGGCAAAATATCCAACGAAATTCGTCGGATATTTTCGAGTATGGCCGACGATATCGTAAACTATAGCTGACGAAATTCGTCGGCTATTTGTTCTGAAATATAGCCGACGATTTCCTCTATTTCGTCGGAATATATTAATATTTTATTAGGCATTAATTAGTTATAGCCGACAAAATAATGTCATTTTCGTCGGCTATAACGGTTATAGCCGACGAAATTTGGTAAAAATCGTCGGCTATAGCACTTATAGCCGACGAAATAATGCCAATATCGTCGGCAATTCTTACATTTTGGGGAAAAAAAATTAAATTAATTTCTAAATTACCATTCCAAGCAACCTGCAATTCACAATGACAATCCATGCATTTACACCAACAAGAAACACGTCTAAATGACTTATTATTTAATTTGTTCCAATATACATAAAATATAACCCTAATCATCACCTAAAGCACTAAAGTCCACCACCTCATCCCCAGCATCCTGTCTCCATCATGCTCGTCATCCTCCTGAACGAACTCGGGAGGTTGAGGCATTGGAGGTTCAACTAACGGCTGAAACGGGGGCGGGGGTTCAAGGCCTTATTGTTGTGCCGCGAACATAACATACCACCAGTTTTGTTGGCCGGCGTAATTATGTCGCCGAATTCTCTCGCATTCAGCATGCCAACTGGACATATCCAAATGATACTGCTGTGTTCTGCGGTGTTGCTCCTGTGATCTCTGGAACTCGGCCGCCAATCTTGCATTTTCTTCTGCCAATCTCTGCATTTCCCCCCTCATCTGTTGGCTGTCCCCGCCTCCCTTCTTTTGACCTCCCTTAGTGGTCTTCAGGAGTCCTATTCCAGAATTTCCCAAACCCCAGCAGTAGTATTGGTTTGACCGGTCTGGAAAGGCTGCGTCGAACATCCTCGCTGTCGTTTGGACATTCGATCGGTCGACCTGCCGCAGGGCTTCTTGCAGATCTGCCTCTGAAATGTTCGGTTGTGTCTCCCGAACTACTTCCTGCAACACTTCTTCTTCGGCCCGGTTCACCCTCTCCTAATTGAACGGGAAAAAAAATTTAATTAATATTCTAACAAATATATAATTAAGTAAAATTAATAATTTAAATTTTAAAATCGTAATCAACGACTTACGAGCTGTTCTATCGCTTGTGGATAAGCCTTCTTGAACGTCTCCACGTACGGGTTGCTATCAGGATGATCTCTAAGCGCCTCCTCCTGATATTGTGCAAATGGCCTAGAACCACCATGATGGGGGGTTGTGTTACGGCGGCGGTTCGCAGAGTTTATCCGAGACCGTTCCTTCAAACAAATAATAAAATATTAGAAAAATGCATCAAAAAATATTAGTGTAATAATTATAAAATAATTACACTAATAATTAAAATTTTAACAAAATAAACATTTATAGTTAAGTTTAGTATTTACCTGCATAAGTGGGTTGTTGAAGTCTACTGTCTTCAACCAACGTCACTCGTACTCCCTGAACATGAACTCTCTTGGAGTACCCATACGACCACGGTTGTCGTACTCGGTAAAGTGGGTACGGAGCTCGTTCTTCCACTCTTTGAACCTACGGAAAAAATAAAAGTGTATTAGAAATATTATTAATATCATAAAATATTTCAAATTATAAGATGAGGAATTCCCAACGTACCTCGAGTTCTGCATCGCGTCCGCCCAAGCCTGCTTGTGTTCGGCAATCTCGAAGTATGCCTGAAAGATAATATTTTATTAGTTTTATAATTATAACAATACCGAAAATTATTAAATATTACGATAAAGAAATTAAGTTTTTTAAATTACTCACCGACGCCGCGTTGTTGACCTCCCTCTTGATCTCTTCCGGCACATCAACCCACAATGTCCACAACATAGGGACTCTATCCCTAATCAGTGCCCCCATGCAACCTGCGTAATAGCGGCGTTTTTTCCTCTGAACCTCCTGATTAGGGGGTTCGTTGATCAGGATCCTCCCCCTACTCTCAACAATTCTCCTGAGCGTGTCAAAACATATGACACCTCTCGTGTTCCTACTTGAACTGCTAGCGGCTGTCCCTATCACATAAACGACGATTGGTTAATAAAATTAAATATTAGTGCGTTAATTTTAATAAAACATTTAATTAATAAAACCAAATGTTACCTGAACTCGATGACCCGTTTGTCGACTTTCCTTTTCTCCTCGCCGAAATCAGGAGCTCAGGTCTCTCAAATGGCTGCTGATGGTATGCCTCCGCAACACTCACGTACTGAGGCATATCAGGCCATATGGGCACACCACGAAAGTCGACCTCGGGTATTGCAAGAATGTTGTACGGGAGATAGAGCTGAGTTGGGAGAGTAGGCCCCTCAGTCGAGTCAGCAGCAGACGGCGCCGGACTCGTCATCGGCTCCCGATGAACCTCAGGCATACGGACCTGAGGAACGTCTGGAGCTATCTCGTCCTGAAATAGCTGTCTACTGGACCTCGGAGCATCTGGCCCGAGAGGGGGACGTGAACTGCTCGACGGCCGCCCCGCCTAGAGAAGGGTCTGGTGCCGAGAACTCACACTCCTCCGCGGCTGGGATGAATCCACAGTCCTCCGCGGCTGGGATGAATCCACACTCCTCCGCGGCTGGCTGGTGGTCCTCTCAAGCTGGCTAAGGGTCCTCTCGGAGTCTCCGGAACCGGCAGAACTTCCAGAACCCCTAGATCTTGAAGAACGACGGCCTCCGAAGGACTGTCTAAATGCATCGGCCATCTGGAGCTTGAGGCATTAATACATTAATTAATATTAAATTATATTACATTAAATAATAAATTCTAATTAATATAATAACCAATAATACTAACATATTTTAAAACATACTAACAAATTAATATTTAAATTTTAACTAATTTTAAATAATAGTAACCATTAACCTAAATATAACCATTTATATACAAATATAATTATATTTCATTATTAACATATATATACATACAAATAACCATTTATATATTAACAAAAATATAATCATTTATATAATAAGGCTACCAATTTATATATATAATTAATTTAACAATTTATATATAACAATTAAAATATACATTAACATATAACCAATATTAACAAATATATAACAATTTATTTTATTAATCTACAAATTTATATATATAATTAATCTGACAATTTATACATATAACCAATATATATAACAATTTAACACACACTTAAATATCTAAATTATATACCTAAATTATAAAATTAAAATAAATTGAAAAAAAAAAACCAAAAAAAACCTTCGGATCTGTTTTGGCGGGGAAGGAGGAGGAGGTGGCCGGAGGAGGAGGAGGCCGGATTTAGGGTCTAGGATTAGGAGGAGGAGGAGATCGGATGGCGCCGGCGCCGATTTGAGGAGGAGGACGACGACCAGTTTGACGTGACCCTAAGCTCGCACGCAATAATAAACCCTGCAATCGTTAGTAGTATAGACATAAGTAGGGATCGTTCTAGCCGGGGATTAAGGGTACCTGAAACATGAGAATGTTAACACAAATATTCACAAACATATATGCACACAATTGTCACACTTATATACATATATACATATTCACACACGAAATTATGGGGGATTGAGATAGGATCGGCAGCAAAGCTGCCTCTAAATTCCTAGACATGAATTTAAGACATGAAATTAAATCCTAAGTTACTATATACAAGGTTGGTCGACATTCTTCCACAAAGCACTAACACAAAAGCAATCAAAACACATAACAAACAAGCAAACAGGACTCACAGCAAGATGTTAACATGTTCTAGACTCAACTTAACTCCAACCCAATTAGCTCCTAATCGGCACTACTAATTGATTAAGACTCCTTATGTATTTTAAGTGACTAATCGCCTAACCTTAAAATTATACTAGTCATCTTTGAATATTCTAATCGACGTAAACAAACATGAAAAGTAATTAAGCACAAAGTCTTTTTCTTTAGTTGGAAACAAGTTAAATAAGTAAGGTTGTCAATCATCTTAGTAACAAGCATGTTCATTTAAATTACTCTAGCCCGGCCTTGTGAAAACAACACAAATTAAAACAACCCTAAAGATTGCTTAACCTATCTTATCTTCGGCTAATGAGATTAATACCCCACATATTGCAATTATATAGACTACCAATCTTTAAGAACACGAATTTAAAGAACAAGTCAAGAAAACCCTAAAACCAAGTTAACACATATTCTTGCCGATTATCCTACTTACTAATTCATTACATATTTCCCTTACTCTTTAACAAACAATCCGATTCTTTACTCTCAAAAACCACTTAAAAATAAAGAAGATGAATTGAATATGCAAATCATAAAACCAAACTTCAATCCAAACAATACATAGACATAGAATTTGAAACCAAGAATTCATGCTAACTTCATAGACAAAGTTTAACATAACTACATAAAAATTACAAAACCGAGAGTAGGGAGTGGATCACACTTTTGTAGACACCTTGATGACTTCGACTCGTGTGGATCCGGCGGAGGATGAAGGAGATGGCTGCTCGGCAATGGTTAGGTGTCGGCAGAAATTGAAGGTGAGATGGGGGTGATTTTCGGTTAGGGTTCTATGTAGGATTCTTGGGAAATTTCGGTAGAGCTTTGGCTAGATTTTTGCTTTGAAATGTGACAAGTTTTTCTGTAGGAAAACATGGCTATATATAGAGGCAAATTCGGCAGAAACCCTAGGTAGCAAACCTAGTCCGAATCAGCAAAGGTAATCCTTGTGCAACAAGGTTTTGGTTCCTTCCTTTCTTGGTTCTTCTAGGAAACATCTTTTTCTGATTTTCTTCCTTGGATTGGGCTGCATATCTTCATGGACTTCTTGTGTAGGCTTGACAACTCCATTTGGTGAGCTTGATACATGGAAAAATGCCCCAAACCCGCAAGAACACAAGACCGGCAGCAACTCGGCTGGAATGACCTTGCTCCAGTAAATCCGACATATCTCCCTTCTCGGAGCTCCAATTGATGCGATTCCAAGTCTCAGATAAACTAGACACATATATCCATCACCCCATAAAATATCTCGATCAAATTCCTTGTGAATAGTCGGGAATGATTTTTCGAAGTTGGATCAAAGTCCCAGAAAAATCCTGGAAGCCCCTGGATTGGTTTGCTCGGACTGCCGTTTTGCAGCCATCATTTGGGTGACTTCCCGAACTCCGATGGATCTGAAATTTTAACACAACATTTCTCAGTATATGAATAATAAGCACACCAAATTTCATTAAATTCGGACAAGGATAGTTCGCACTTTTGCTCATCTCAAAATCACGAAAAAGACACATTTTTCACTATTTTCCAGATTTCTCATACTTAGTCATTTTTCGGATTCTTAACCATTTTTCGCCAAACTCTACCAAATTAACACTAAACTATATTATGACTCAATCTTAGACAAATAAGGGTTAAACAAAGCATAAACGAGGGCATAAGCATATAATATCGTAGCACATTATGCTCCTATCACAGTTCGGAATGGAGGAGACGCACAGCCGATTTGAGGAGCGGAGGGGGAGTTTTTGCGGATTTAGGGTTGAAAAAATCGGGCTGCTGCGGCTTTAAGCTTTTATAGCAGAGAGAATAGCCGACGAATTAAAAGATTTCGTCGGCTATTCTTTGAATGTCGTCGGCTATTCTATGAACATCATCGGCTATACTTTGGAAGATCAGCAGCCGTCTGATCTAAGCCATCCAACGGCGGACAATAAAAAGGCGCGGATCGCAAGAGTTTAGCTGATGAAAATTATATTTCGTCGGATAAACTGAGAGAATAGCCGACGATTTAAAAGATTTCGTCGGCTATACTTTGGAAAATCAGCAGCCGTTGGATCTGAGCCATCCAACGGCGGACAATAAAAAGACGCGGATCGCAAGAATTTAGCCGAGGACATATAATTTCCGTCTGCTAAACTGTAGGTCAAACCACTAAGTCAAACCTCTAAACGCTTAAAAATGGAAATTAGTCTAGTTAAACGACAATTTCTGGCCTCACCTTCAACAGATAATAGTTTCAAATCAATGATACGCAACTAATCGTATAAAAATTTTACAAAATTGATTTAACGAACGTCAGGCTACCCATAGGAAAACGAAAGTAAAAAATAGTTAACCGCAACATTCGGCACACAGAGTTTATCCAAATCTTGTCATTTTTCAACCGTAGGCGTATTTCATTAATTCGGTCATATCTTATTTCACAACATTTTTGCATTTGAAGAGTCTACGTATAGTAACTATTTGAAACTATACATTCACTTAAACACTTAGTAAACAAGTTAAAGAACATTAGTGCATATGTTCTGATTTTGAATCTAAAAGTTTAGAAAATCTATTCCAACCATCAGATATCACCGTTAAGATTAAATACATGTATGGAAAAAAATCCAACTTCAGCTGACAACGTTAAAGGCTCGATCGGAACGGTCAACCGGGTGAGTCAAACCTCTAAACTCTTAGAAATGGTAATTGGACTGTCTAAATGACGTTTTTTTGCCTGACCTTCAAAAGATAATAGTTTCAAATCGATGAGGCGCAACTAATCGTATAAAAATTTTCTAAAATTGATTTAATGAACGTCAGGCTACCCATAGGAAAACGAAAGTAAAAAACAGTTAACCACAACATTCGGCACACATAGTTTATCGGAATCTTGTCATTTTTCAACCGTAGACATATTTCATTATTTCGGTCATATCTTATTTCACAACATTTTTGCATTTGAAGAGTTTACGTATAGTAACTATTTAAAACTATACATTCACTTAAATACTTAGTAAGCAAGTTAAGGAACATTAGTGCATATGTTCTGATTTTGAATCTAAAAGTTTAGAAAATCTATTCCAACCGTTAGATATCACCGTTAAGATTAAATACATGTATGGGAAAAAATCCAACTTCAGCTGACAACGTTAAAGGCTCGATCGGAACGGTCAACCGGGTGAGTCAAACCTCTAAACGCTTAGAAATGGTAATTGGACTGTCTAAATGACCTTTTTTTGGCCTGACCTTCAACAGATAATAGTTTCAAATCGATGAGATGCAACTAATCGTATAAAAATTTTCCAAAAAATATTTACGGAAGGTAACGCTACCATTAGGGAAACGAAGGAATAAAACCTTTGACCGCATCTTTCGACACTCAGATTTTATCAGAATCTTGTCATTTTTCAACCGTAGACGTATTTCATTATTTCAGTCATATCTTATTTCACAACATTTTTGCATTTGAATGATGAAGAAATGGTTTATCGTTAGTGATAGAAAATGGAATATGGTCATTTTTTGTTTTTTTTTTTTCTAAATCATAGCCGACAAGAGACTCGAACTCGTCGGCCATTCTTTTGCCGTTTTCTGTCTAAAATAAAATATGTATTTTTCAATATAGTTATAGCCGACGAAATAATGAATTTTTCGTCGGCTATTTTTCAAAAGTTTTCGTCGGCTAATGTTTCAGAGAAAGGCCGACGAAAATCCAAAATCGTCGACTGAAATATGAATATAGCCGACGATTTTTGTTTATACCAACGAAAAAACAGTATCGTCGGCTATGGTTACACTATGGCCGACGATTTTATTTTTCCACCGACGAAAAATAAAATCGTCGGCCATTCTATAAAATTACCAACGAAAATTTTTAGTCGTCGGCCGTTTTTTTTTTTCGTCGGGAAAAACCTTTTTTCTGGTAGTGAGTCCCTGGTGATCTTTGTTCAAACTGCCAAGTTGCAGCCATCTTTTCGGTGACTTCCCGAACTCCTATTGATCTGAAATTTTGACACAATACACTCCAGCTTGCCAATTATATGCCTGCCAAATTTGATCAAAGTTAGAAAAGAATAAGTCAGTCAAACACAGGCCTCAAAATGACGAAAACAACATATTTTGCACTTTTTCCTCAGATTTCTATACTTAGTCGTTTTTCTGACAATTAAGCACATTTTTCCAAAACTCAACCGAAATGACACTAAACTAAATTATGACTCTATCTTAGATAAATAAGGGTTAAACGAAGCATAAATGAGGGTATAACAATATTAATATCGTCGCACATTGTGCTCCTATCATTGACTACGAGACCAAGTGGGTCGAGGCAGAGCCCCTAATTAAGATAACGGAGGAAAAAGTGAAGAATTTCTTGTGGAAAAACATTTATTGCCGGTTCGGTGTCCCGCAGACTATTGTCACGGACAACTGGACACAGTTCAATAATACTGATCTCATCGAGTACACGGCCTTTTTGGGAACCCGGATGGTTTTCCCACCCACAAACCAACGGCCAGGTTGAGGCGGTTAATAAGATCATCAAAACACTCCTAAAAATGAAGCTAGACGACAAAAAAGACTTGTGGGCTGAGGAACTGTCGGCGGTCCTGTGGGCAATATGCACAACGGCAATAGAGGCAACAGCAGAAACCCCGTTCTGTATGGCATTCGGAAGCGAAGCAGTACTGCCTGTTGAGCTCGAGATACCCACCGGTAGGGTTGAGAATTATGAAGCGGAACGAAATGCCGAGGGCATACGGCTTAACCTGGATCTCATCGAGGAACGGCGCGACCAAGCGCACCTACGAAATCAGACGTATAAGCAGCGCGTAGCCCGATACTACGACAATAAAGTCCGAGAGAGAAAATTACAAGTGGGCTATTGGGTGATGAAGAAAGTAAAAAGAAAGGTGCTGGTCTTGGAGCCAACATGAGAAGGGCCCTACCAAATCACGGCGGCAATAGGACCGGTGACCTTCCACATCATAGACACCGATGGAGTCTACTCCACCCGACCATGGAACATCCAGCACCTCCGGTACTACCCTAAGTGATTCATACCTTAGTGGATTAACCGGACAGTTTTGTTTTCCTTCTAGTGCTCTTAATTCAAAAATACACTATTCCAACGCAGTTAGTACGGCAACCCAATTACTATCAGGCACAACACCATGGGTGATTACCGGTTTCTTCCAATACAATCAGTATGAAAAAATGTGTATGTACAAAAAAAAAAAAGGGCGGTGGAATCAGCGACAAACTAGTCGGCCCCACAGGCACCAGCGGTTCCTGAGCCACCGGCCTTGAGAGACCGCTCTTGTTCCAACCGATCGAGCCACCCTTTCTCTCTCCACTTGATATAGGCCTCGTTTAAGCCTTTCTCCCGGGCGACATCCAGCATATCATCAAATTCAACCGACTCCATGAACTCAATGAGAGCCTTATCCGCAATGGTCCCCCGTTCAAATTCGGTTAACTTCTCTACCCCCTGCTAGACCGACGCCATTTGACCTAGTAGCTCCAAATTTCTCGCCTCCAGGTCTGTCACCCGACCTGAGGAATCAGCAAGCTTGGCCTCCAAACCAGTAGACTGCAGGACCGCATCGGTCAGCTTCGACTCCAGTTCCCTGATTTTCTCATCCTAGGCGGCCACTCGGGCCTTTTCCCACTCGCTGTGCTCCCTGGCCCAGGCCCTCTCCTTCACCAGCTCGGCCTCCAGCATGGCTCGGTGCCTCGTAAGATCCGCCACTTGCTTCTTTAAGGCCGGACCTTCCTCACTCAATTTGGCAGCATAGAGATTGTGCACCGCCTAAAAAAGGCTGCAAAAGAAGCGTTCAGTTAAAAAAAAAACAAACAAACAAACAAAAAAAGGGGGGGGGGGGGGGGGGGGGGGGGGCGCGCAGCGAATAAGTAATACTCACTCGTACAGCCATTTCCATGGCCTTTTTCTGACATTCACCGGACGGCACACCCCTGGGCAGCCCGCTGTCAATCCCCAAGGCTTTGACATTGGCTAACAATGACCGCACGAACCCCCCATCCCCAACACCTTCGGCTTGATACTCTCCTGCATACGCCGTTTGCGGGACTTGCGAAGAACTTGAGGTCCCAGGGGTGAAATCAACGGTACCGGGCCCAGATACCCCTGCTCTCTTGGCGGTGTCTCCACGAACGGTACCGCCGCGGAAGAGAACAAGGTCAGTCACCACCGACCTGTCAAAGTCACGCTTCCTCACCTGCCGCACACTAGCGCCATCAGCAGAAGATGCCCCCGGTAAGGCCTCTCGAATACGCAGCGGGGCGAGTAGCTCCACGTCCGTAACCAACGTACTCGCTCCACTAGCCCTACCTTCTAGGCCAGGGCGCCCACCGTACTTTTCGTCCGGAATGTCCATCCCTACCGGCTCATCATGCACGGTTTTCTCACCAGTATCGGGATCCACAACCGTCTTCGACGCAGTTTCCCCCATCTCCATCAACTTCTGGGCTACAAGCTCATCTTTTGCATCGATGGTTTGATCCAACGGTAGAGCCACCCATGGACAACAGCTGAAAGCCAATAATCCAAACAGTTAGCGCGAAGAAGTGGGCCGACGCTAGCCCTAGAAAAAACAAAAACAAAACCAAAGCAAGACAAAAGTACGACGGGGCGCACACCGGGTTTCTTCCCCAACCCGCATATCTCCAGGATGTTCCACCGGATAAAGTTGTACGAGCTCCGGCTCATTCCGTCCCAACAGCCAAAAATACGAGCGATCCGTCTCCTCTCTGATTTGAGCCGCGAGGCTCACACAAATAATAACCCTACCCAATATCGTTAGTAGTATGAGCAAATAGAGATTGTTCTAAGCCGGGGATTAAGGGTACCTGAGACATGAGAATGTTAGACAAATATCCACCAATATACACATGAAATCGTCACTTTGGGGGAGAGAATGGTTCGGCAGCCATAGGGCTGCCCTAAAAACTATGGCATGAAATTAAATTGCAGGAATTTAAACTCTAAACTACTATGTACAAGTTTGGTCGACATCTTTCACACAAAACATTCGGCACTTAACTCTTTTACAAATAAGACTCACACAAAAAGAAGGTAAGGAACAAATAATTAGCATGCATTGGATTTAAACAAGTTTTGACCTACAACTAGAACGGAACTCAATCTTACCTAGTTGAGAGACTTTTCTAATGTTTTAAGACCTAGCGATCCGCATAGTGATCCTAAAAGTTATGCTACCGTTATACAACTCGTAACATTGAAGCACAAAAGTCTATAATCGAAGACATGTAAACAAGCAAGATTGTCAATCATCTCATTTAACATGCAAGTTTTAGCTAAGGTAATACCCTAAGTGAGCACAATCGAATCAAAGCAACATATATACATTTAATCTTCATTCATTCTACTCGGGTTAGATGAAACCTAACATCTAGATTCACATGCCTGTCAAACAAAACTAATGTTTCGGTTTTTAAGTCACGCCCTTAGATTACTAACCGATTTAAATCCTCAACATGCATCTATACCGCTGTCCTAATTATCTAAGTGTACGAATCTTACAAGTTTCATATTACAAATTAGCATGCAAAATTCATTGTTTGCCGAAACCTAAACTTAAATCTAAGCATCGATTCAAACAAGTCTTTAACATACAAATTATAAAACCAAATTCCAAATTGGTTCATACATAGACATACAAACCAAAACCAAAAATACATGAGAGTTTCATAGACAAAACTAAGCATAACTACATAAAAAATTACAAAACTGAAAGTGGGGAGTGGATCACACTTTTGCAGACACCTTTGATGACTTATACTCGTGTTGATCTGGTGGAAGATGGCTTGGAGGCTGTACGGGCAGTAGGTATAAGTTTCGGCAGAAACTTGTTGAGATGGTGGTGGATGATTATGTGTTTCGGCTAGGGTTTTTATGTAGGATCTTTGGGAAATTTTGGTAGAGTTTTGGCTTTGTGTTTTTGGCTTGAGATGTGACCCTTTTTTCTGAGAATTTTTTGGCTTTATATAGAGGAAAAACCCTAGGGTTGCCGGCAACACAAAGGAATGAAAATTCCTTTTCCTAGTTGGTTTATGTTTCCTTGCAGGCAAAGCTATGCATTCTTGGACTTCAATTCTGAACTTGGACTTCAATCGGCATCAACGACATAGCATGGACATGTCCAACAAGTCTTTAGGTCCAATATATCCTACCCATGCTCCCAAAAATCCAATGGAGAGTTATCCTGATTCAACCGGGAAACTTCATTTTTCCTGGCAGAATGACCTTGCTTCAGTAAATCTGGCATAACTCCCTCCTCAGTACTCCGATTGATGCGATTCCAAGTCCCAGAAAAACTAGACTTATAGGGCTTTCCAATGGTGAATGGCACAGTTTCTGGTTCCAAGTGATGCGTCATACAGAAATTCCAGAAGTTAGAACACAGTTCCAGGAAAATCCTGGAAGTCTCTGGTGATCTTTGTTCAAACTGCCAAGTTGCAGCCATCTTTTGGGTAACTTTCCGAACTCCGATTGATCTGAAATTTTGACATATATGCATACCAAATTTCATCAAATTTGGAAGTGGATAGATTAGTTTAGCACGAGTCTCAAAATCACGAAAAAGACATGTTTTATATTATTTTCCAGATTTCTATACTTAGTCATTTTTCGGATTATTAAGCACATTTTTCCAAAACTCTTCCAAAACAACACAAAACTATAATACAACTCTATCTTACTCTAAATAGACCTAATAAAGTACAAATAGGAGATAATAACACATTAATATCGTCCCACATTGTGCTCCTATCACTCTCCACATTGGTCAGACTGTACGACTGATCACCGATAGCTTGGTAAGTCCCCAGGACGCGGTAAAACCTCGAGTTACGCTGCCATTTCCCCCCAACCATCACCACCTGGTTCCTCCACCCGTGTGCGGTCTAGGATGGCAGGTGAGTGATGGCCGGATTACAATCCCGCGTACCAAATGTCACGCAACCGCTGGAGTGAGCCTTTCTGCAGTAAAAAATCTTGTACAGCGCCCTGAATTCATTAACCGTGGGCCATCCCATATTGCAAATACTGTACAAACATCTGAGGCTGAGCAGTTACCTCCATTGATTATGAGGAAGTTGGGCAGGAGAAAGGTTTATCACGCTCAATACGTACTGAACGAACTGAGGCAATGGAAGAGAGAGGCCGTGGCACAACTGGTCTTCAAACACGGCAACCCAACCTTCCTCCGGGTTGCAGGCCAGTTCCCCAGGATAGAGCCCGAAGTCTTATCGACTGATCGATACTCCACCTCGCCCGGAAGTCCTCTATCTCGCCAGGGGTCATGCTGCGGCCAGGCTCATCGCAATAAATAACCATCCCACCATCTGAGATCACGTGCTGACTTGCTCGTCCTCTCACTCTACCAGCGGCACCCAGCGCCCGTCCGCTCAGTCTCGTTCCCTGGCCTCGTACCAACCCCCACCCCCCCCGGCTGACTCCCCGCCGGCGGGATTTACAGGGTTACTTGACTCTCTAGATTCCATGTCTAGCCCAGAAATGAAATTTGCTACAGGGGTTGAGATCGTCTTTTACAGATATGTTCTCTGGACAGGTCCTCGTCGCATGGACACAATGGGCAGAGCAGAGGGAAGATTGAGAGATCTTATAGACGGCACAACCAACCCCTGAACCCAACCGCCCCCCACCCCCCCCCAAAAAGCAATTAAGGTATGCCAAAGGGCAAGGCAATCACAACCGCAGATCTCCGCTAAAGAGGTCAGTCCACGTAACTTACCATAGACACCTCGACAATCTCCTAGCCATCAGATGACAAGATTGAGGGACTACATCATTTAAAACAACACAGTGCTACAATAGCCAGCTGTCTTACATGAAGAGCCTGACGCCTACTACCCTACGTTTTATCTCACCGCCAGGGGAATGACTAAAGCCAACTAACAACGGCTCGGTATTCCCCTGAAGAACTCTTCCTCTAACACAGGAGACTTCTTCCCGCAGGTTAGAAAACCTGCATGATTATTATTGTTACCCCTGAAATATTCCAACAAGTACAGGGCATTCTAACATATATTCCAACGGTACGGGTCATTCCACCTGTTGAATTTATTCCACATTTAAAACCAAAACACCAACGGCTCCATATCCCACCGGGAGAAGTCTTCCTCTAACATAGGAAACCTCTTCCTGCATGCTAAATACCCTGTAAAAATATTATGTACAGGCTACGATATTCCAACCGTAGTGCCTGCTCTAGTTCAACGGTTTCCTAGTCCTCAGCCCATCCAGCTTCGACTATTGGATGCGGTATCGGACCGGCCATGATGGCACTTGCTTATCTCTCTCCTATGGAATAACCGGTTCAGCGAACTGAGACATTCCTACGGACAGCTGTGTACGACCTAACGGATCCAATGTACCATCAGGCTTTATAAACCAGGGAGACTTGATTCTCTAACACGGGACAACTCTTCCCGCAGGCTAAAAACCCTGCACATAGTTCCCACCTGCAGGACCAAATGCAGTGACGTTGGGGACGGCAACCAAGGACTACTCCTGGCCATGTCACCCTACCGGGAGACTTGATCCTCTCATACAGGAAAACTCTTCCCGCAGGCTAAAAACCTTGCACAATACCTCAGCCCTGTAAGAACAAAGGCTGGGAAACAATCGGGAATGTTGACCGATGCCAACACAGGACCGCTTCACCCCGGGAGACTTGATCCTCTCATACAGGACAACTCTTCTCGCATGCTAGAAACCATGCACATCCTATATGCCTGCAGAAACAAAGGCAGCAGGAAACATGGGGACGGCAGCGGAGGCTCTCTTGGCCACACCACCTACCGGGAACTCCTCTAACACAGGGCACGTTTTCCAGTGATACATTTTCACCTCGTCATTCAGTGTTTAAATCAACCAGTGCCCTCTGCAGCTACGGTCCTAAAACATGGGGAACTCGTTCATCCCATTCGCTATTTTCACCGGATTTTCCCGGAACATAGCATGGCAGATTTCAACGCCACATTATCATCTCACGTACTACATCTTGTACCCATATGCAACTGTCAGCATCAACATCATAACCATGCACTCATCACATTATGCATCATCATAACAGGTTTATTCGAACGCCCGGCCAAGCCCAATCTTAAACGCGTACTTGGGGGGCTAGGGTACCGATGGGTAAGTGTCCCAGCGGGTCTGCGGGCCTATAAAGGAAGACATATTTAAGTCTCCATTCAAGATGGCACTTGACCGGAAACTTGGGGGACTTGTTGACAGTAGTCATAAAGAGGCTATCCAGGTCCCCAGACCCGCAGCCAGGACTCCTGGACCCGGCCCAGGGCCCGGGGCCAAAGCATGAACACCTGCACCTGCACCCGCGCCCGGGCAGGTCTTACCTGTGACCTGGGCCCGGGAACCGGGGATGGCAGCTCCCCAAACAGGGGCTGAAACAGTACAGTAATATGTGCAGAAGGGGGCCAGTCCTACATCGAAGGGTGAGGTCAGTCCTCACACCCGGCAACCTATATATGGGTCCCAACTGCCCTCATTAATAGGTAATCAATACTTCAACTACTCATTCCCGCTTAAGTTATCAGTTTATTCCAATTATACTGACTTAGGCATCGGAGCGGAATAGACCGGCCCCGCCCGGTATTCTCTTAGTTACCAGGTTTTGTAGGCAGGAATCACATCAAGATCCACCGGTATCTGTGAGTCTACGGATTCAAACATAAACAATAACTATTAATTTTGTAACTGTCTGTGTAACTACTTTAGTAACTATCTGTGTAACTATCTTAGTAACTATCAATTTTGTAACTATCTGTGTAACTACCTTAGTAACTATCAATTTTGTAACTATTTGTGTAACTATCTTAGTAACTATCATCTGAGTAAACTATTATGTGTAACTATGTTAGTAACTATCTTGGTAACTATCAATTTTGTAACTATCAATTTAACTATCTTAGTAACTATCAATTTTGTAACTATTTGTTTAACTAACTTAGTAACTATCTTAGTAACTATCAAGTTACAGTTACTGTGATAATTACTTGTTACTTGGATAGTTATTGCATTTATCTTCCAGCAACATGTAAGCCTTCACAAATTCCTCCTCAACCATAAAAAGTACAGAAGCTGCAAAAACACTTTGTACTATCTTTATGCTCATCCCTTTGTAAAAGCTAGGCAATCCTTCATACTGGATCATCTTCAATATGGCATCAAAAGTACCTGAGTATCTTAGTGAAATATTCCCACCAATCTCCTGCTTGGCTTGCAATCTTGACTTGACAACTAACAATGGATATGTTGTGACAGTTGCTCCTAGTTTGCCAAGGCCCCTAACAAGAAAACCTCTAAAGCAGTAATATTTTTCTTTCCATGCTTGTTGGTAGCACATTTTTCCCTAAGACGCTTTAACGAGCCTTCATAAATCATAAACTGTATTGATGGGTTGCAAACCATAATTAGTGTTGGAACAATGCCTTTCCAAAATCAGCAATTCCAGCTTCAGTATAAACCTCGTGTACAGCTTGCAAAGTTCCATATGGACGTGGTTTTATTGAATCACGTTTAGCCAATTTGTGTTGTAATTCGGAACCTGTCAAACCGTTTTCAGAAGCTTCCCTCAACAGAGGGTCCTTTCTTTCCTCCATGAT
The DNA here is from genome assembly GCA_963682095.1 of Potentilla sterilis. Lineage (NCBI taxonomy): Eukaryota > Viridiplantae > Streptophyta > Magnoliopsida > Rosales > Rosaceae > Potentilla > Potentilla sterilis. The sequence continues at coordinate 89,006 of OY821760.1, read as the reverse complement.
TTTTCTTTCAGCTTGAGTATGTGCCTGCATACGAGTCACCAAAACCCATGTAGGAATTGTCAGCAACACATTCAAGGAACCAGCCAAGGCTGCCACACTAAGCCAAGAAAACATCCCAATAGTACCATGCAACCATAATGCTTAGTATCAGGCACGATTTTGTATTTCTGAATCATATATCTGAAATACCAACGTCCTTCTTCCACCAAACCCTTGTGGCTACAAGCAATGAGCACCCCAACAAACGTGATTCGATTCGGCTTCACTTCCCCAACCCTTCAGGCTCAACCATTTCTTTTTTGTCTTTAAACCTCCTGCCAGTGATACTTGACAAAATTAGATCATTTCAATTGTTAGAATATTAAATGTATCAGTTGAAATGGCTGAAAGTATAATTTGTCATTAGCCAAGCAGCATATGCACGTTTCCACCAAAATAAAAAGCAAATAAGCTAATTAAATTGTGTTTGACCAACCTTATCATGCAACTGTGCAGGCATAAGCATTCTGATCCACAATTTTTCCTAAACTATTATGTCTGGTTGAAACAAGAGACAATCAAATTCCAGATCTATATTTTGGCAGTCTCCCAACCGTAACAAGTCTTAGTGATAGCAAGAATCAAACTGACAGTTAAGCTGAAATAATGACCTACACAATTAACATAATAACTCTCACATGACAAAAGTACTCCATAAAATACCTCAATACTGGCGGCAACTACAATATGCAGAATGAGCGAAAACAATATGCCATACCTAACAACAGAACCATTAAATAGCACCTTGGTCCTTAACTACGAGTGATCAACATATTATCTATCCCACAGGTTTGTTTCTATGCAAAATCACCATCACTTGTCCCTTCATTATTGTTCTTCACACAAAAGCCTATATTAAAGTTCATTCCCACTAAGATCTACTAATAAATTCTTGAACAAACATAATCAGCCTAAGACTAGAACAGTCATTTCCCCTGAATCTTAGCTATATACTCCTATTGCCATAAGACTATGATTCAAATTCAATTCTTCTCTAATAGTACAGAAGACAATGCAAGAATGCAGACAACTCATCTATAGTGACATGTAATATTAGCTCAAACAACTATGCGGCGTACCGATAAAGCATGCAGTTCGGGCAAAACAATTAATCGATATCATATACATAAACCACTAGAAAAATTAGACTGAAAAAGCATTCTACCTGCTCTCATTCATCTCAGAAATCTCGGTCCTTCTCCCTAACCTCCCTCTCCCTATCACGATCAGTCCAAATAATCATCGCATTCCAGCAACCAACCGGTCTCATTTTCATCCTACTAAACACTTCCCAAGCTGAACTCAATTTGCCACATTTAGAATACATATCCACAATGGCAGTCCCTAAGTACCCTTCAATCTTATTCCGCTTTCCCTTTAACGGCTCATGAATCTTCCTCCCAATCTCCAACTCACCGGTCTCATCACCAGGAACGGGATCTTCTGAAACGCCGTCCGGTAATCCCCGCCGCTCTTCAGCTCCGCTGGAACCCTCACCCCCCACCGCAAGATCACCACGGCTCGGTTCCTCACCGGCACTGACGTCCTCGCCGACACCTCCATCCCTGACAATAGACCGGCCATCGACCTTCAGCAATGATGTCCCCGGTTGCTTTGTTTCTCAAGAGCACTAGTATTCCAGTGTAACCCCCTTTCTGTCCTAATCTTTTCGAGGTGATCTCTACCTCATCCTGCAATTTGACATAGAGAGATATCAGATGTTCAAGTTTAGAATAGTTGATACATTTGGAATGATACAGATCATATGCCTCGCCTTTTCAGACACAAAACTAATACTAGCCACATTGCATAACAGAACTCTTACATAACGAGATATTTACAGAGATACAAGATCAAAATCCAGATCGAACTCAAGCTCGAAGATCAAAATTCACATGAAGCTCGTGATTTAGCTTCAAAATTCAAACGAAGTTCAGAAAATTCAAATCGAAGCTCCAATTCTTCAGAACACCTTCATTTCTCAAGCAAATTCACACATAAAACACAAATTCAAACACAGATTCAAGCTCAAAATTCACCAAAGCAAAATTCAAATCACAAGCAAATCCGCACACATACAAAATCCAAATCCACGAGTTCAAATTAGTTCTCCAAAATTCAAATTCAAATTAAGAGAGAGAGAGAGATCACCAGGTGAAGGCTGGGCCAGAAGAAGTGAAACGAGGAGAGCTACATGAGCAAATCGGCTTAGCTCTGCGCATACGCTTCTGCGTCTTCAGAGGTAGAGGCTGAACCACTCTGGTTCGCTGCTCGCTCCTCTCTCTCTCTCTCTCTCTCTCTCTGAAATGGAATCGATCACGCTTCTCAAAGCCTCCCAAAGCTATTTCTCTCTCTACATGAGCAACTCGACTTAGCTCTGCGCATACGCTTCTGCGTCTGCAGAGGCAGAGGCTGAACCGCTCTGGTTCGCTGCTCGCTGCTCTCTCTCTCTCTCTCTCTGAAATGGAATCGATCACGCTTCTCAAAGCCTCCCAGGGCTTCGCTATTTATACTCGCGTCGGCAACGGTGCGGGCGGTGAGGATGTTGGCATGGCGGACATCATAATCTAACCACTCCGTTTTCAATTCCAAAACCGTTATAATGGCATATTTTGTAATTATATCATGTTTTATGGTTATTTGTTAAACAATGTTCTTTTTTATAACCAGCACAAAATTAAGGCATTTTTTTATTATTTTAGACCTTCAAATGCCCTAAATTATAAAAAGCCCTAAAAAAAAAATTAATTATCAAAGTCTCAGTTTATTATGAACAACCTCTTGACAGGTTTTATGTAAATTGTTGCAGAACATATAATTGATACACTTGTTATTTGATAATAATCGGCTAATGTACATAGAAGATATATTTTTGAGTAAACAAACCAGTATTAAATAAGCTAAAGATTATAGCATGTACCTCAATTTTTAGAAAATAAATTGTGTTAGAGCATATTTAAGTATTTATGCATTCCAAAATAATTTATTTAACTTTATGTGGTTTTATTAGTAATTGTCTAAGAAGCACGGACACAGATACGAGTGTCCAATCCGGACACGATTCGATGCGTGGACACGGCAAATGAAATTTTTTCGGACATGGACACGTGGTGGACACGTTAATTAAATATTATTTCTAATATATATATATATACACAAACTTAATTAAACAAAAAATAAGCATAAGCAAAATAGTTTCTTAAATGATGATGGTTTAAGGTTTAAATCCAAATTCAAATCCAAACAAAGCAACACAACTAATTGAAGGCTACGAACATTACAGACATGTTATGGAACAATATGACTGAGAAACTATGACAGGCAGTTGTACAATGGTGCAGATATGAACCGAGAAATATAGACTGTAGTATACTGAATTCATCATCTAGCAAAGAGATGAATGTAACCAAGGATTTGATCACTCCACAGCTAACCATCATTGTTCTCTTTTTCTTTTTTGGATCGAATGGAAAATTCATTCATCCATCTCCAAGTAACAAGCACAGACATATAATCTGATATACAGTTACCATGTTCTTTTAGGCACTCCTCAAACCAAACTACAAAGCTAGTCTCAAAGGAAAACTTTGCAAGAACATTGTTGCTCTAGGCTGAAACTTAATCATGTTGCCACCAATTTGAGTCATCTTTTACTAATAATTCCCAGACTACCTACTGCAGCCTAACAGTAACAACAATCGTATAACAACCTAGTCGATTCCATCGAGTTGATTCCGTTGCATAAGGTTCAATCGATCACAAAATTGACGCCTTCTAGGATTGATCAAGCAAGAAACACAGGAGAACTCATCTGGCAATCGACTTGCAGAGAACAACATCCAGATATTCAGAGAACAACATCACAACAAAAACCACACCTCTATGTGCGATCGTATTTGTCCAATTCAGTTAAAATCATGCCGCAACTCAATTCAATTAAACCATAACTCAATTCAAATTACAAGTTCACAAAATCACAGCCATCTTAAGTTCTTAGCTCAATCAAGAGAGAAGAAGAAGAAGAGTAGAGAGGAGTCAGAGAGCGTACCTGATGCCAAATCTCAAACCCAATCGACAGAGTTGCCTGGAAAACTTCAATTGCGATTTGAGAACAGAGGGACGAACAGAGGGAGGACGACGACGCACATCGGAAGAAAAGAAAAGAGAATGACGTCAGGGCTTAGGTCAGACAGAGATATTATGCATTTTTTTCTTTTTAAAAGCTAAATGACAAAACTAACCCCTCGTGTCCTACTTAATTGTTTGTCCAAGCCGTGGCTAAACCATGATACACGTGTCCGAGCGTATTTGACCGTATTTGAGCGTGTCTGTGTCCGTGTCGAACACGCGATACGAGAGCTAAGTGTCGTGTCCGTTCTTCATAGGTAATTGTACATGAGTTGACAAAGTCAATTGAAGGTTGTGAAAGTTGTGAAAAAAAAAAGATGTCTAAGTTGTTGTAGGAGAAAAGAATGATAAGCAAAGCATAATCTTATTGATTGATAATGAAGTCTTTATATAGGCATTACATCAAGTATCCTGAATAATTAGGAATTCCCCCTCTTGACTGAACATACTGGAAATACAGTCTAATTAGGACAAGACACATAACGGAAGTTACGGAATTAACCTTCCTTAAACACTCCCCCTTGTGTCGCGTGCTTAATGGTGCATAGACTGTTGCCTCGTTAAAACCTTACCAACAAAACAAAAATCTCTTGGGTAAAAATAAAAGCATGGTCTAAGGAAAAAGATTACAACGCACTAACTACAAGTGCGTAAGGCATGCATAAGTAGACTCCTCCTGATGTCTACATGAGAACTCCCCCTGATGAATAAATCAGTTTTTGAGTTCTGATAAACGACACATTCCAATGCACTTTACATGCTTCACAAATGTAGCTTTGGGTAGAGACTTGGTGAAGAGATCAGCAACATTATCTTATGAGCTAACTTGCTTCACTTGGATATTCAAAGTCTCTTGTTGCTGCTGATTGTAGAAGAACTTAGGCGAAATGTGTTCAGTATTGTCACCCTTGATGTATCACAACTTCATCTTCTCAATGCATGCTACATTATATTCATATATGCATGTTGGTCTCATCATAGTAAACTCAAGTCCACTAAACTCTCGAATGTGAGATATAACTGAGCGAAACCGGCCAAACACACTCTTTGACTGCTTCATGTAGTGCAATAATCTCAGCATGGTTCGAGGAGGTAGCAACAAGAGTTTGCTTAGTTGATCTCCAAGATATCGCCGTATTCCCCATGGTAAAAACATAACCGGTTTGGGAACGTCCTTTATGTGGATTAGACAAGTATCCAGCATCAGCGAATCTTACCATCACGTCATTCGGTGTATCCGGGTAGGAGGGGGTAGTGCAGAAGCCGTACCGAGACCATGCTTTGGCATCCTCGGTGTCGGGTACGGTGGCAGCATCGACGACGGCACGACGAGAGGCTGAGTCGGCGGTGAAAGCGGCGGTGGTGTTGCAGACAGCCGAACCGAGGTCGAGTGCGGCGGCGATGCTAAGGTGATCCTTGTCGTGACTTGCGTCGCAGGATGCAAGGGATCGGCTAGGTGCCGAATCCTGATGATTGTATCGATAGTACAAGCCCATGTCACTGGTTCCTTTCAGGTATCGAAAGATGTTCTTGATTCCAACACAATGACGTTGTGTTGGCGCCGAGCTAAATCTAGCTAATAAGTTCACAGAGAATGCAATGTCTGGTCTAGTACACTGAGCTAGGTATAACAAAGTCTCAATAAAACTGAGATACAGATATTCGACTCCCAAGACCTCTTCGTCATCTTCTTTCGGACGAAACAGATCTTTGTTGATATCCAGACTTCTAATGACTATGGGAGTGCCTGTATGATGCATAATTTTGTCCATGTTAAGTCGTCTGAGCATCTTTCGGACATATGCAGATTGGTGTACAAAGATTCCACCACTTCGATGCTCTAGCTCTAGGCCTAGGCAAAACCAAGTCATTCCCAGATCTTTCATCTCGAATTCAGATTTTAAGTAGCTCGCGGTCTCATTGATCTCATGTGGAGTTCCAATGATGTTCATATCTTCACCATAGACGGCGACTATGGCAAATCCTGAACTTGTTCTCTTTATGAACACACAAGAGCACAACTCATCATTCTTGTATCATTTCCCTATCAAGTAATCGATATACATGGAATTTATTTCCATAAGATTGTGCATGCTTAAGAAGTTTAGTGAGATTTCCTTGTTCTCCAACATCAACAGTGAGTATGAGGCGTCCCCCAAGGTATTCAGAATTGATTCTTGGATATAGGTATAGTCGGAGACAATCTTGTGTGATGACGTCATTGTATTGATGATGAACGGATCACTTTGTGCCTGGACACATGCCCTCTTTCTCGGTACACTGTCCTTGGAACCAATTGGTCTCCCCCTCTTCCTTGGAGGATCCGAAGTCGACGTCGGTTCTCCACTAGGGGCTGCCGAGCCTAGGGTGCCGATGACACCTAGGGCTGCGTGCCCGAATCCAGCGGCGCGTGCTCGTCCTTGACGAGGTATGTTGAGTCTTGCAGGTACATTCGCAGCAAGTATAGTTGATCTTGTCACTTTTGCTATATTAGTGAAGGAGTTGGGCATCGAATCAGCAACCTTATGTAACTCTAATATGCGTTGTACTTCCGTCTCACATTGAGAGTGCGGGGATCGTAATGAGACATAGTGGGAGAGAACCACGACAGTTCGTGGCATTCAATCGGGACGGATGCATTCAATATGTCTCATCGAAGTGACAATCTGCAAATCTCGCAGTAAACAGATCACCTGTCGAAGGCTCGATGTAGCGGGCAATTGTTAGTGCTTCATATCCAACATAGATAGCTAATCGTCATTGTAGACCCATCTTGGTACGCAGTGAAGGCGTGATCAACACATATATGGCACAACCAAAAGAAGTAAATGCGAAATGTCAGGGTCGTAACCATTTACCAACTGGTACGCACTAAATGGTTGGCTATTTGTGGGTCGTAGACGAATAAGTATAGCTGCATGTAATATTGCATATCCCCATGCCGAAACCGGCAAATTAGTGGCCATGACGAGGGACCGAGCGACAAGCTGTAGTCTCTTGATCGTGGCCTCTGCAAGACCGTTCTAAGAATGAACGTGGGGCACGAGATGTTCAACTTCAATCCCAACTGACATGCAATAATCGTCGAAACACTTTGACGTAAACTCTCCAGCATTATCCATTTTGATTGACTTAATCGGATGGTCGGGGTGGTGAGCCCGTAGCTTAATAATCTGAGCTAAGAGTCCAGCATTATCCAACTGCTTGCGGTAATTGAATTCTTTTCTCATCATTCTTAACCCAATTCAATTCTTATTTTAATTTCAAAGAATCAGATTCTAATCCCTTCTCTCTTTTTCTCCATTTTGGTTCATGCTGTACCCAACCTCTGGTAACCTCTTTTCGGCTTACCTGACGATGGTACAACTATGAGAGAAGCAGACTTTTGAGCAACAGAGCCTCGGGAAAGGGAAGCAGCAACTCCGACTTGGAGTTAGAAGTGCAGCGCCGTCGTCTTCGCTTCTGGAATTCGACAAGGTAACGAAACTGCTCCTATTTATTTTATATTTGTGATTCTGAGACTATGGAATTGTTGGGAAACTTGTGAATGCTTGTAAATGTATTGGGCATAATCGGAGTTGAGTTTTGGAAGCCGGATTTCGATCGGAGAAACAAGGGGTGAAAACCCAGACACGCACGGTTCAACACAAATACGCGCATGTCCATATCGTGTCCAAGTCAGACACACGTGTCCGGACGTATTTAGCCATATTTTACCGTATCGTGTGCGTATCCGTGTCCGATACAGGATACGCCACAGTTTCGGGGTGTCCGTGCAACGTAGATCTCAGTCCTAAATCTATGTTTGTGACATTAGTTTCTTGTTTTTTTTTGTTGGAGGATTTTGTTTTTCAATTTCGTATTTTCTTTCAGTTGTTAGTAGTCCTAGTGTCCTACTATGGAGCATTAATTGTAACTGAATGGTCATCGGATCACTCAGTAAGGTAGTTTAATTTTATCAATCGATTTGATCTTTATCTTCAAAAATTAAATAAAAAAAAGTAATAACAAACACCACTCATTGAAAACAATTGCTTTGAGCACGAAGAAGGTGGAAGTTTTGAATGAATTGTACTGAGGTCAGTAGTGGTAATTTGATAAGAAATATCAGATGCCGGCAATTCAGAGTTTGAGGAAGAGACATGCACATGTGATTTTGAGGAATTAAGGCCTAGTTTGGTTTACGGAATGGAAATGAATTCTTAGCTCTTTCTATTGGCATGAGAAATTACAATTACCATCAATTTTCTTTTTCTGTATTTGGAAAAGCCAAAAAATGTAAAAAAGAAATCCTACTAATTTTTCTATAATACCCTCGTATTTATGACAAAAATAATAATTATAAGGCTATTTTGGTCCAAAGTTGTATTAATAATAAAAAATTACCAATAACTACAATTTTGTGTTAATATTTACCAATAGCAAGATCTAATTTTTTTATACCAACAACATCAAACTAACAGTAACAGCTGTTAGTAATTACCCATAACATACTCATTATACCCTTCCCTCCTCTTCTTCCCACTCTCACTCCCACCACTGCACAAATCTCGTTTCTCAAATGGGGGAGCAAGAACCACACCAACACCAACCACAATTTCCGCCGCCCGGCCTTCGTCGAGCCCGAGCCTCCCTCCGCCAACGACGACTTCCACCACCTCAACCACTCCTCCCCCGAGCCCGACCAGATTTAAGGTTCGAGCGAATTTTTTTTCTTTGAGATTTTGGAATTCTTCCTCCAATGTCGAAGACAAGGTTTAGGATTCTCCTCTTTCTTTGAGATTTTGGAATTCTTTTTCGTTCAGATTTTGAAATTCTGTTGAAGCTTCTGGAATTTTTGTGGGAGAATTAGGGTTTTGGGTGGGAGGAGCCGCGGAGGGGAAGAGGAGGAGGAGGAGGAGGAGGAGGAGAAGGAGGTGGGGGAATTAGGGTTTTGGTCCTCGAAGTAGGCTCGAAGAAGATCCATCTAGGGATTTGAGTTTGAATTTGGGAGGGGGGAGTTTCTGAGGCTCAGTGGTATTAGAAGCGTGGCGGAGGACAGTGGAGTTTCTGAGGCTTAGTGGTTGTTAACAGCAGCCACAGAGGGCCTACCCAGGCCCACAGACCCGCAGCCAGTACACCGGGGCCCGGAGCAGGATCGTTAGCACCCGGACCCGAGGCCCAGCAACCTACCTTATGGCCAGGGGCCCGGGAGCCGGGGGCGCCAGCCTGCCGAACAGACCACCAAAGCTGCCCTTATGTATGAACAGAAGGGGATCAGTCTCACATCGAAGAGTAAGACCAGACCTCACGCTCGACAACCTATATAAGGGCCTCAACTACCCTCAATAATAGGTAACCAACTCTCCTACTATTGATTATTCCCGCTTAAGTTATCAATTTATCCCAACGGTACTGACTTAGGCATCGGAGAGGAGAAGACCGGCCCGCCCGGTATTCCCCTTAGTTAGCAGGGTTTGCAGGAAGGAATCACACCAAGATCCACCAGTCTCTGTCAGGCCTACGGGTTTGAGCGGAAACAATTGGCGCCGTATGTGGGAAGATTTCACGAAAAGTTGTGTTGCTCTACTGGAGGGTAGAGCCCGATCGATCCTTCGGAAGACGATTTGAAATTAAATCCACGTTCCGGAAACCATGTAGAGAAGGAAGTTGAAAGCTGGCACGAGAAGGCCGGAAGAGGAAGTTCGGGCCCAAAACCCTAAAGCTGAGGTCGACGCGAGCTCTGTCCCGGATCTCGACCGGGACAGAACCCTCGATCACTGGGCCTCAGATGGCCCTGACCAACACAATGAGGGGGAAGAGATAAAAGAAATGAAGGAAGAAGTCGCGTAATTGCGAGAAGCGGGCGATCGAGACCGACTAAGTGCGGATGCCAGGTACCAAGAGTTGGAAGCGGTGAACATCGCCCTATTGGTGGCCTTGGAGAAGGGGCACCGGCAGAACACCTCCCGGGCAACAGCACGGCCAGTACTAAGCAGAGGTGACGAGTTCCCGCACCTAGAGGTGGGACAGTCTACGGGGAGGAGAAAGATTGCGCATTTGCCAACATCACTCTTTCTGGAAGCTCTGAGGAATTCCGGGCCGGCTGAGTCCCCGTTCTGAACGAACTTAGCACCGGGTAAGCAGGACAGATCCACGGCGAGGGCGCTTCAGACGCTCTCCACCTCGGTGTCAGATATGAAGGACCGGATGGAGGCCAACGAGAGAAGGGCAGCGCGACCGCTGGAAGGTGCACGATTCAGCGAAAGCACTGGACCCTTTTCGCACCGGCTTTTGGAATTCAGGAGATCCGGTAACCAAAAATCCATAAAACTGACGTACTCAGGAGCTGGCTGCCCCTACCAACACCTGGACAGCTTTAAGTCACAAACGGATGCAAAGGGCTAGTCTGATGCCACGTGCTGCAATATGTTCCAAGAAACGTTCTCGGGGGAGGCGTTGGGCTGGTTCTATGAGCTGCCGATAAGCTCGATAGAAACGTTCGAACAGCTGGCGGATAAGTTTGTCGGCCGATTCATCCTCAGAGCAACAGCGGCCCAAACATCAACGGTCCTCTTTGATTGCATGCAGACGGACCATGAACCACTACGCGCGTTCGTTAACCGATGACAAATCGCCACGGCCGGGGTCAGAAACCTAGATGAAAGGATCGCCAAGATGGCGTTCAAGCAAGGGCTAAGGCCCGGAGAACTCTCATACGCCATATAAGTAAAAGAGCCGCGGGTACGACGAGCTGATGGCTGTGGCCGTCACGCACGCCCAAGCTGAGCATGAGACGTATGGGAATCGGCTTCCCAAGCGAAGGTCGGACGACCTGTTATCGACGTCCTCCTATGAAAACAAGACCTGGCGGCAAGACCGTGGCCGTAAGCCTACGATAGGCGGAAAAGCCGAAGTATGGGGCAATCGGCGACCACGCCGGAGTGGCAATGGGATCTCATGGAAGGGTGGAAGACCACCGCCTCTGCACCCGGCACAGTCCATGGCAGTAGCACCAACAGAGCAGCAACAGCGGCCCCTGGCTATAATGCCTGCGCGGCGACAAGAGCGGACCCTGGCCATCATGCCAGCGGGAAGGCCCGAGGACCCAACCACACTGACGTCCTCCTATGAAAACACCTTCAATAAAAACAAAGGGGCCATTCCCCCGCTGGAGGCGAGAGCGCACCCGAAGGGAAACATCGCCCGGGAGCAACCCGAGAGGTGTTTCTCCTACCGTGACCAGGCAACCCACCGGACTAACGACTGCCAAGCGACGACCCAATCCGGCCAGGTAATCTGCAAAGGCACAGGCAGGGTGCCCGAAACGTGGGAAACATATGCACTCGAGTCCCCGGGCGGATCGAGGTGCATGGAAGTATAAATATGATACACGGGGGGGGGCCCACGTCGATCGACTCACCGGGAACTCAAAGAAGCGGTGCCTAAGGTCGATCCGGGGAAAGAAAGTGTACACCTTCAGGGGAGGAAGCGGCCAGGCTGCTAAAACCGGATGGAAGTCGGTCACATTATATGGGGAGGAGGAGCCGGAGGATCTAATTCAACCGCACAACGATCCCTTCCTCGTTACGGTCCAGATAGATCACTGGATAACCAGCCGGATATTAATCGATACCGGGGCTTCTGTCAATGTAATGTTTCGAGAAGCGTACAAGGGGCTAAACCGAGGGAGGGGCAAATTATCCCAGGATAACGAGCCACTGATAAGCTTCTCCGATGAGGTGGTCCAGCCTTTGGGGTCGGATTACCTGCCGCTGATCTTCGGCGAGGGAGACAGAACGAGAAAGGAACACCTGGAGTTCATTATAGTGGATTGCCTATCCTCATAAAAAGGCATAATCGGCCGGCCGGGACTATGGAGGCTGAAAACGTTCATAGCCGGCCACATGCTGATGTTAAAAATGTCATCCCCCACCGGCGTCATCACCATACGCGGGGATCAGAAGGTCGCCCGCAAATATTATGCGGAGGCCTTGGCTTACGGTAGAAAGCGGGCCGAGGTCTTCACGGCGTCTCGACCCGGGTATTGACCCCCGTTATGACACCGACTCCGACGAGGAGAAGCCGAAACGCCCGTCGGCTGTAGAAGAAACCGAAGCGATCTCCATCTCGGAGGATCACCCAGAGCGAAAAGTTTTGATAGGAACGAAGCTCGCCCCGGATGTCAGGAAAGACTTCATCACCTTTCTCCGGGGGAACAGTTCAGTATTCGCATGGTCCTATGAGGACATGCCGGGCATATCCCTAGAAATAGCCGTCCACCAGCTAAATACCCTGCCCGGCGTTCCCCCGGTAAGGCAGAAAAGGAGGTCCTTCAGCCCGGCGAAGTATGAGGCGATCAGAGAGGAAGTGCAAAAACTGAGAGGCATGGATTTCATCAAAGAGGTTCAGTATCCCGCTGGCTCGCCAAGGTGGTTATGGTCCCAAAGAAGGAAACCGACCAGTGGCGCATGTGTGTTGACTTCAAAAACCTAAACCAGGCGTGCCCAAAGGACAGCTTCCCGCTCCCCCGAATAGACCAGCTTATAAACTCGACCTCCAGTTTTAAACTACTAAGCTTCATGGATGCCTATGCCGGATACAATCAAATAAGGATGAGCCCGGACGATGAAGAGCACACCTCATTCACAACTGACCAGGGGACCTACTGCTACAAGAGGATGCCGTCAGGCATAAAGAACGCCGGGGCCACGTACCAACGGGTGGTAAACCGCATGCTAGAACAAGAGATGGGTAAAACGGTGGAAGTCTATGTGAATGACATGCTGTTCAAAAGCTTGACCGCAGGAGCCCACGTCCGAGACCTGGCAGTAGTCGTCGGCAAGATGCTCAAGTTTGGGATGCGCCTGAACCTAAAGAAGTGCATTTTTGAGATTTCGGAGGGCCTGTTCCTAGGCCACATCATTAGCCAGCGAGGGATAGAAGCTAACCCGCTGAAGGTTCAGGCTATCCTAGACATGGAGACACCAGAGGAAAGGAACCAAGTCCAAACGCTGACCGGCCGATTAGCCGCCTTGGCCAGGTTTATTTCCCGCCTGACCGACAAGTGTACCCCGTTCTCTAAACTACTCAAGGCGCAACAGTTTAAGAAAATTCACTGGGCAGCGGAGCACGAGGTGACATTCCAGTCCATTAAGGCAGACCTGTCTGCAGTACCCCTCTTATCCAAACCAGTACCGGGCGAGATGTTGTACCTCTACATAGCCGCATCGGAAACAGCCGTCACTGCGGCTCTCGTTAGGAAGGAAGACACGCTCGAGCTCCCTGTGTACTACGCGGGAAAAGGACTTACCGGAGCCGAAAGCCGATACCCTGACATTGAAAAACTGGCTCTGGCCCTAATCGTCAGCGCTAGGAAGCTCCGACACTATTTTCAAGCTCACTCCATCACCATGTATACCAATCACCATCTGCGGCAGATCCTACAAAAGTCGGAGACTAGCGGCAGGCTGGTACGTTGGGCAGTCGAGTTGGGAGAGTTCAATATAACCTATGCCCCGCGAACGGCCATCAAGGGCCAGGCTACTGCGTATTTCATATGCGAACTCACCCCGATGGCGGTGGGAGCGCATTCTGATCGGCCCGAGAGCACCAGACCAACTGAAACCATAAAAGTCGAACCGGGCCTTCCTAGAGGTTGGAAGCTTTATGTGGACGGTTCTGTTACAAGTAAGCGGAGTGGAGCCGGCATCATGCTAACCGCACCCGATGGTCAGTCATATGAGTATGCCCTACGATTCCTTTTCAATACTTCCAACAACGCCGCTGAGTATGAGGCCCTCATAGCCAGCCTGCAACTCGCCAAAGAAATGGGAATCCCATCCATGGAAGTATACAGCGATTCAAGCCTGGTGGTAAACCAAATGAACGGGTTGTTCGAGATCAAGGAGCCCCAGTTGGCCAAAACCCTGATTGAGCCGTTCGAGGGCGCAACCATTCGGCATGTACCCCAGGAGGCAAATAGGCATGCGGATGCCCTGGTAAGGTTGGCGACCGGGAACTACCCACCGGAATACCGCAGAGCTAAGATCGAAACGCTTGAAAATCCGAGCATAAGCAAGACCATCTCTGAGATATTTGCGGTAGAAGAGGCTCCTCTGAGTTGGATGGATCCGATCATAAAGTACTTGGTTGACAAAATCAGCCCTCAGGATAAAATAGAGGCCAGGAGGTTACACCTCCGGTGCGCCAGGTACAGCCTCCTCGGTGGCAAGTTATACCGAAGAGGACACAGCTTCCCCCATCTGAAATGCATAACAAAAGAGGCGGGATAGGCCATCATGCGAGAAATCCATGAAGGAGTGTGCGGTAACCATTCTGGTGCCCGATCCATGTCTCATAAGTCGCTACGGGCCGGGTACTTTTGGCCAGACATGGCAGCAGCGTCGAGGAAAATTTCGGTCGGCTGCCACAAGTGCCACATGTATGCTACTACACCTCACGCCCCGGGAATTGCATTATCAATTCTGCTGGCGCCGTGGCCGTTTGCACAGTGGGGGCTAGATATTATCGGCCCTTTTGGAGAATTGTTCCTATAACACAGGCCAAATCTTCCCGCAGGCTAGAAACCCTGCATCACACAAAGTTGTGAAAAATATGGGGCACAAATGGCCGGGCCACCCCACCGGGCAAATTGTTTCTCTAACATAGAACAAATCTCCCCGCAGGCTAGAAACCCTGCACATAACCTCACGCCTATAACGTTCCGGCTGAGAAGAACTAGCGGATGTTGACCGGTGCTTAAACACAGCCGCAACATCCCACGTGTAGATCTGTTGGCTCACACCCAACAGGTCTCCCCCCAGGCTCGCAACCCTGCACATTACCCCACGCTTATTCCAACACAAGCTGGGACGAATCAGCGGGTGTTGGCTGGTGCTATAACATGGCCTAAACACCCCACCGGGATATTCCCCGGCTTGTACCACCGTTGGTAGCGATTTTCACTGGGGGACTCGTTCCAACATGGCAGTTCACCGGTCGGGTCATCCAGGAGCATATCATACCTGACTCGTTCCGACATGGCAGTCCACCGGTCGAGTCCTTGCGGAGAATGGCATGGCGGATTTCAACGCCACATTATCATTCCATGCACTCGTCCGGGTTCACCCCGTTCCATACGCATGGCATGGCGGATTTCAACGCCACATTATCATCTCATGCACTCGTCCGGGTTCACCCCGTTCCATATACAGGGCACGGCGAAACTTAAGCATAACACCACCATCATCACAACTCATACTCATAAACTGTCGCACGTCATCATGAATAGGTACTCGCATCACCACGCACCATCATAACAGGCGTTCTGCTCGAACGCCCGGCCAAGCCCAATCTTCAACACGGACTTGGGGAACTAGGGCACCGTTGGGTCGGTAACCCTGCGGATCTGCGGGCCGGCAGAGCAAGACATATTAAGTCCCCATTCAAGATTGCACTTGACCGAGAACTTGGGGGACTTGTTGACAGTAGTCACAGAGGGGCTACTCAGGCCCACAGACCCGCAGCCAGTACACCGGGGCCCGGAGCAGGATCGTTAGCACCCGGACCCGAGGCCCAGCAGCCTACCTTATGGCCAGGGGCCCGGGAGCCGGGGGCGCCAACCTGCCGAACAGACCACCAAAGCTGCCCTTATGTATGAACAAAAGGGGATCAGTCCCACATCGAAGAGTAAGACCAGACTTCACGCTTGACAACCTATATAAGAGCCTCAACTACCCTCATTAGTAGGTAACCAACTCTCCTACTATTGATTATTCCCGCTTAAGTTATCCATTTATCCCAACGGTACTGACTTAGGCATCGGAGAGGAGAAGACCGGCCCGCCCTGTATTCCCCTTAGTTAGCAGAGTTTGCAGGAAGGAATCACACCAAGATCCACCAGTCTCTGTCAGGCCTACGGGTTTGAGCGGAAACAGTGGTATTGGAAGCGCGGCGGAGGACGGCGGATGTTGGTTTCTGAGGCTCAGTGGTATTGATTTCTGAGACTCAGTGGTATTGATTTTTTTAGGGTAATTTTGTAATTTATGAGTTAACGGATTTTGTTAGTTTTTTATGGAAATTTGCTAGTAGTAATTTTAAAAAACAATCTTGCTACTGGTAAATATTAACACAAAATTGTAGTTTTGGGTAAAAAACCCTATTAATAATTGTAGAAATTTAGAAGAGAAAATGATTCCATAAGATGTGTGGAGGGAACCACTTTCCCATTAATTTTCCAATGCTTTAGGAATTATTTTGTTTTTCATCTTTTTTTATTTGGCTCCCAGGAAAGTAATCACTTTCCTTTTTCAAAACAGTGATTCCATGAAACAAACATCGCCTAAGAGGAAAGAAAACAGGTGCGCCAATCATTTTACACAGTTCTTATAAAAACACAGACCCCATGTTACATACTATTGCCCCCTTCGACAGTTTGAGATACTAACGAATAAGAAAAGATATAGGGCATAAACAACGAGGAAGTCTACACATGCAAGAACATAGCCGTTGTATAGACTCAGACTTGAATAAAGAGAAAAGCCGTTGTAGAGATTTGAACTGTAGCTAACTTAAAAATTATAGCAAAGATCTAAGAGTTTCAAAACAGTGGCTAAATGTTACAAAGTTTTTATATATATATATTTTTTTTTCTTTTTTTGGATAAAAGTAGTTGAGATTGGTGGTGGGTCACTGCTGGGGTTGGAAAGTTTCAGTTAACGGCTCTATTTTACAGAGATGGCATGGCAGCCCCACTAATGTATCCAAAATTCAAATTCTCGACGGCCTCTTAAATGAATCCTCAAGAGCCCAGTTTGAAAATGTCTCTCGAGCAAAGGGCCACCATGTCTTCGATCCCCTAATCTATTATAATTCCAAAACCCCTCTTTCTTTGTCATTCCCATTTCTCTTAGTTCACTATACCAGTAATCAACAGCCAACCCAGCAGCTACATGGGTTCTTGCTTCAGCAAGAAGGAAGGCTCCTCTCCTCCTACAGTTGCTGCTGACTATGTGGCCATTTCTTCAGCACCTGCACCAGCAGCGCCACCGGTGGCTGATCCCAAATTAAAGACGTCCGTGTCTGTGCCAGCAAAACAAGAACAAGAAGTAAGCAAAGTCAAAAATGAGATATTCATCATCAAGCACCGTAAGAGCCACGATGATAGAGACAGGCCACTTCCTCTTCAACAAGAAGCTGATGGCGTTGCAGCCTCTGCTCCAGTTGCTACTGCCGCTACCACCGAGAGTTGCGACCAAGTCTCCATGGATGACAAGAAGCCTGCAGAGGCATCTACGGGCACTGGAGTCCGTGTGAGGACATCCAGCTGCAATAAAGAAGAAGTGGATGCCATTCTTATACAGTGTGGAAGGCTAAGCCGCAGCTCTTCTGGGAAGGCTGCTTCTTCTTCCTCGGCTTCTTGTGACCGCGGCAAAAAGTACTCTGGCTCAAAGAGGAGCTATGACTTCGACAACTGTGAGAATGATTATCAAGTCGCTGCAACTTCCGAGGATGTTTCTGATGAGAAAACCCACCACCACCGGCAACGCCACCGCCAATCCTCACGGCATTCTCCTTCTCAAGGGAGGAGGAGGACCCCCAGCAGAGAAAGAAACCAGCAGCAGCGGTCCAGCAGCAGAGAGAGACGAACAAGTCGATCCCCTGGAAGACGCTTATCATTGGAGCAAAACAACCCCAATTGTAATGCTAACACTACAACTGCTGCAACTGCTAATGTCAATTCTGACACTACTGCCACCAATAGACCTGGGAAGATGAAGATGGTTTCAGTTCCTGCCACTGTGATCGACAAGAACAGCAATGGGGAATCAGCAACCACTGGTTCCATCAAGCGGATTTCCGTGAAGAGAAATGCTGGCGAGGCAGTCAATGTAGTGGTGGGTTCAAGGACTGCCGCATCACCCCGTTCTCAGTCCCCTGCAAGAGGAGGAGCAAATGCTAAAGCATCCATTGGCAGTCTGCCGCAGCAGCAGCCTTCACTTAGCCGCAGCTCTTCACGAAAAGCTGAGCAATCTCCCTACAGAAGGAATCCATTGAGTGAGCTCGACCCCAATTCCCTTGCATATCCACAATCGCAAATCAACAACACCATTAACAAGAGTGCTTGCAATGTAGTGCATCCGCTGGTAATTAATCACTGTCATCACCTTCTATTATTTTCTAGCATTCAGATCATATTATTACTTATTAGTATGCTATTAGTTGGCCCTATTCATTCATCTCTCTACTTGCTAGCTAATAGGGAGCAACATTGCTATTCCCTTTGACATTATTTTCTGCATCAATCAATACAATACGTCAACATTATTTGTCAGTCTCTTTGAACAGCTAATTAATTTAGCCATCTCTTATTGCAGAAACCAAACTTTGAGATTAACAAAATTGTTGCTGAAGGGATTAACCACAGAAGCAGCACCGCAAGTAGTGCAATGGACAACAAGGTTGTGGAACCAACAGAAGCCTCAGGGGTTGATTGCCTTAAACACTACACATTGACAAGAAGCAGGTCCTCTAGGCGATCCAGAGACCTAGACATCAATCCTGAAACCCTTTCCAATCCTCCGCCATCTTATACTAGGCTACTGCTTGCAGACATACAGAATTTCCACCAGCAGAGCTCCCATGCCGCTGCAGTATCACTCCCACAGTGCGTGTCCAAGGCTTGCTCCATCCTAGAAGCTGTTGCCGACCTCAACTCTACTACAAACTTCTCATCGGACAGGAAGAGCCCCTCAATAGATCAAATAAACAAAAGTTCATGCTACTACAACTGTTCACTGAACGCTGATCTTGTTCAAAGGAAAGATTTTCCTTTTGTGGAGTCTGAGGTACTTGCTGAAGATGATATAATGGAGCCACGCTTCCACAAGTATGTGACAGTTGGAAGGGGAGGGGCAGATATGGAAGACCAAGAATCATCTGGTAGCAACAGCTTTGTGAGTGGTTCTCAACAACCCCAATGGGGCTCGTCTTCTTCATGGGAACCCAATTCAGCCGACTCCACTGATTGCTGGACTTCGAAGTCCAGCACCAAAGAGGACGATCAAAGTTTTGATAAGGATGAAGCAGCCAGGAGGAGACTGAGCCGGAGAAAGACAGATGGACACAACACGCAGTGTAGTGGTGGAATTGGACGCGGCAAGCTTGTAGCCGCTAAAGGTCTTCACGTAATGCCAGTTGTTGCAGCTGCTGCATCCACATAAAATTATTGATAGGTTCTTCACTTCACAAGTCTTGGTTCCCTTCCAACCCCCTTCCAATTTAAAGAACCCTCTCCATTGTGTTTGCAGTTGCATACTTGCAACTTTTTTCTTTTATTCGAAGCCACGTCTCTTTCTAAATTGTACGCTGTTCTCCTGTGATTTTTTCGTTTGATAAATTTGATAGTTCTGTTCATCTCAAGTCTTTGAAGTTTTGAACTATAATTTTGTGTAGTGATTAAGAAACTCAAGTTGTGAAGTAACTATTACGACCCAAATGCTTCTCCTGGCGTCAACCGTAGCTTAACTATAAACTTGTACAATAAACGTGCAATGTCAGTGAAATAGGAGGCACAGATTATAACCAACATCATGCTCTAAGAATATCATCGCAACTGATATGATTTCTTTCCTGGTAAAACATTTCAATAAATGACTAGCTCCAAATTATTGTCGGCCAATATATCGATGTTAGGCCGTTTATCGTTAAGCCGATTGGAAATTTGCAGTGTCAGAATGGATATGCAAATGTGGGAACAAACAAATTTCTATTCTTCCCCTTCTATGTACATTATTGTATACAAGTTCTTGACGTTGATTATATTCTTCATTCAACAATAGTTCTGTAGTTAACCAAGTATATCGCAACAATAGTAATCATGGCTCCACCCAGTTGCAAGGGTGAGAAGGTCTCACCAAGATATAGAAACCTGCAATTTAGAATTAATGAAACAAATATGATTGAAAATGGAGAACTAAATATCACATAAACAGAATTAATAAAAAATTACTAGTAGGTGGTCTGATTTTCTTTCTATTGATTTGATGATCTTACCCAAATATCGAAGCAAACATTGGCGTTAGAAAGGTGAGGGAGCTGAGTGTTGTCAGGCTACCTGAAATAGATCAAAGATAGCATACAAGGTCTGTCATCTAAGTTACTAATGAAGTTCTGACCACGAAAAAAAGAAAGAAAAGGTTTCTAATGCTGAATAAATTTGCTCGTGGACAAAATTAATAAGAATATTACTTTATAACCAGAAACAATATGATGAAATACTAAAATCACAAGGTTTGAAACTATATACTAAAGGGAAGGCAGTGTTATAAACATAAGAAAGTGATGGTGATCAATCAAGTACTAGTGCGAGGTATCGGCTTGATTTCTGCTTGCTATTCAAATCAACGTTTATCGTCACAATCATAACGATCCATTTGTAAAAATTCATCACATTTGGGGCTCAGAAGGTATATGAGCAACTTGGATATTGGGGATTTTAGTTCAAATTTAGGCATAGTTTTATTATTATTTTTTTCTTTTTGATGCTTTCAACTTGGATGCAGAGGTTTGTGAGAACCAATATAATTATGGCAGTATCTCTCTGCTACTTTTGGTTAATTAGATAGGTCATCAAGTGTATTTTCATCAGTGGATAAAGTGTCTACTGATCTGTACTGTCTTCTCTTTTTGGTAATGAAATTAAAAGAATTACTGAACCTGGGAAATAATGAAAAGATAAAATATGACAAGAACATAAAACACACCTTTTGTTGCACTGTAAAAGTATACACCATAGCTGATGGCACTTCCAAAAATGGATGTATAAAGGAGTGCCAATGTATCACTAGCTGTGAACTCGACGAGACTCCCGCTGACAGCATTGTCATGATTAAGAATGGAGATTATAACAAGAGGCAGGCCGCCAATAACCATGTGCTGCAAACAGCAAGTACACATCTCTAAGCTTTATTTTACCTTGAGTATTGCATAGAATATGGGATTTATGATGTAACTGTCTTATATTTACACAGCAGAAAAAAAATTATCATTGCATCTGCATTGACTGAATTCCAGATACTTTAGAGTTAAAGGTGTCAAACACATTCATACCAAATGATATTCTTAAATTGGTGATGCAGAACAAAAATGAACGGATCTATAGAATAGGGTTTCTCTGCGGATTATACGGTTCTATGGGTCTGGTTGTCTAGGATTAGAGAATCTAATGCAAAAGAAAAATGAATAAGAAATCCATTAAGAAAGGGAGAGGAACTACTAGCATCACATCCATAGGGTTTTAGAATACTAACATCACACCAATAGGATTCTAGGCACCAGACAGAGAGGCCTCGGACATTACACCTAGAGTTTGTTGCATCACACAGACCTGGAGTAGTAAAAACTTTCAATTTTACTAACTCAATTCTGAACTATAAAAGGTTACAGTGCCTCATATATAGAATCTAAGATAATTCTACAATAACTAGGATAAAATAACCCTCATAAATTTTCCATTATAAAGAAACCGTTCTATTTCAATCCAAGCAAGATCCCAGCCATGCCTTCATCGTCTACAGGATGCCTAAGCAGGGCTTTCATCCTTGGAACTTTTTATTTACAAGGCCTTGGATAGATCCTAGTGGCTTTCTACTTGTATTCATCATCAAATGGTGAGAAACTGAGAAAGTGTGAAGGTCCACATGCACTGCAGCACACTCAACTTTCACTTGTGTATTTGTAATTACTCCCCAGATCTCCCTCGAGTTTCATATGTGCCTACACTATGGATACTGACAAAAAATAAAAGTAATACCCCAGATGCCCTACCCGTTATATCAGTTTAAATAAAAAAAGGCCAGCCACAATTTTGTTATTGCAATTCAGATATTCAAGGTAATAGTTATTGTACCAAAGTTGGGTACAAAATTACATATTCTCTGCATGCTCTGCATCAGTTTTCAAAAAGGAACAAGCCTAAGAAATATGGGCAGATGAAAATTCAAACCAAAATAGTATTTTACTTTATCCAAAGTTCCAAGCAAATACACCTCTTTGGAAAGTTAATTAAAGATGGCTATCATTTCTCTTGAGGTAGGAAAATATCGTAGATAAGTTTCCCAAGTTAATTTAGCTGAGTAAGTATTCCTTGGCTAAGTGATTTTCAAATGCAGCTCACTTTTCAATCATTGGATGTAGTGACAAATATTGATTACATGTAGTATCACTACTTCACAATTTCAGATCTATACACCGAAGAAGGTTGGAATGCTTAAAATAGCATCCCGTACTTATGAAATCGCAGTACAAAATTACAAGAACCCAGGATGCACTATCAAAAATAAGTTATTATCAAGGGAGTTGAATAGCTTACCCATCCAGTCGCCATAATAGGATCAGAGTACTTGGAAACCCAACGCACCATGACTGTACCAACTGCCATGCTCTGAGCAGAGAGAAACATCCACCACTCCCCATTTTGCCACAATGAAAAGTTACTTCCATCCACAACAAGTGAAGGTGCCTGAAGAATAAATATGGAATTATGCTGCAGCTACACAGCTAATACAAAAGTGTATCAACTTATCTGCAAATATCTCTTGTAAGTGAGTAACATGAAGCCGGCATAACCTATAAATCTTTTAAAACGTTGAATATTGCATCATCAACCAATTTCATATTTTCATGCATGTATGGCTATCTGAAGGTGCCCAATGAATAAAGGTTATATTTAATATTATTACAGCAGAGCTATTGCTGTGTTTCTAGGAAATCTCATTTTCTCAGATGGAAGCGTAACACAGCATAAACATTATATACATAAATATGAAACTTCTTTTCCCCTTAGAGGGAGATATAACAAATTGTACAGCTGACACACGACTAATATCCATTTGCACCTCTCTGCGCTCAAACACAACCTCTGATCAGCTATATCAAAACAACTCAGCACCTTCCTGAGCTTATACTATTGTAACTTCATTCCTTTCCAATAACAATTGAATGAAAGAAGTGAAATTTGTGCTCCTCGTTTTACAATCCACACTAATTTTCTTTTTTAGTAATATGTAGGTTTTAACAAAAACAGGAAATGAGGAGTGTGGATTGTAAAATGGGGAGTGCAACTATCACTCCCTTGAACAAGTGCATCATCTCATCCATAGTGTCCATCAAAATATCACCAACATCAGTTGGGGAATTTGGTTCTTGTCTTCTTGACTTTTAAAAATCTATAATGAACAAAGAAAAGAAAATTGAACCAGAGTGTAGTGCACCTTACAGATTTACCTTAACAGATTGGAAAAAGATTTACCTCAAGAAGTAAAAGTCCAATGACGCCAAGAACAAGCCCTGCAGCTCCAAGGAAGCCAATGGACTCACCAAAGAACAAGGCTGCAAGTATAGCGACTGTCAAAGGTTGTGAATCAATTATAACCTGTAAAAGCGAGGGTCAAAAAGGTGTAAATATGAAATGGTCGGTAAGTAATGGAATAGACAAAGTAACTCACGCTGCCCAGACCAGCAGATGTCCTTTGCAAACCTTGAGCGAGAAATCCTTGAAAACAAGCAGCATCAACGAGACCAAAAAGGGCAATAGAAAGCCAAGCAGTGAGGCCAGAAGGGAAGGGGCGACCTCTGTAGGCGGCGAAGGCAATGAGAAGGAAGCCAGCAGGAATCAGACGGAAGGCTGAGATGAAGAAAGGACCGGTCTTTGGCAGAATATCCTTCATGACCACCATAGCCGTACCCCAAAAGAAGAAGGGAGAGACCAGTACTGCCCATTCTTGCACTTGTTCAACTAATTCCAGTTCTCGTCCCGGAGTTTCTTCGGCACTCACAACGCACTCTACGTCTTGTCCTGTTCCCACACAATCAACCGTTTCAGACGAATCTTTGAGCTCAGTGGTCTCATTACCGCTACTGGCTGTGCATTTGGCACCAAAATGAATGGATTTGCGATTATGATTAAATTGAGAAATAACAAGGCAATTAGAATATGATAGCGCTGTCCTTGAACTACTGGTTCTTGTCCTGATATCATTAACCAAACAGCGATCTGAACTTCGCCGCCGAACAGTCCCAGGGTTGTAATAACAGCCGCAGCCAGAAACCGAGGATGAGGATAACCACCCCATTTTTTCTGCCGCTTCTTGCAACCACGTATTACTATTCTCTATTAATAAACGGGAGGAGAGTTTTTCATTTCTTTTCTTTTCTTTTTTAACTAGGTATTGATATTATTAAATCAATAGCCAAATAGCTATAGTTTACAAAACCTTACATAGATTTTCCAAAATGAAAAGAACACCGATCCAAAATCTATGTAGCAAGCAAACTAATTAAGTCTCTGATACGCTTACAAATTATGCGAGTCTACAAGTTGTTGCGGGGTCTTTTTGATTAAGCATGACTAGACCGAATTCCACCTAAAAGTGGGAGAAATTCGTGTGTGATTCAGACTGCATGAAGATCAAAAGAGCTTGACAACATGAGTATGGTGTGAGAGCTAGAAACACATTGCGGTGAAGAGAATTTGAGGATTTTCTCGTTTTTGGATCTTCTGGGAGCAGGGTTTTGGAACAGAGTTTGAAATTGGCCTTTGGGGATTTCTGCTTGGATAACTTGAAGGCTTGAATTGCTTGAAGGCATGAGAGGTTGAAGATGCAAGGAATTGAAGGCTTCAAGTGATAAGAGGTTGTTGTGTGTCTGGGTTTTTGATCGATGATGCCTGATGCCCCTCCCTACATTGGCAAAGCTCTGGTTTTATAGGCCATTGGAGGATGCTATTTTTCTGGGTAAAACTATTCTCCTTCGATCCATGGTTTAAGCCTTACAATCGGAGAAAAGAGAGGATTGATGCGATGGCTTCTGATTGCTGCAATGGCAGCAAACACAATATCATGAAATCTGGAAAAAGAGATTGGAAAGAGACTTGAGAGTTGTGGTCTCTTGGTTTGAGGGAGAAGGAGAATGCTATTAACTGGTTTTGAAGGTTTCTCTTGGTGAGATGGGATGGTGATGACGATGAATTTTGCTTTAGTCTGCATTTGGAAGCTGCGGGAAGAAGCAGAGTTGTTGGGGAGGAGAGAACGTGCTCTGGAACGGAAAGAAGGGAGCTGGAGAGAGAAGAAAACGGTTTGGGCTTTTGCTAAAGGTAGTATTGGGCTTTGGGTTTTAAAAGAAAGAGAAGGGATGGCCCAATCCCATATCCTCATGCATGTTCACCATTTCATTCATCGATCTAATTCGTTGGGCTTGAATTTCGGGCCCAAAACCGAAATCGCCGACGATATTAAATCGACGAATGAGCATGTGCGTTTCCGTAACCTTCCACACCACACCCACATCTGCAAGCCCCAAGAACGCGTGCATGTGGCTTGGGCTCACATCAAATGGCGTGTTTGCTTGACGTGCTATAGTCGAGTAATGAACATAAAATCCTTATAAAACTATAGAATTTTATATATTTACGTGACTATACATGGTTTTTATTGCGTGACAGCATAGTAACTAATTGCCTGATTTTTCGTGTATCAACATTAGCTCACATGCTTATGTGGGCTGCTTGAAGCATGAAGTGGGCCACATGATCATAATCCATAGAGAAAAATCAGCCCAGCGCAATTATCACTTGGGAGTTTTAGCCTGCAGCTTCTTTCTGCTTGAGGAGTCTAACTGCAGTGAAAGAGATATTACCGTCTCCTTCTTTCTTTCTCGTCCCTTAACAATCAATTTGCAGGGACTGAAATCTCTCATCAAGCCTTCAATTCTTTTGGGGTCCAGGTATTACTCCGTTCTGTATCTTTATTATTTTCGTCTGCCTCTTTTCTTTTGTTTCAGCTCTCAATTCGTATTTTTTTCTGCAGGGATTGTCTGGTGTTGGGCATGGCTTGAACATCAATAGTGATTCATTGGGGTGAGTTTCTTCAGTTACTGCAGGGGAATTGAGGTTTCCTAGAATTTCTTCATGTTCCCTCTTTCTACTGCAGAGATTTGCGATTCTTCTCCACTGCAGGGGACTAACTGCATTCAGTCCATTTGTATCTTCTTCAGCTGGTAGTATTGATTGCAATGATTTCCGCCATCTCAGGTTTTTATGAACTCTTCGGATTGGGTATTCTAATCATTGAGTCTTGAATGCAGGGAGATCGATTTTCTTTTTGATAGCAGTAAGTCTGTACATGAGAGGAAATTGCAAGTACTTATACTGCAGCAATAGAATTCTGGATTATGCGTCTGAGATAGCTTGTAGAAGGCTTGCTGATTTGAAGAAGGTGCTCGCATGTCTCTGTATTCCCCTTTTTTCTCTTGTGAGGTATCTTCATTATACCTAGTATTTCTGGATGCCATAAAATGTGTATTTCCTTTTTTGAAGGCACTACCAGAAAAAAGAGCATTACCGACGAAAAAAAAAAAACGGCCGACGACATACTTTTTTCGTCGGCTATTCCCAAGAATGGCCGACTATTTTTTATTTCGTCGCTAAAAATAAAAAATCGTCGGCTATTCCACAAGAATGGCCGACGATTTTATCTTTCATCCCTAAAAAATATTTTTCGTCGGCTATACCCCTAAAATGACCGACGATTTGGATTTTCGTCGGCCTTTCTCTAAAACATTAGCCGACGAAAACTTTTGAAAGTTTGGCCGACGAAATTGGAATTTTCGTCGGCTATAAGTCTTTATATTTTCAGATCTTAACAGAAGCTGCTCATTTCAAAAAAAATGAAAAAAAACGGGAGAAAGAGTGAAAAATCTGTGGGTATTGTTGAAATTCGTCCTCTCTTGCATTGTGGAGCTATATATAGGTACGTATATGTGTATATATGTTGATTTTGAGTTTTAGTTGAGTTGATTTTGAGTTTTAGTGATTTTGATATAGTAAGTGATTTTTTGTTTTGTTGTTGTTTTAGTGTTAGAATGTATGTATATATGTTGATTTTGAGTTGTAGTTGAGTTGATTTTCAGTTAGAGTTTAATTATGTGTTTTAATTTGATGTTATTTTAATTAGTGTTAAAATATATATATATATATATATATATATGTTAATTAATGGTTGTTGATAGTGTAATGAACTTAAATAATGGTTGTTAGTTAATGGTATATATATATATATATATGAGTTGATGTTGATAATAATATATATTGTAATATATATGTGTTAATTAATTTATTATTAATTAAAGTTATACATATATATTATTATCAGGCTATATATGGATCGAGATAAGAGTTGGATTTCGCTTCCAAGGCATGACCGACGATACACTACAGGAGTTGTGGATTTTTTGCAGTTCGTCGAGGAAAATGCAAACGGGAGTGAATACCATTATTGCCCGTGCAAGAAATGTAAGTGTCGCAGTGATATGTGTCGATTTCTGATTAGGACAGTATGGGAGCACCTAAAGAGTAATGGGTTTTGGCCGAAGTACAAACGTTGGATATATCACGGTGAGCAATCATTAGATGGATCGCATGATCATGGGCAGTTTTTTGAGGCGGGCAGTAGTAGTACATCCAACGATCCAACAATGACATTCGTCAACGACGTGTTTCCTTTTGAAAGCAGTGTACATGGGGAACAATATATGCATGACCCGGTGCAGCCATTCCCACAAGTTGTCAACATTGCTGCCTTTGACAAGTACAACAAACTGATTGCATTGCAACAGACCCCTGTGTCTTCAAGTTCTGAGAAGACAGTTCTTCAAAGTGTGATGGAGGTAATGAGGATTAAAGTCGAGACAAAATCGAGCATCAGGCAAGTGGATGAATATCTACAGTACACTTCTTCGTTGTTGGAGGAGGGTCATCGTAATCCTACCAATCACCGTAAGGTCCGAAGTATCCTCAAAGATCTAGGGCTTTCCTACATTAAGATCCATGCATGCGCATTTGACTGCGTTCTCTTCTGGGGTAAAGATGCAGAAGGGAATGACTTTGCTAGCCTTGACGCATGTCCGATATGTCAGTCTGACCGATATAAGTTGACGGGAGCAGGCAATAGGAAACCTGTGAAAGTGCTTCGGTATTTTCCATTGAGAGATAGGCTTGAGCGGTTGTACATGTCAGAAACCACCGCAAAAGCTATGAGATGGCACGGTGAGCGGGACGCGGGAGACGTAGATATCATGACACACATCTCTGACGGAGCGGCTTGGAAGCATATAAACAATGAGTTTCCTCATTTTGCGTCAGATGTCAGAAACGTCAGGCTCGGGCTCTCAACCGACGGGTTCAACCCTTTCGGCACCATGAGTCTTTCATACAGTATATGGCCATTGGTTTTGGTACCTTACAACCTTCCTCCGTGGATGTGCATGAAGAAGGAATATAATATGTTGACGTTGTTGATTCCGGGGCCTGGTTACCCAGGGAAATGTCTCGATGTGTATATGAGACCATTGATTGAAGAGCTTAAGGTATTGTGGGACGTTGGTCATCCCACTTTTGACAAGTACAAGCAGGAGACGTTCCAGATGCATGTCATGGTTATTGGTACCATCAGTGATTTTCCTGCTTATGGGATGTTGTCGGGCAGCGTTGTTAGGGGATACAAGGCTTGTCCAGAGTGCCTCAGCGATTATGGGAGCACCCCTCATTGCAACAAGATATGCAGAATGGGTCATCGTGTGTTCCTTCCGGCGGATCACCACTGGCGTTACGAGTCCGCCGCATTTGATGGAACCGAAGAACACGGTGGTCCTCCCAGAAGATGGACGGGAAGAGAAATTTTAGCAGTGCTTAATGAGTACGATTTTGGGCCCCTCAGCAATCATCCTGATATTGTAGCGGAAATACCTGAAAGACCTGAGGAGTACAAATTCTGGACACATAAGAGCATATTGTGGGAACTCCCGTACTGGTGTGAGTTGCTGATCCGTCACTTCCTAGACGTTATGCACATAGAAAAAAATATTTCTGAAAGTGTGGTGGGCACAACGCTGAACTTGGAGGGGAAGATGAAGGACGGTCCTATGGCTCGCACTGATCTGCAAAACATGAATATCAGAAAACAACTATGGTTGAAACAAGGGAAGACAAAAATGTCTCAAGCTCCTTACACCGTCAAGCCTGAGCATAAACCAGAAATTTTCCATTGGATAAGTCGAGCCAAGTATCCTTCAGGCTTTGCTGGAAATATAGCCAAGTGTGTGAACAGACAATTCAACAATCTTTACGGGTTGAAAAGTCATGACAATCATATCCTGCTACAACGTCTCTTCCCTGTTTTCATTCGACCGTTCCTTCCCCGTCACGTTGTGGAGCCGTTAGTAGCGTTGGCAAAATTTTTCCAGAAGGTATGCACACGGGAAGTGAGAAAATCTGACCTCCGGGAAATGCAACAAGACATCGTTCATATCATGTGTAAATTTGAGATGATATTTCCTCCAAATTTTTTCGACATCATGCCTCACCTCATGATCCATCTTCCTCGGCAGTTGTTGCTTACTGGTCATGTGCACTTCACTTGGATGTATCCGATGGAAATGTACGTATTTTACACCTTATGTTAATTTCCTCATCAATATATGTGATATAGTATTAATGTATTATCATAACACTTTAAAAACTTGATTTATAGGCAACTTGGACAATTCGGTGATTTTGTCCAAAACAGATCCGCACCTGAAGGATGTATAGCTGAAGCATATATTGCGCACGAGTGCGTCACCTACATGAAGCTGTATTTAGGAGCGTTACAGGAAAGCATACCGGAAGATGTACCTTCACAGTTCAATCTTTCCATACTCTCCGACGATGTTGTACTCGGTGGAAACATACCAGTTTCCTACAAGTTGAAAGATTATGAGGTAGCCATTGCACATTGGTGGGTACTAATCAACTGTCCAGAAGTTCAGTTTTGGAAGAACATGCATCTAAACTGTGAACAAGTAGGAGGTGATCTCGATTACCACAACCGGACATTCGCAGAGTATTTCGGCCGCTGGGTACGTAACTTTAACACTATTCTATACGTGTTTATATATTATTGTGTATAATTATTCATATTTATAGTTGATTCTGATGGTTGCAGATGGACCTTATTAAAAATGATAATCACCCAAATTGGTCGCACGAACTCAGACTTCTAGTGATGAGGCCGGTCTATTCAAAAGTTTATGCGACGTGCAAGGTGAATGGTGTGTTATTTCGATGTGAAGAGAGAGACCTCAGACTGAAAACACAAAATTCAGGGGTTATGGCACATGGTGGGGATGATGGAGTTGACTATTACGGTGTTCTCCATTCAGTTGTGGAACTGCATTACGGGGAAGGCATGAAAGTGCACCTTTTCAAGTGTAGATGGTTTGACACACGGCCGCAGAGCATGAAAACCGATCAATACGGCATAACTTCTGTGAACACTAGTACATCATGGTATGAGGACGACCCGTTCGTTTTAGCCACATGGGTGAAACAAGTGTTTTATCTTGATGATCTCGCCAAGGGGGACCCGTGGAAAGTAGTCAACACTATCCACCATCGCAACATTAACCGGGCGTCTACACTTGGAGTGGCTGAAGAGAACGAGGAAGGTGGCACCGCGTATCAAGAGCCCAACTCAAACGGTATTCCTGACTCCTCTTTTATTCGCCTAGACACGCCGGTGCGAATTCGACGTGAAAAGCCACTGCTTGTTGATGTTGATCCAAATGAAGAAACTAACGAGGACTCTAGTGGTGAGGAAAGACATAGATTACCCCTATCGAGCAATTCAGAAACCGAAGAAGACTCATCCGATGATTCCGATTACAATCCGACGGATTAAGTAATTTAGATGATGTAATCCTTTCATTTGTAATCCACTCGATCATTTCTAATGAACGGGCGTGGGGATGAGCCTCCTAGCTAGGCTGGGCTCCAAACCCCTTAAAAAAAATTTTGAAATATGTTGACTGCTGGGTTTATGTTTTTTTGATGTTCAATTTTGGTTATATATGAACAGGACATATGGGTACGAGAGGTGTAACACAACTGATTTTTTTATTTTTTTCACAAAATAGCCGACGAAAAATGTATTATTTCGTCGGCTATACTAATTATAGCCGACGAAATATGCGTGATTTCGTCAGCCAAAACTATATTGAAAAATACACATTTTATTTTAGACACAAAACTACAAAAGAATAGCCGACGAGTACTAGGTTTGATTTCGTCGGCTATTCTTTAAAAAAAAAAAAAACCAGACCACCTTCCATTTTCTATCACTATCGACAACCCATTGCTTCATCCTTCAAATACAAATGTGTCATGAAATAAGATATGACTGAAATAATGAAATACGTCTACGGTTGAAAAATGACACGATTCCGACAAAATCTGCGTGCCGAATGTTGCGGTTAACTGTTTTTTACTTCCGTTTTCCTATGGGTAGCGTCACGGTCGGTAAATATTTTGAGGAAAATTTTTATATGATTAGTTGCGCCTCATCGATTTGAAACTATTATCTGTTGAAGGTCATGCCAAAAAACGTCATTTACACAGGCCAATTTCCATTTCTAAGCGTTTAAAGGGTTGACTCACCCGGTTGACCGTCCCGATCGAGCCTTTAACGTTGTCAGATGTAGTTGGATTTTTTTTCATACATGTATTTAATCTTAACGGTGATATATGACGGTTGGAATAGATTTTCCAAAGTTTTAGATTCAAAATCGGAACATATGCACTAATGTTCCTTAACTTGTTTACCAAGTGTTTAAGTGAATGTATAGTTTCAAATAGTTACTATACATACACTCTTCAAATGTAAATGTGTCGTGAAATAAGATATGACCGAAATAATGAAATACGTCTACGGTTGAAAAATGACACGATTCCGACAAAATCTGCGTGCCGAATGTTGCGGTTAACTGTTTTTTACTTCCGTTTTCCTATGGGTAGCCTCACGGTCGGTAAATATTTTGAGGAAAATTTTTATACGATTAGTTGCGCCTCATCGATTTGAAACTATTATCTGTTGAAGGTCAGGCCAAAAAACGTCATTTACACAGGCCAATTTCCGTTTTAAAGCGTTTAGAGGTTTGACTTCGCAGGTTGACCAAAGGTTTAGCCGACGAATTCAAATATTTCGTCGGCTAAACTCTTGTGATCCGCTTATTGTCCACCGTTGGATGGCTCAGATCCAACGGCTGTGATTTTCCAAAGTATAGCCGACGAAATATTTGTATTCGTCGGCTAAACTCTTGCGATCCGCGCCTTTTCATTGTCCGCCGTTGGATGGGAGAGATCGGACGGCTGCTGAGCGCCTAAAGTATAGCCGACGATATTCAAAGAATAGCCGACGACATTCAAAGTATAGCCGACATTCAAAGAATAGCCGACGATATTCAAAGTATAGCCGACGATATTAAAGATTTCGTCGGCTATAGTGAAGAATAGCCGACGAAATCTTTTTTAATCGTCGGCTATTCTATCGGGTATAAGTTTGAAACTGCCGAACCCTAGCCTCCGTTTTCTGCATTTTTCCCATTTCTCCTCCGTTTTTCTGCTTTGCGATCCGCAGCGCCTCAGACAGATTTGCACCGCCCCTCTCCTCCTCCTCCTCCTCAAATCGACGACGAATTCTCCTCCTCCTCCTCCTCCGATCCGATCCGGTAATTTTTTTTTTCAATTTAATTTAATTTAATAAATTATTATATATTTAATTTTAATTATATAAATTGTCATATATTTGTTATATATTTGTTAATAAATTTAATTTTAACAAATTGTTATATATTTGTTATATATTTTATTTTAATTATATAAATTGTTATATAATAAATTGTTATATATTTAATTGTTATATAATAAATTGTTATATATTTTATTTTAATTATATAAATTGTTATATAATAAATTGTTATATATTTGTTATATATTTGTTAGTAAATTTAATTGTTATATATTTGTTATAATTTAGGTATATAAATTGTTATATATTTAATTTTAATTATATAAATTGTTATATAAATTGTTAAATTAATTATATATATAAATTGGTAGTCTAATTATATATATATATATATATGTTAATAAAGAAATATAGTTATATTTGTATATAAATAGTTATATTTAGGTTAATGGTTAGTATTATTTAAAATGGCCGCGGCTGCAGATGGCCGATGCATTCATACAGTTCTTCGGAGGCCGTCGTTCCAGATCGAGAGGTTCTGGAAGTTCCGCCGGTTCCGCAGACTCAGACAGGACCCTTAGCCAGCCTGAGATGACCACCAGCCAGCCGCGGAGGAGTGTGGATTCCTCCCAGCCGCGGAGGACTGTGGATTCATCCCAGCCGCGGAGGAGTATGAGTTCTCGGCACCAGACTTTTCTCCAGGCGGGGCGACTGTCGAGCAGTTCACAAGCGGATTGGGCGGACTCCGTGCAGAACTCAAGGTACGTTGAGAATTCTTCATCTTATAATTTGAAATATTTTATGATATTAATAATAATTCTAATGCATTTTTGTTTCTTTCGTAGGTTCAAAGAGTGGAAGAACGAGCTCCGTTCCCACTATAACGAATACGACAACCGTGGTCGTATGGGTACTCCCAGAGAGTTCATGTTCAGGGAGTACGAGTGGCGTTGGTTGAAGACAGTAGACTTCAACAACCCAGTTATGTAGGTAAATACTAAACTTCACTACAAATGTTTAGTTTGTTAAAATTTTAATTATTAGTTTAATTATTTTATAATTATTACACTAATATTTTTTTATGTATTTTTCTAATATTTTATTATTTGTTTGAAGGAACGGTCTCGCATAAACTCTGCCAACCGCCGCCGTAACACAACCCCCCATCATGCTAGTTCTAGGCCGTTTGCACAATATCAGGAGGTGGCGCTTAGAGATCATCCTGATAGCAACCCGTACGTGGAGACGTTCAAGGTCGCTTATCCACAAGCGACAGAACAGCTCGTAAGTCGTTCATTACGATTTTAAAATTTAATTATCAATTTTACTTAATTATATATTTGTTAGAATATTAATTCTTTTTTTCCCGTCCAATTAGGAGAGGGTTAACCGGGCCGAAGAAGAGGTATTCCAGCAAGTAGTTCGGGAGACACAACCGAATATTTCAGAGGCAGATCTGGAAGAAGCCCTGCGCCAGGTCGACTGGTCCAATGTCCAAACGGCAGCGAGGATGTTCGACGCAGCCTTCCCAAACCGGTCAAACAGCTACTACTGCCGGGGTTTGGGAAGTTCTGGACTAGGGCTTCTGAAGACCACTAAGGGAGGTCAAAAGAAGGGAGGCGGGGAGAGCCAACATATGAGGGGGGAAGTGCAGCGATTGGCAGAAGAAAATGCAAGGTTGGCGGCCGAGTTCCAGAGATCACAGGAGGAACAACGCAGATCACAGGAGCAACACCGCAGAACACAACAGTATTATTTCGATCTGTCCAGTTGGTATGCTGAATGCGAGAGAATTCGGCAACACAACTACGCCGGCCAACAAAACTGGTAGATGGATATGTTCGCGGTACAACAACAAAACCTTCAACCCCCGCCCCCGTTTCAACCGTTAGTTGAACCTCCAATGCCTCAACCTCCCGAGGATGACGAGCATGATGGAGAGCAGGATGCTGGGGATGACGTGGTGGACTTTAGTGGTTTAGGTGATGATTAGTAGGGTTATATGTTATGTATATTGGAACGAATTAAATAATAAGTCATTTAGACGTGTTTCTTGTTGGTGCAAATGTATGGACTGTCTTTGTGATTTGCAGGTTGCTTGGAATGGTAATTTAGAAAATAATTTAATTTTTTTTTCACCAAATGTACGAATAGCCGACGATTTTGGCATTATTTCGTCGGCTATAACTAATTAATGTCTATTAAAATATTAATATATTTCAACGAAATAACCGACGAAATAGATGGAATCGTCGGCTATAGTTCAGAACATATAGCCGACGAATTTCGTCGGCTATATTTTACGATATCGTCGGCCATACTCGAAAATACCCGACGAATTTCGTCGGATATTTTGCCAAGGTTTGGTCGACGAAATGATGTTTCGTCGGTAAAGTCGTCGGCCATACTTGCATATAGCCGACGATTTTCTTTTTTTCGTCGGCCATTGGTATAGTCGACGGCGTTTTTCCGACGACTTATAGCTGACGAAAATTTCGTCGGCAGAAGGTATAGCCGACGAAATTTCGGCGTAGTCGACGAAATTTTTTTCGTCGGCTATGCCCTCGGATCTGGTAGTGAGGCTACTGACATGTCTGCAACTCTTCCCCAAAGTGGTTGAGGAATCGAAGCACTGCAGCTAATTTCTTTCCCTTGATTCTGAGCTAATATGCATACTGCGATGATTTTCGTTGCTTGATTCCAAATAGATTTAGCTTGTGGAAACTTTGCATAAGTATGTATTATGAACGTGTTTTGATTGCTTTGGCCTAGGATTATCTTTTGTATATTGATGACCATGAGAGAGCGCATGTGCATTGAAGGGTTTTATGCTTTGGGCATGGGCTTGGCATGACTCTATCATGGCTTTTAGAATGAATGCATGACTTTTAACAGAGGAGCGTGGCAAGATATGGTCATTAAACGTGTTAAGACTTATGCATGTTGTTTATATGCCTGAAGTAATTAATCCTCTTAGTCGTGAATCCGCTTGGCATGGGGTGAGCTTGGCGGGATTATAAGATTGAAGTATGTATTGGCTTGTTGCGGTACATGAACATCTCTGATCTTGGCTTGGCGTGGCTTGTGTATTGCTTGGCTGCCATACGTATATTCATGCATATGAATTGTATTACAGCTTGAAATTAATAATGGTTATGCACGGCTTGTTCCTACATTGATACAAAGAGTCGTACTCTGCTTGATTTGCCAATGATGGCAGATCATGACATGTTTTTACATGGTGTTGCATGTTTTATTTGTTCATGAGCATGCTTCAGTTTTTGAATGCATAATGTTGCATGGGAGAGACTTATAGACTTTTGAATTGCGGGACTGCATAAATGAATGCTCTAAGTGTGAAAAGGCTTTTTTGCTTGATATACATTTTGTATATGAGCATAGATCTTTGCTTGATTGACTTACTGTATAGGCATTGACAAATTGGAAAAGGCATGAC
Source organism: Potentilla sterilis (assembly GCA_963682095.1). NCBI lineage: Eukaryota > Viridiplantae > Streptophyta > Magnoliopsida > Rosales > Rosaceae > Potentilla > Potentilla sterilis. The sequence goes on along the minus strand of OY821760.1, from coordinate 52,784 downwards.
AATAAATGTAATTTTGTTACTGTGGTAAATGACTATTGATATAGGTGCAGGGACTGATGAAAGTTAGAGAAAGAGGGTATGATATATAGTTGAAGGGCTTAAATTTTTTGGAACTTGGGCATGAATTTAGAAAAGGGTTGAGTTTTATGAAGCTAGGCTCTGATGATAAATGTGTAGGTACACCACCGCGTGAACATGGTATTAATTATGGGTTTGATTTTATAAATTTGGTGTTGGGAATATGGTAAGCGGAGGGTTGAATTTTGGGGATATAAAATTTATGTTGCTTGGGGTTGTACCTTTGCTATAGTATAATACTCAAGATTGTTGAATATAGGAAATTTCTTGCATGACATAGGCTACTGATGTATGTTTTAGTATGACTGCAAGCATATGATTCTAGTATAACATGGAAACTGAGGCTACTGCGCAGAAGGTTTTTTATTGCTGCAGGAGTGAAACTGTAGGCACAACAGCAATTAATTTTGTTTGAGAAGGACTTGGGATGGTGTTTGGCTTTATAATCAGAATTGATTGGGCATGGAATTTGATATTATGTGTAGAGCTGAGTTTTGTGTTTGGTACTGTGTCCAATTTGGATGAGATTTAGATAGTAGAGTAGTCATTGTAGTGGAAGCATTTGGCTACAACATGAAGCTTTCTTCTATAAGAATAAAATTCAGAGCATCCTGAACAAGATAAACAATCAGCCCCCAAGTGTTATAACATGCTATTTGAGGGTCTAACAATGAATATTGCATGTTGCTTGAAGTTGGCTTGATCAAGTATTAATTAGTGCTTGGTTGAGTTTCAACTGCTTGCTCTAAAGATTTAGTTTGTTTGAGTACTGCTTGCTGCTTGGTCGCGTAGTGATTGCTTGCCCTAAGGGTTTTCGGCTTGATTAAACATGCTTGTCGCTTGAGTAATAGTGCTTGCATCATGATTGTTGTGAGTTTGATTGGTATTGCTTACTGCTTGGTTGAATTTTGTTTGCATGTCCTAATGGCTTGATTGAGTAGTGATGGCTTGATGGAGTAATGATGCTTGTAGCTTGTGGAATAAGGATGTCTCGATCTAATGAGTTTAGGTTGACTGTATGATGCCATTGCAGGGTGTTATAACCACAGCGGTGTTGAGAGAGAATAACCGCGGGGAAAGCTGCAGGGGAATATAACCGCAACTATTTGTAGGGAACGGTTCGCTTTCATACTGGATGAGCACATCATATTTTTAAATGGAGAAGGAGGCCAGGTGATCATAATTGCATAGTATACTCCCCTAGCTTGGTGTGTGTTTTCTCTTTTTGGTTATATGCATGCTGGTTTAGAATAATTGTCAATTGCTTGCTCTAATGATTTTTGCATGTTTGAGTATGCTTGAGATCGTTAAGCTGATATATATGCCAAATGTTGCAGGGTCTTTTTGATTAAGCATGACTAGGCCGAATTCTACCCAAAAGTGGGAGAAATTCGTGTGTGATTCAGACTGCATGAAGATCAAAAGAGCTTGACAGCATGAGCATGGTGTGAGAGCTAGAAACACACTGCGGTGAAGAGAATTTGAGGGTTTTCTGGGTTTTGGATTTTTTGGGTGCAGGGTTTTGGAACAGAGTTTGAAATTGGCCTTTGGGGATTTCTGCTTGGATAACTTGAAGGCTTGAATTGCTTGAAGGCATGAGAGGTTGAAGATGCAGGGAATTGAAGGCTTGAAGTGATAAGAGGTTGTTTATGTGTGTCTGGGTTTTTGATCGATGATGCCTGATGCCCCTCCCTGCATTGGCAAAGCTCTGGTTTTATAGGCCATTGGAGGATGCTATTTTTCTGGGTAAAACTATTCTTCTTCGATCCATGGTTTAAGCCTTACAATCGGAGAAAAGAGAGGATTGATGCGATGGCTTCTGATTGCTGCAATGGCAGCAAACACAATATCATGAAATTTAGAAAAAGAGATTGGAAAGAGACTTGAGAGTTGTGGTCTCTTGGTTTGAGGGAGAAGGAGAATGCTATTAACTGGTTTTGAAGGCTTCTCTTGGTGAGATGGGATGGTATTGACGATGGATTTTGCTTTAGTCTACATTTGGGAGCTGCGGGAAGAAGCAGAGTTGTTGGGGAGGAGAGAACGTGTTCTGGAACGGAAAGAAGTGAGCTGGAGAGAGAAGAAAACGGTTTGGGCTTTTGCTAAAGGTAGTATTGGGCTTTGGGTTTTAAAAGAAAGAGAAGGGATGGTCCAATCCCATATCCTCATGCATGTTCACCATTTCATTCATCGATCTAATTCATTGGGCTTGAATTTCAGACCCAAGACCGAAATCACCGACGATATTAAATCGACGAATGAGCATGTGCGTTTCCGTAACCTTCCACACCACACCCACATCTGCAAGCCCTAAGAACGCGTGTATGTGGCTTGGGCTCACATCAAATGGCGTGTTTGCTTGGCTTGCTATAGCCGAGTAATGAACATAAAATCCTTTTAAAACTATAGGATTTCATATATTTATGGGACTATGCATGGTTTTTGTTGCGTGACAGCATAGTAACTAATTGCATGATTTTTCGTGTATCAACACAAGCATTCAAGTTCCCATTTTATGTCTCTATAGGCGTTTGGTACGTGGGATTCTCATAGCTTGTCTTAATTTCTACAATAGTCTGGGTTTTCACAAACCTGGCTTTGTGCTACGTAAGACATGACCCATGTTTGGGGCTTTGTTGGACTAAGCAACAACAAAAAGATAACAATGAACCCAGCAAAATGAAAAACCACCAAATTCCAGAACTCAGCAAAACAAGTACTCAATCATCTGCAAAATCTGAATCCCATGGAAGTATTCAAAGAGGACTCTTCCTTATCAAAACCAAAGATCTACACTCTCATTTCTGTCACTCGTACTCACCCAAAAAGCCAACCAAAGTTGTTCTTCTGATTCAAAAGCAAAGCAATTTGGGCATTGAAAACGAAAACGAGGCTATACTTCCTGCAATCGACGAACCCATGATTGATTAACATCTTGATTGTTAACAAAACGAGAGCCCAGATTAACAATTTGAATCCAATAATAGAAACCCACGAAAGTGTCTATAATTTTCTTATAAAAACTAGCCAGGGAGGCTTTGAATTTGAGAGAGTAATTGATGGTGGAGTCAATAGAAAATTTTGCTATGTGGGTCAGAAGTCTGCCGGAGTTTTATCGGCGGCTAGGATCGGTTTTCTGCTCTTACAACTTCACTATTCTCTCAGCTCTAATGTCACCCAAATCCCACGCGATTTCATCTGGCCAAGTAAATCGACAAGAAGTATGGCAAGCCCAAGTAGGGACACGACGACCAAGGTTATGATTTTGGGAGATTCCTAATTTTGAATTGAATGTAGCAAATCATGATTGAGCAAAAAATGAGGTCAAAACGATGTGTAAATTACGACTGAGCTTGGCTTGGATAATCCCAACAATTTTGGTATCTCTATTTAAGACCATGCGGGAGGGGTATTTGGGCTTACATAGTCCATTAAAATTAGTCCTTGTTTCAGCCAAACACTGGATCAGTCTTATTTTCTTCTGTATGACAGTCCCATCCCACCTAATCCCATGTAACAAACATCAATGCATCTAGTTTCCTAATTTGCCTAAACACGCAATTGTAGTACATATAGAACTAGTTGTCCACATAAAAAGCTCAAAGAGAAAAAAATACATTGTGCAAAGTTCAATCATTTGGAACTCAGGCCCAAGCCCACTCTTGTCCAGATCTAAACATAGCCTTGGGAGTAGATGGTTTGCTGCGTGCTATTGTTAGATCATAATTCTCATACATAGTCCTAAAACATAGTGTTGTAGGAAATAACATGTCTACTCATTTCATTGATAATCTCCTTTATATAGGGTGAGTATTACAACGGTAATAGTAAATACATTTATGACCCTAATGACTACATAATTATCTCTCATAAGTTATATTAACGAAGGCACATAATGTGTTTTTCCTTCAACACTCCCCATTGTGCCGAGTTAGAGATAAAATGGTGCATGTGATGTTTCTTCATTAAAAACTTTGTCAAGCAACAAAATCCCAATATGAGAAAATAAAACTTTGGTCGAAGGAGAAAAAGAGCACAACGCATCTATTTACATTTGTGTTTGAGACTAAATTGACATTTGTCCGAGATTGTGGATCGATGCCCACGAGGTTATTTATTCAAGAATAATCTGATGAACAAGTCTTTTCCTTCTTGGAGAAGGATTAGGGGTTCCTTTAGGAATCCGTGAAGGAGGTGGTTTAAGGTAATTAAATCCTAGTTGATCTCAGAATCTATTATGCTTAATACGCAAGTATTGCGGTTCTGTATTCTCTATATATAGAACTCTTCTATGACTTAGAAAGGGTTCTCAACCATCTTACAAACACACAAGTTTTTGCGCATCACAAATCTTGCAAAGTCTCTCCGGAGCATCTTACGCTTACTGCCTCCACAAACTGCAAACAACCACCATCCAACCCTGCTGCAACCTTACGCCCGCCACCGGTCGCAGTATACTTGCGCGGTTGTCGAAGTGTGCCTTGCATTCGTGTCGAGCGCGTCGCTATGACCTATCGTGTCAATCGTCACTTCTTGTGGCAAATCGAGTCGTTACTCCGGTAACAAAAACCTAAACACAACCTGCGAGAAGTTGTCCCCCGGTCTTGAATTACTGCTCTGGTTTGCATTTCATGATCGAAGTAAGATTACTCGATCTGCAATAGGTTGAGAGAAAAATCCTAATAGATTTTTGTTAGGTCTTGTTCGAGACTCTTACGCCGGCCTAATCAACGCTTGCGGTACAGTCGCTTGGTCAAGAGGTCAGGTATCGGGAGCAGACAGATACTCTCGCTAGAGGTCGTCCGCACCAAAGTTGTACCAACTCAAAGGTACTGGCACGCTCGCGCACATCACAAGAGGACTGAAATGGACGTCCGCCACCCCCACGTGTTGACTGTTCCCCGGGTGCTGAATATGCCACGAACATTTTGGCACGCCCAGTGGGACAGGTGTCAAGATTGCGGGATCTAATCCATATCGACGAATCATGCTGCCTTGCAATAAACCAGACCACAAGTTGTGCACCCCGCACAACTCATCTGAGTGTAGAGGTTTAACAGAGGAACAAGGAGGCCTCAAGTTTGGAGGCGTGATGACTACCGTTGAAGATCTTACGGGGGTCACCAATCATGACAAGGGGACTCCTGGAAGTCTAGAAGGTGTTGGTGACCAGAATAATCTCACCAACATCTCAGAGAATGAGGCAGCTGCCGCCTCAGAAATTCGAGAGCAATCTACGGAGAATGACAGTGCGGTCCTTATGGTTACACCTATTGAGGATGTAATGGACTCTCTACACATGATGTTGGCCAAATCAGCATCAACGGTTGATACTCTTCAGAGGATTGAAGCTAACTTAAAAGAGCTGAAGACTCTAAAAGTTGGAAATTCATCTGACATTAATTGGTTGGCGAATCAACAGGAGAAAACTGCCAAACAGATTGCTACTTACGCTAGGAACTTCAACAATCAATTGAAAACACAACAGGAGCAGTTGAAGACTCAACATGAGCAATTGACCAAAACCTCGGCTGCTATTGAACAGTTATCAATATTGTTCAAGCAGAGGATAGACTCTAAGGTGAAGGTGATAGTGGAGCCAAATCAACCTATAAAGATAGGAAGAAAAAAGGGGTCTTCTAACACACTAAGGCCACCTATACAACCTCGGGGGCTTAATGTTTCTGGATCTTCAAGACGGAAAAGAGAAGGTGGAAGGCTTATTAATCCTCCATCTGATGAAGAAGACAAGGAGCCAGAAAAGGAGGAAGTCCAGACTCTCACTCTAGATGTTGTGGGTAAATTGTTTGAAGAAAAGCTGCGGATTATGGATGGCTTGTCTGATGCCAATAGAACTTATGCTAATCCACTTCCCAGAGAAGTGAATGCACTTCCATGGCCGCAGAACTTCAAGTATATCCGCTTTACCCAGTTTTCCGGAGACTCCTCAGAAGACGCTGAGACCCATATCACTCGCTTTAACAACGAATGTGGTCCCTATGCAGGGCATCCCATACTCAAGTTGCGATTATTTGGCACTTCATTAACTGGTTCAGCGTTGGCATGGTATAAGGATTTAGCGTCAGGGTCAGTTCCAGACTGGAGGACTATGGAAATCCTCTTTAAGACCATGTTTGGGGTTGTTGAGGCTAAGGTCACAGTAAATGTTCTATCTGAGGTGGAACAACAACCCGGAGAGTCAGCCATGGATTATCTAAAGCGTTTTAAGTTGCAATTGACCAAATGCAAAGATAAGCTTTCAGAGGATACTATAGTCGACTTGGCTATTGTAGGACTAGATGAAGAAGTTCAGGCTGGCTTTCAGCAGGTCTATGTTACTAATATGGCTAATCTGACCAGTAGGTTGGCCGATCAACAACACTGGATTGACCGGATGAAGGAGAGGAGAGAAAGAAAGAAAGACATCTCATTATCTTACTATCGAGGCACTTTGAAGCCTAAGCTGAGTGTCTCTTCTAGTTCAAAGACAGTCGCCACTGTCCAAGCAGAGCCATCTCCAATCCTAACTTGGGTTGAAGAGGATGAGGAAGAAGAAGTAGCGGTTGTAGAAGTGGTTGGTTGCCAGCAACTACAATCAAGGAATGTGAGATTGTCCAAGGAGCCCATCAAGATTGTGACTTCCATACCAACTAAATCTGCATTTGAGGCATATACCTATAATGCACACAAGGCTCCAGAGATCTTACTCGAGCTATTTAAACAAGGGCGGCTTCAACATGAAGGAGGTTTTGTTCCCAAGCCACACTACCAGGAAAAATACCTTAGGCGACGAAATATAAATAGTTTCCTCGCCTAAGAGTTCTTAGGAGACGAAAAAAATTTCGTCCTCTAAGCTAGAAATTTCGTCGCCTAAGACTATTCTTAGGCGACGAATAATTATTTTCGTCGTCTAAGAGAACACTTTAACGACGAAAATTAATTTCGTCGTCTATGCATTTTCTTAGGTGACGAAAAAAAATTTCGTCGCCTAAGGTTTTTACTTAGGTGACGAAAAAAACTTTCGTCACCTAAGATCTTTACTTAGGTGAAGAAAAAATTATTTTTCGTCGCCTAAGTATTTAACTTAGGCGAGGAAAGTGAATTTTCGTCGCCTAACAAAACACAAAGACGCCGACAAATATTTGTCATTAGAGTTATTTTCTAAGACGACGAAAATTATGTTTTCGTCGCCTAAGATTTACACTTAGACGAGAAAACCATTTTTTCGTCGCCTAAGTGTGCATCTTAGGCGAGGAAAGTACTATTTCGTCGCCTAAGTAAATATTAGGTCAACATTATTTAAACTTATCTCTCTCAATGGGGAGCCATAGTATCGGGAGATAAAATTTTCTAAATTTTTACATGGATAATTAGGTTTCATCTATATGAGAGTTTAATATTTAGAAGAGTCGACCAAACAAAGTCATCTAAAAGTGCGTAATAGCGTTTTCGTGTGATAAGTTTTATGAAAATCTGGTTGACCATTTGGAGATTTCGCTGGTTATGTTGGATTAGAGTTTCCTCAAGATAATAAAACTGGGCTTATTAATTTTTTTTTGTATTAATTAATAAATATATATATATATATGTATATTTGGGGTCCGAGTCAACCAAATGCAGCTATGAACTCGTCGCAAAATTTTAAACACATTAAAATTAAGCCGCCAATAGATTTTTAAAAAAATTACTTTTACTTAGACCACGAAATAATCAGTTTCGTCACCTAAGTTCTTAATTAGACGACGAAATAAAAAGTTTCGTCGTCTAAGTAAGAACTTAGGCGACGAAAATAGCTATTTTATGGTCTAAGTAAACAACCCTAAACACATTAACATTAAGCCGCAAATAGATTTTAAACAAAATTATTTTCTCTTAGACCACGAAATAATCATTTTCGTCTCCTAAGTTTTTACTTAGGCGAGGAAACCATTTTTTTCGTCGCCTAAGTGTGTATCTTAGGTAAGGAAAGTATTATTTCGTCGCCTAAGTAAACTTATCACACAAGTACGGTATTACGTACCTTTAGATGACCTTGTTTCATCGACTCTTCTAAAAATTAAACTCTCATATAGATGAGACGTAATTATTCATGTAAAAATTTAGGAACTTTTATCACCCGATACTATGACTCCTCATAGAGAGAGATGAGTTTAAATAAGGTTGACCGCATCGATCGGGACTCTAACTTAGTCGGATTTAAGTGATTTTTTTACCATCACTGTATTTCATCATAACGATCAAATGCTATTTCACAGCGTTTTTCAAAATTTGACTTCTTTTATATAGTTGTTTCGAAAAGTTGTACACTTCAGTATAATCTACTAATCAAGTTATACCGCATTAGTAAACATGTTGTCATTATAATGGCTAAATTCACAAAATGAAAATTTTGACCGTCTGATGTGATCGTTATAGTTAAATATGAGTAGAGGAGAAAAATCAACTCGTTTCGTGAACGTTCGATGCTCAATCGAAACGGTCAACCACATTTTCATAAAACTTATCACACGAAAACGCTATTACGTACCTTTAGATGCCCTTGTTTCGTCGACACTTCTAAACATTAAACTCTCATATAGATGAGACGTAATTATCCATGTAAAAATTTGGAAACTTTTACCACCTGATACTATGGCTCCCATAGAGAGAGATAAGTTTAAATAAGATTGACCCAATCGATCGGGGCTCTAACTTTGTCGAATTTAAGTGTTTTTTTTACCATCACCGTATTTCATCATAACGATCAAATGTTATTTGATGTAGAACAGATGGCAGTAAGGATAGAAGAGCAGATGGACCGTCGCAAGAATGGAAGGATCGGTACTGTTCATGTCTGGGCTGCGAGCTCAGAATAGGGCGTGTGATACCTTTTCGGAAAGGGAACGACGCCAGAAACAAGACACGTCGCTTTGCTAAGACGTGTGGGCTTTTTCGGCCATCCGACGTCGTTTAGGCCCTTAAAATCAGCTTTTAGATTTTCAGAAATTTTTTTTTACTTAGGCGACGAAAAATATAAATTCGTGGCCTAAGTTTTTACTTAGACGACGAAAAAAACATATTCGTGGCCTAAGTTATCACTTAGACGACGAAACTTATTATTTTCGTGGCCTAAGTGATAACTTAGGCCACAAATATGTTTTTTTTCGTCGTCTAAGTAAATTTCATTTAAAAAAAAAATTCTATTGGCGGTTATTTTTCCGCCTAAAATTTTTGTCAAAATTTGAAATTAACTTAGGAGACGAAACTAGTTTTTTCGTCGCCTAAGAACTTTTCTTAGGAGACGAAGAGAAATGTTTCGTCGCCTAAATCAGTTAAATATACTCGATCAGTTAGTTCTGCAATCCCTAAATCCCATTCTCTCGATCTCCAATCCAAAATTCTTCAGTCCTTCGCCTCAGTTAAATACCGCTTTATATCACACATGCAATTCCACTCATAACTGATATTTGGGGCAACTTTTTCAGCCAACCTCCCCTTCTGAGTGCAATGGTTTCTGAAATCTACAAGAGGACAGGAGATTTGGAGTTCGCTAGAAAAGCTCTACCTGCACTGATCAAAGAACATGAGTTCTGGAATTCAGGTATTGATTTTAAAGTTTCATATTCTCTTGATTTCATTCATTTGGTCTTTACAGCAAGGCTTGTCTATCCCACTTTGGTTTATGATTTGTAGTTGGTTTTAAATGTAAGTTTTCCTTGTTCTGTTTTATGTAGGTATTCATAAAGTAATTATTCAGGATGACCAAGCTTGCAATCACACTTCAACTCGATATTATGCAATGTGGAACCAACCCAGGCCTGAATCTTCAACCACTGTATGTCCTCCTCTGCGGCAGGAACCATTCGGATTTCACAACATTATCCACCACATCCATTTTACCAGTTGATTTAAATGTCTTCATACTAGGGGTATGCCACAGAGCTTCTATCAAAATAAACTTTGTAAATTTTCATCTCTGAACTTAACAATATCCACTATGCAGATGGAACATGACATTGCCTTTCTAGCCAAAGTTACAGGAGACAGAAGCATTTCCGATCACTTCCTGAAGGCTTCGGATGCAAGACATAGATTAAAATTATCCAGTGATTTTTAGTAAATTATCCAGTGATTCTTAGTAAATTAAAATATTTAATTTATATTAATAAATTTTTTTAATATATTAATTAATTAATATTTTGTCTCAATTTCGGTATTTTTTTTTAAATATAAATTCTTACTTAGGCGACGAAACTAGAATTTTCGTCACCTAAGTGTTTTACTTAGACGACGAATATATTATTTTCGTCACCTAAGTGATTTACTTAGGCGACGACAATTCTAGTTTCGTCGCCTAAGTATCTTACTAAGTCGACGAAAATTGTAATTTTCGTCGCCTAAGTGATTTACTTAGACGACGAAAATAATCTTTTCATCGTCTAAGTAAATCCATAGCCGACGAAAAACATCGTCCTCTAAGAATTTTTTCTTCACCAATCCTTCTTAGACGACGAATATATTCGTCGTCTAAGTACTTTCTTAGGCGACGAAATTTATAATTTTCGTCGTCTACTTGCTTAGGCCACAAACTTTAGACGACGAAACTTAGGTGACGAAAATTTCGTCACCTAAGTCCTTAGGAGACGAAAATCACTCTTAGGTGACGAAAATTTTTCGTCGCCTAAGATTTCCATTGTTGTAGTGCCAGACTACATGGCGGGCAAGAAATACTGCAGTTTTCATAACATGAATAACCACCACACCAAAGACTGCGTCAAGCTCAAAGATCAGATCCAGACATGGATTAATGATGGTGTCATGAAGGTGGAAACTGCCAAGGAGCCTACTTGGACAGAATCTAAGTTATTCCCTCTTGTGAACATGATCGATGTTATTCCCAGCCCATGCCAAGAACTGGAGCCGGGCAAGCAGGTTTCCAAGTTTACACATTATACATATGATGCACGAAAGGCCCCAGAAATTTGGGAATTCTTGGTCCAGGAAGGGATGACTAGTCCTGATAATACTCACCTGCCACAAAGGAAGACGGTGCCTGGCGGGTCCTATTGTACTTTTCACCGCTCTGATGACCATTATACCTTCGGCTGTGTTGCGTTAATGGATCAAATTCAAGAATGGTTGAACGATGGAACTTTAGGGTTTGCTACAGAAACGGTGGCCTTTATCCATGAGTTTTGGGTAAATGCCATCGACGAGAATAAGTCAGAAAAAACCAGCAAACTAATAATGGGCATCCGCCAGAACAGGAGGAGATGGTACTAGTATCGCGTGCTAAATTATGCTTTAACTGTAAAATAGGTTGTCATTTGCCTATAACATATGACCAGCTACAGTTTGCACTTAAGGAAGCAGAGCAGAAGGCCTTAGAAAAGGCCAAGCACACTCATCCAGCTCCTGAACGATCTAGGTATGACGATTACAAGCGGGCGAAGTACCATCACCATAAACAGGAGACTTATGTGAGCAAAGTGAGGTCTTGGCCAGATCCAAGACCTTCTGGGGTTAAGTCTGTACCAGTTTATGGTCCTTCCAAAGTATTGGATCCAGATACGAGTAAGCCTTATATTCCACCAGCATCAAGGTCAGAGCTGAAATCTGACAGGTGGTATCGACTGCAGAATGGCAAAGCTTTGGATGTACTTCCTAATCAGACTAGGAATATGCAGAAGCGGTTTGGTAAAGCAAAGAGAACTTTAGATACTTTGGACAAGGGAGAGTTGACCCCAGAGGAGCTTTCGGTCCCGGTTGAACACATAAGAGAGACTTATAAGCGGTATAAAGCCAAAACATATGTTGATGCTCCTCGAGCAAGAAACAAAGATGTTTCACCACCTCGTAGAAGAAGTGTTCACGAGAGGCTTTCGGAGCCAAATCAAGCAGAGGGTGTATCTAGGAAATCAGCAAGGAGGAGATTAGTCTACTCCCCAGAGAGATAATCTGGTAGATCTGGAACTGCAAAACAATCAGATCCTTTACCTAAAAAGAGCATCCCAGTGGCTGTAGTAAAGAGGGATTCCACTACCATGCAGTGGAAACCTATAGAGGCGAGTGTCACTATAGCTACAGATATAACAGGGGTTCCTGCGGAGGAAGCAGTCGCCAAGGAGCCTAAACTAGCAAAGGCGGAGCCAGCCAAGCCTGTTATGATCTTGGCTCGATCAAAGTCTTCAGATATTCCTCCCGGTATGTCCTTGCCTCAATATGTGGCATAAAAGCTAGGCACAGATCCACCTCCAAGGAAAGCGGAGAGTGAGTCCAATTTCCAGCTTTCAGCCCCGGTGGCTGACGAAGATCTACAGGAGGTGGATGATGAGATACCGGAAGATGATGAAGAGTTGTTAGATGAGGATGAGACCATCTTAGGCTGCAACATGGTTTCATTGGACCGAGAGGCGTTGGATTGCAACATGACCTTCATATTATCTTCTGCTTATGTCTTATCAACACCTATACCTACTTCTCAATTCATTCCAAAGGAAGAGCAAGACGGGCCAGTATATCATATACAAGAGCCTCAAGACGAGGCAGTGGCGAGCATGGAAGGAGAAAGAACACAATCCATCCACAAACCTCCAGAGGGGTTGGCTGACCTTTATATATGTATCGATGCAGGTGGCAGGTTTTAAGGTTAACAAAATTATCATCGACACAAGAGCCGCGGTGAGCATTATCACACTTAGTATTATGGAAAAGCTCAAGATTTCTAAAGAAAAGATTATAGGTACCACCATGAAGGTCAGAGGCTTTGCTGGTGCTGTCACCCCAATCAGTGGTATCTTAATGCTCAAAGTAAAACTTGGGCCGTCTGATGCTTTTCAGGGACTCTTTGTCACAGAAACCATTGCCCCATATAGTATGATCTTGGGGAGAGATTGGATCCACAAGACACTTTCTGTTTCATCATCATTGCATCAAGAGATGATCATGTGAGATCCAATGACTGATATTCCAGTACTAATCAAGGTGGATGAACGCCCTTATTCAGTAGCAGCCTGCTCGCTTGAGGCTGACTACTATTACAGCTCTATCAAACCTCTCAAGATTGAGGGTATTGATAACAAAGGGCATCCAATTGGGGTGGCCTCAACTGATCTCACTCGGTGGGGATTGACACAGGCCAAATCAGACTATTCTAGGCCAGTCTCCATCGACTTCATACCCAATAATATCAATGAGTGACAACCTCACAGTTGAGGAAACAGAAGCCTTTGTTTCTCTATTGCAGCGCTTGGCTATTTTTAGAGAGGAGCAATTGGCTTGGATTGCGGTCGCTCTAGTTGAGTGTATCGATGAAGACGAGATAGTACATGTAGAAGAGGTGGAGGCTATACAACCAGCCCCAGTAGCATTAGATGATACTCCACCTAAGGTACTTGATCCAATGGAAAAAGTCAATCTAGGCACTGCTGAAGAACCTATGGAAGTTGGGATCAGCCAGTACTTAGAACCAGAATTGAGGCAGCAACTAATTGAGTTATTGCAAGAATTTAAAGACTGTTTTGCAGAAAAGTATCAAGATATGCCAGGATTATCAAAGGAATTGGTCTGCCATCGTTTACCCATCAAGGAGGGATTCAGACTAGTCAAATAGGAGCAAAGGCGGATGAATGCTGAAACTGTAATAGCGGCTAAGAAGGAGGTTCAGAGCATGATTGATGCAGGAATTATCAGGCCAACACAATATTCATAATGGTTGGCGAATGTTGTTCATGTCAAGAAAAAGAATGGCAAAATCAGAGTCTGTGTTGATTATAGAGATCTAAATGCTGCATCACCAAAGGATATTTATCATATGCCTATTGCAGACATGCTAGTTGATGCAGTGACAGGACATGAGATGTTGTCTTTCATGGATGGGACGGCTGGCTATCATAAAATTCCAATTTATGAGCCTGACATCCCTAAGACTGCTTTTCGATGTCCTGGTTTTACAGGGGCTTTTGAATATCTCAGTATGCCATTCGGCCTAACCAATGCAGGGGCAACTTATCAACGTGCTATGAACCTAATATTTCATGATATCCTTGGGGGTATTTTGAAGGTTTACATTGATGACGTGGTGGTCAAAACAAAGCAGAAGAAGTACCACATTATCCATCTTCGAGATGTTTTTACCAGAATGAGAAAGCACCAACTCAGAATGAATCCAGCAAAATGTGTGTTTGGGGTTCGTGCAGGAGATTTCCTGGGGTTTGTGATGCATGAAAGGGGCATTGAGGTGTCTGGAGATAAGGCACAAGCCGTTTTGGATGCTCCAGCACCTAGAAACAAGAAGGAGCTTCAGAGTTTGTTGGGCAAGATCAATTTCCTCAGAAGGTTCATCTCCAACTCAGCTGGAAAGATTGCTCATTTTTCCTCTCTGTTGAAACTCAAGGCAGGGGAAGACTTCAAATGGGGCCCTGAACATCAAACTGTCTTTGATAAGATTAAGGAATATCTGGCGAGCCCACCAGTATTACGACCTCCACGACCAGGGATCCCTCTCAAATTATATATTTCTGCTTCTAACAGTTCTATTGCAGGATTATTAGCTCAGGATGAAACAACCAGTGAAGGAAAGAAAATCGAATATGCGGTTTCTTACCTTAGCAGGACTTTGTTAGACGCAGAAACTAGGTACTCACCAATTGAGAGGTTATGATTAGCACTGTACTTTGCCGGTATCAAACTCCATCATTACATGCTTTCCTTTACCACCATTGTGGTGGCTCAGACTGATTTGGTGAAATATATGCTTACTAAACCTATCTTGAGAGGCAGGGTGGGCAAGTGGATTCTGGCCCTATCTGAATTTTCTTTACAATATGCTCCTTTGAAGGCAATGACTGAACATGCGATTGCTGATTTCTTGCTCCATCACCCTCTTGAAGAAGAGATTCCAGAACAAAGTTGGTCTGTGAACATGATCAGGACTCAACCTTGGATACTATACTTTAATGGCAGTAGTACTGACACCTTGGCAGGTGCGGGTATCTGTATCCAAGGCCCAACTGGAACCAAGCACTCCTATTCTTTTCAATTAGAATGGACTTGCACCAACAACCAAGCAGAATATGAGGCGCCAATCATTGGTCTGGAATTACTGTTGGATATGGACGCTAAGGAAATTGAAGTTTATGGTGATTCTCTATTGATCATCAACCAACTCACTGAAGCTTATAAATGTCTTTCTTTCCATCTGGTACAGTATTGGGAACAAGCATCAGAATTGCTTGAACGATTTGTTGATGTGGTGCTTGACTATGTCCCTCGCGAGCAGAACTTTGCAGCTAATGAATTGGCACAATTGGCAATAGGCATTAGCTTGGCTCATGGAGTT
The DNA here is from genome assembly GCA_963682095.1 of Potentilla sterilis. Classification (NCBI taxonomy): domain Eukaryota; kingdom Viridiplantae; phylum Streptophyta; class Magnoliopsida; order Rosales; family Rosaceae; genus Potentilla; species Potentilla sterilis. The sequence continues at coordinate 37,390 of OY821760.1, read as the reverse complement.
AAGGAAAGAATCGTGAAGGTGGAAAGAAGGACTTTACCATCCTTTGTTGTTAGACGAGAGCAAAGAGATGAATGGTTAGTTGCTACAATTGAACCAATTGATACAGACTGGCGGCAACCGATCATCTAATACTTACAAAATCCCTCTGCACCGTCAGAAAGACGGATCAGGTACTTTGCCACTAATTATTTACTTAGGGGCGATGAGTTACTTCGCAGAGGTGAAGATGGTGTTGACTTTAGGTGTGTCTATGGAACAGAAGCCAAATGACTCATGCGAGAGGTACACCTTGGCATTCACATCAGAGTGGACCAAAGATGAGGTGGCTTATTCGTAGATACATATATTATTGGCCATCTATTCTTAAAGACTGTATCAGTTTTGCCCAGGGTTGCATTGATTGTCAAATTCATGGGTCAGTCCAAAGAATCCCCAATATACCCATGGAACCTATTATCAAGCCTTGGCCTGCCAGAGGCTGGGCACTGGATTTTGTTGGGGAAATCTACCCCAATTCATCCCTCCAGCATAAATATTTGCTAATTGGTACAGATTTCTGCACTAAATGGGTTGAAACAGTGCCTGCCAGGAATTGTGACGCCGCTACTGTTATCTGATTTGTATTTCAGAATATTATTTGCAGATATGGCATTCCTGAATGCCTAGTGGCGGACAGGGGGGCAGCTTTTATGGCAGAGAAGACTCAAGAATTTCTGCAGGGGTATGGTATTTAATTTCTCCATTCTTCCCCATATTATGCTCAATCTAATGGCCAGACAGAAGCCAGTAACAAGGTGATTATTTCCATTCTCAAGCGGATGCTTGAAGAAAACCCAAAGACATGGCATACTGAATTGGATAACACTCTGTGGGCATACCGAACATCCAAAAGAACTCCTACAGGGACTACACCATATGCTCTGATGTATGGCCATGATGCAATCTTGGCCTTAGAGATTAATGTGCAATCCCTTCGAGTTAGAGAGCAGCATCAGTTGATTGGTGATGACTATGTTCAAGTTATGTTTCAGGAACATGAAGACCTTGATACAAGGCGACTAGAGGCTTTAGAAAATATAATTATGGAAAAGAAGAAGGTTGCACGAGCTTATGATAAACGAACTAAGGGCAAGTCTTATGGTGAAGGCGATTTAGTCTAGAAAGCAGTACTTCCCTTTGGCGAGCGCGACACAGGTCGTGGTAAGTGGTCTCCTAAATGAGAGGGTCCCTTTGTCATTAACCAGATTATCAGCAAGGGTGCTTATCAACTTAGAGATATTGATGGTGAAATCCACAGAAACCCCATTAATGACAGACATCTCAAGAAATATTTTCCAAGTGTCTGGGAATACGAGGACCCACTAGCTATGGTTGAGGCTGGGGGGCAATCCTCTTCTTAACATTGCTCGCCTAGGAGAACTTCACTTAGTTTTCTTGGCCTTGCTTCACATTTACATACTCGCCACAGCCAAGTAAACTGGGGGGCAACATAGGGCAATATCAGAAGTCTTGCATTTGCAGCATCTAGAGTTGGTGCCCCAAATTTTAGGAATTTTTCTTTTTACAATGAAACTGAAAGAGGTTCATTGAGATTTACTTGATCTCGATTCAACCCTTGGACCAATACCTGTGGTCCCTAATCTCATATTTTGTATTTCAATTTATACAATTTCAATTTATAGAGGAAGACAATATACGTGTTTTTCTGAAATTTTAATTTTATTCGATGACTTTGCGGTCAAAGCTTTTAAAAAGTATGAAGGTTACAATATAAAGAGCTATTAACTAGCTCTGAAACCATGTATATACTAAAGAACTTTGATCGACCAAAAGGAAGGTTTAAATTTCTATTTTGAACTCTGTTTTAGAATTCCTCCGACATAAAGGTGGGCTTGAGGCAGGTTCATCTCATCGGCTTGTCGGTTAGGGGCTTCCTTCCTTTGATCTCTCTTCTCGTCATCCTCCTTGCATTTTGGACCCAGCAAACACAACATTCTTCATCCGTCAATTTTCCTAATTGACCACACGAGAATGAGGTGTTTTCTAGGGGTTCAGAAGAACAATGGGCAAGGATCCTCCATCCGCCAGATCGAAACAATCTAGATGTTACCATCCTTCCTGCTAGATTTGACATGGATGGAAATGTTGGCCGAAAGTTGCTCCTATTTTTCCCCCAATGCTGAGGAGCAATCAAAGGAACATGACTACAAGGCTGACAGATGACACCTAAGTCGATATTCAGTATTATACCAATGGAGGATGTGAAGAATATGGCCAAATTCTGACCAACCATTCAGAAAGCACGTCGTCCAGAGGCATAATACCAGATTATGCGACTTAGGGTTTTGTTAATACCAGATTAAACGACTTAGAGGTGTTCGTAAGAATATCTGGTTGTAATCTGTGGGAAACGATTGAGGAAGCCATAAGGGCTTTGAGGCGAAATAGGAGATAAAAATAAGCAACATGGCGAAAAATTGAAGGATTGATCAATCTTAGTGAAGGGGTTCCTTTTTATAGCAGAATACGTAAGGAATCCAACGGCTGGGATTGATCTAGGTTTGTCACGCGAACTACCAAAATTTATTTTGGAGTTATCACGTTCAATCGGTGAAGGGGTTTGAATTTCGAATCCTTGGAATTGGTACTAGCAATTACTGACATTAAATCGAAGCGTTGATTTGTTGATTAACGAAGCGGTTTGAATAAACTGCAACATATCAATATGAATAAAGATATGGGCTGATTTGGGCTCATTGGGCCATAGCAATTTAAGACAAATAGTTTTTTTCTTAAGCCCAACCTACTCGGGGGGCATTGTCTTAAGTTCATACAAATTCGTCCCTAATCTCCCAATCTTGGTCTTCAAGTGATCGATGTACTCCATGAGATTTTCTTCTTCAGCTTAGCTTTATTGAGTTTCTTCCTGAAGAACAACTAAGAGTGCCCTTTTCTCACTCGCGCATTGGAGACGTTCTTGTTGCCTGGCCTTGATAATAGCTATCTTTTGGTCAAGTACTTCTTTTTCCTTCTCCAGGTGAGCAAGTTCGTTCTCGTCATCGCCACTGGCAGCAGATACAAGGGTAGAATAGTCATTCACGACATTGCTAAGTGCTACGGTTTTGTCCTGAGTCTTGATCTCTTGATTTAGAAGTGCATCCAAACTATCTTGAAGATATCCTAGAAGCTCTGGGAGGGTCGCCAGGATGCCTTTCACTTCTGTCTGAACTCTGGTGGGCAGACGGCCAACTTGATTTCGCAGTACCTGGATATTAGAATGGATCTTGGCCACCACCCTTGCATCCGCAGGGTCTACTCTACCCAACTGTTGCATGAAGCTCCAAGCTTCTTTCACTTCAGAGATATCTCTCTTGGGGGTTGGAAGTTTCAGAAGTGGATCTTCCCCTAGTGGAGGAATGGATAAGCACATCTTCAGGGATTGAGGAGTTGAAGTGTGGACAGGAGAAGCCTCAATCTGAATGTTCTGGCGAGGCGAGACAACAATAGAGGTTTGCTCGCCAGGAACCTCATCATTCCTAGTTGCATTAGGAACTTCATTCACCTACGTGAACATGAACATAAAAGTGGTGAGGATTTGATAAAATACCATGAAAAATACAAGAGACAACGTTTTAAGAGGTACCTCTGTCACATACGGGGTATCTGCCAGAAACTCGATTTGTAGCTGCTCTTGAGGTTCTGGGGGATTGTCCAAAGAGGAACTGAAAGGCATGGTTGAATTCTCGCCAGCATCTGTATTGGTTCTAGAAGTAGAGATGGGAGCTATATCTTCAACTTCCAAGATTTCCACTTCAGGACTTTGAACATCTTCCACGGCTTCATAGACTTGTATAGCGGCAACTTCTTCGATCACCGGCTCTACAGGGAGAGGTGGAGTGATCAGAGGGGTACTTTCAGCAACATTCGGAGTAATCGCCAAGGGGTTACTTGGAACGCTAGAAGTACCTATATCAGCAGGAAGAAAGTTTAGAGGTGGCACTTCGATAACAACATTTTCGCGAATCCACTGGTACTCGTTTTCAAAATGTTTATAAACTTGTTGAACTCCGGTGAAATCATGGACATCTTCATCTCCCAATTCAAAATAGTTAGGGGGAGATGAATTATGAGGTGGCTCAGAAGACTCACCTGAAGATACTTCAATCGCAGCAATGGCAGAGGTTGAAGCTGGTTTGCTTCTTTTCCTTATTAATCCCTGTTGGAAAGATTTTATCAACTGCATCAGATATGACATACTAATTGGATAATAAATCAGTGATGCAGCAAAATAAAAAAATAAATCGAGATAACTTACTGGCTCGTGATCCTCGGGATCTGATTCTTCAGCCACATTGAGAGTTCTTCCCCTTTTCTGGGTAGTTCTGGTGGTGGAGGTCTGAGGGGTCTTTTTCTTCCCTTTGATTTTGATTGTTTTCCTAGAGGTCTGTAGTAAAGAAAATTAGTTAGTGATTTTTCGCTTGCAAATTAATATATAGATCAGTGAAAATTAATAAAATACCTGCTCAAGGTCTATGTCAGGATAGAGTGGACCTCCATCAAGCACTTTGACATCCTTTGTTGTAATGTACGTACTGACGTTGGCTGTTGAAGAGGACTCTGAAGTAGTGAATAGATTGCTTTTGGAAGAACTCTCCCCTAAGTTGAGACCACCAAGCACGATACTCGTCATTAGCTTCTCTTGAGATTTCTAGTTTAGGACACTGTCCCAAATTTGGAAAACTGGCGGGTCTCAAGGCAGATACGAGATTAACATCTTCATCAACATGGGTGTTTCTACTTGGTCGCCAGGCTGAGAACATGTTTAAGCTTTGGACGGGAGGATAGGGTAGAAGTTTAGTCAAGCCAAACTGTCTGGCGAATAGCTGGGGGGCGTATACTTCGACGCCTTGCTCGCCTTTATCAGAAGAGAAGAGGGGAAGGTCCGCCATTGAGATGCACTGAAGAAACAATCTCCTTCCTTCCTCACATTGGTTGGTTGAGGGAAGGAAGCCTCTTTAAGGCTTTTGGAGATGCTTCTCCTATGGAGAAGCATCTGTGCTTCTGAGTAGAAGCCCTAGGCATCAGTGTTGAAGATCACGTCAAAGCACACTGCGTAGCCTTAACCATAGTTTGGTTTGAACCCAGCATAGGCGAGTCCCAATACTCTTTCTTCTGGAATTTTGTTGAGCTCAGGGGGTGCTAGTCTGGGGAAGATGTGCCAACTCTATTTGGGCAAGGCTAATCTCCTTGCGTGCATACAAAATTTCAGCCATTCTGCTATAGGTTTTGGTCATTTTGTTGGCGGTTGAACAAAACACAAACTTGTTGAGCCAAAAATCTAACAAGGCTATTCCACCTATATCATCCTTGTAGGCTCGAAATTTGGTTATCCAGTTTTGCCAACTCCGAGTGGAGGGCTCTGGAAGGATGATTGAGGGGACATCCTCTTCAGGATAATCATCTACATTAAAGGGAAATCCTAAACCGGCATGCATGTCTAACAAGGTAATGCTGGCTTGTCCAAGTTTCAAATCGAAGGCATTGGTAGAAGAATTCCAAAGGCAGATCAAGGGCATAAGGGCACACATATTTCCTCCTTTTGGGTTGAGGGCAAAACTGATGTAGAGGGCTTCATCAATCCCTGCTGCTCGCCATCTACTTTCATCAAGTGATCACCTTTCGTGATACCACTGTGTCATTGCTTGGGTTGGTAACGGCCAGGAAGAAGAGGCTATTGGAATCTCGTAGTGGTTGGAGGTCTAGCAGTCTCCACATGAAATGCCTCTTTCGCGTAATGCTATTGGAAGAGGTCGTGAGTTATCAATGAATGGAAGGAAAGTATTTTGGTGAAGTTCTTGTTGCCGTGGACCTAACCCGACACGGCCATAGTCGTCGGGCGGCATGAGAGAGGTCTGGTAAGAACTTTCGACTTCAATGATGCCGGAGGTTATTCTTTCTTTTCCCCTAAGGGCAGAAGCGTATTGAATCTCGAAGGTCATGATCTGTTTGGAAAAGATAAGAGAATGGAGGTTGGGATGTGAATTGATGATTCTCAATCTGGGTTTTATAGAATCGGAAAGGGGTTTTCTTAAAATTGAAGCGGTAGGATTGGCAGTGGTCAAGGGTTTCTGAACAGTTTTCTGAGCTCAATTTGGTAAAGTTGCGATGTTAAAGGGAACGATGTATCGTTTCAGAATTTTAAATGGGTTTGGATTGGGCTTTTCTAACCTTTATCAATTTCATTGGGTTTTCAATTTCAAAGGCTGGGGGGCAATGTTTGGGCCTAAATTGACATTTGTCCGAGATTGTGGATCGAGGCCCACGAGGTTATTTATTCAAGAATAATCTGATGAATAAGTCTTTTCCTTCTTGGAGAAGGATTAGGGGTTCCTTTAGAAATCCGTGAAGGAGGTGGTTTAAGGTAATTAAATCTTAGGTTACCTCAGAATCTATTATGCTTGATACGCAAGTATTGTGGTTCTGCATTCTCTATATATAGAACTCTTCTATGACTTAGAAAGGGTTCTCAACCATCTTACAAACACACAAGCTTTTGCGCATCGCAAATCTTGCAAAGTCTCTACGGAGCATCTTACGTATACTGCCTCCACAAACTGCAAACAACCACCATCCAACCCTGCTGCAACCTTACGCCCGCCACCGGTCGCTGTATACTTGTGCGGTTGTCGAAGTGTGCCTTGCATTCGTGTCGAGCGCGTCGCTAAGACCTATCGTGTCAGTCGTCACTTCTTGTGGCAAATCGAGTCGTTACTCCGGTAACAAAAACCTAAACACAACTTGCGAGAGGTTGTCCCGCGGTCTTGAATTACTGCTCTGCTTTGTATCTCAGGATCGAAGTAAGATTACTCAATCTGCAATAGGTTGAGAGAAAAATCCTAATAGATTTTTGTTAGGTCTTGTTCGAGCCTCTTACGCCGGTCTAGTCAACGCCCGCGTAATAGTTACTTGGTCAAGAGGTCAGGTATCGGGAGCAGACAGATACACTCGCCAGAGGTCGTCCACACCAAAGTTGTACCAACTCAAAGGTACTGGCACGCTCGCGCACATCACAAGAGGACTGAAATTAACGTCTGCCACCCCCACGTGTTGACTGTTCGCTGGGTGCTGAATCTGCCACGAATAATTTGAAAACAACATGTATGTGCTAGACTCCCCCTGATGTCTGCACCTCCCTCCTGATTTTTACATTAATCATGGGATTCTCCCTGATTCTTTCATTTTATCAAGGAAGCTTCAGTAATATTAACATAGTTATGCATTTTCACATGTTTTTCCAAATAGGACTTTGAGCAATGATTTGAGCAATGATTTAGTAACTAAGATCTTGCCACATCGTCCTCAGATCCAACTTGATTTACTTTGATCTTGAGGATAAGGTTGTTCATGAACCGAACACATAGGTTCATATTGAACATCAAGTTCACTCGTGGTATGACCTTCATATAACAAAACAGTCCTAACTTCGTCTAGAGTATAGATGAACTGTTAAGAGATTTGAAATTAATCTGTAATAACAGATTTTCTAATTTCACCTTTAATGCGTTTTTCTTTACGCATACTTAGCTATGACGTAGATAGTTTCTTTATCATGTCACATTCTATATAGAGATTGAATAAGCCCAAATCTTTCATATCTTTAAGTATTTGAAAGAACCATTTGCGTTGCGTGGGCGCAGAGCTAAACATAGCTTTACAAATTTTCATCGAATCAGAGGTCGAGTCTTACGTATTGTGTTTAAGTACAATCATGCGCCATTACACTTGTATAGGGAATTTCATTTCCCAACACTTCTTCGTCATCTTCCTTTAGATGAAAAACTGATCTATCGTTAGAGTAAAGACTTCGACTGACCATGGGAGTATGTGTAGGCCTCATGTTATTCTTTAGAGTGCCTAAGCCGATTGATGGACGGTCACCATCATTACAATCCTTGAGTTTCATTTCAAGGCTGTGTATTCCCAAGATCTTTTTCATTCTAAACTTAGGATTTACAATACATAGAGTATCTATTAGTTCATTGAGAGACCGTGTATATCCATAATGAAAACGCAAGGGCATAATTCACTAATCTCTTCCCAATCAAGTAGTCACTTTAGTGAACGTTTCAATTTCTTTTGAAAACGCGCTTATGTGATCTATAACAACTTGATTTGGGTGAATGAAGTCAGTTTATGATCCTCATTTATATCTCTTAATTTAGATCCCCGTAGAGATATGTTTTGACCACTTTCGTAAGCTGCATATTCAGTTTTTTGGAAACTACCAAACTGACAAGGTAGTGGAGTGCAATGACATCCATTACGAGAGATTGTCTCCTTGTAGTCCATCACGAGAGAATATCTCCTCGTAGTCGATTCCAGTGCGTTTTTGAGAGACCTTGCGCCATAAGGTGAGTTTACATACTCTTATTCTCATTACGCATTCTAACAAAGATATATTTAATAGGGTTTATATTTGCGGTGTCGGCGTCACCTGCCCAAATACCTATCTCTTTGTTTATACTGGATCGCTTCTTTCCATTTGGCCAGTTTACTACGTTGACATTTTTCAACGAAGTATGGTTCGATAGTAGACTCATTGTTCCACGTCCTCATGTACACTAGTGTAATATGTATATAGAGATCTCTATACTTTCAAGGATTGGTTCTAACATTTGAGGCGTCCCCCAATGATAACCATAATCCATAAATATTTTCATGAGACGGATTTGAGTATCACTGATCAATGGATCAGGTTGTGCCAAAACTTGCTTTCTTCCTTTAGACAAGTATTTATCGAACCTAAGGTGACATCCTCCTCTTCCTTAGAGAGCCACGACATGTGACACCATTTATGCCACTTATGGCGTCACCATGCCACCATCCATGGTGGCAGTGCAATACCAAATTCCTCTTGGGTGGTGCCATGTCTTTTTGATAAACACAATCCTTACAGGTATATTTTGCAGCAGGTTTATGTGATCTCGTCACTTTAATGTATAAGATATCTACACACCTTACTTTGTGTGATTTTTGGGGATCAAGATGAGACACAGTGGGGACAAACCACGACAATTCATGTAGTTCCACATGAACATGCTTGTTCTTATCTCCCCCTAACGACGGGAAGACTGTCTCATCAAAGTGACACTCCGCTCGTCTAGCGGTAAAGAGATCGCCTGTCAAGGATTCAACTTAGCGGACTATTGTTGGAGGTTCGTATCCATCATGATTATTTATTCATCCTAAATGACCCATCATTGTGCGTTGTGGCGGTGCAATTTTGGCACATAAAAACATTTAATCGAGCTCAAGGATTGTGAGATGTAGAAAATTGAATTATGTATATCATGAATAAAATTTGAGTAATCTCAATTAATTGAGAGAAAATTCAAAAATTAACATGCCAACGATTACATTTAATCTTGTCTAATTGAGAGATAAAAACTTTAAGACCAAAAGTCTAATTTAGGCGTGATAACATATATAAGGATATCTTGGAAATTTAAAAGTAGACTTATGAAAATCTATCTTGGATTGAGCCAGATCCTTTTTGCTCTTTTAATAGTTGCAATGATGAGATGTGTTATTGACATCTTCTTCCTATATGGTATGCATTTAGTTGTAAATTCATTTTCAATGTTATTGTTGGATATTGAAGATACTTTTCTAAATCCGCGTGCTCGTATGATTTTTTATACTTATTGTAAGTCGCAGCTAATTCTTTGCTAGCTTGTAATGTACGTATCAATACTTCATTGATTTACAACAATGGCAGAGTGTTTCACTGCACATGACATGCCCCCTAGGTCATCTTTCAAATGGTGCATTGTTTCCACTTGCTTTTTGGACGATTATAGAAATCTTTACGTTCATGGTAATTGCCCTTTGTATTAGGGATGTTGCATTACTTTGCATAATTTGTTCTACAAAATTTCTTTTTCTCAGACCTTACATCGTAATTCAAGATATTTTAATTATTTCTTAACTATTTACATAAAGAAATTTGCATAAATATACCACGTTCAAGCCTTAGTTGGCTCAGTAGGGGAATTTGGTACTCAAGTTCTTCAGAGTCCAATGTGTCAAAACCAAACTGTGATGGTTAAACCATCTGTAAAATAGAGGAAGAAGAGAATATATTAGTTTCGCAGTCTAAATGACATTCACGACAACTAAAATAAACCAAGATACATTATGGTAAATCCGATGCTTTGTGAAATTACTTTATCACAATAAAATTTTGGTTTCTCCATTTTCATTGCATGTAAGGCTAATGAAATTTCATTATCGTTGCTTTTTACATAATCAAGAAGATATCCATGATGAAAAATTTTCAAGAAATAAAAATTAGATTTCAAGACCTAAATTTGTAATGGTTATATTTTTCTTGCTTCGTGAAAATGCTTTTTCACAGTATAGGTTTGTCCATTTTTTTTATATTACAATGCTGATAAAATTACATTATCAGGGCAATGCTTAAACTAAATAACATATTAAATAAAGTAATTATTTAACAGTAATAAAATAAACATATAAGGCTTCAAGTTTCACATTTATATAAAATACTAATGTGATCAAATTTAATAGAGCATTATATCATATAATAACTGAAACAAAATATAATGAAAGCAGAACTTCAATTTAAATATTACTTGTAAGTTTGCCAAATAAACTGCATATGTAGCGATTGCTCGATCTCCGATTCCATATTGTCGTCACATATTTATCGCCGCATCGTAATTGATATGTCACATAAAAACAAACAATATTCATATGATTAGTCACTTTAATCATATCTATTTCACATTTACTATATAAATTCGTAAAACAGTAAATAGTAATACAGTAAATATGAATTACTATGCAGTAGTTTCAAATATTACCTTTAAATTTTATTTACCCAAATAAAAAGAATTTTTTTTTGTGGGTCGGGTCACGCAGATCCGGGTCAGGCCCAACAAAACCGGGTCGAGACCTGGCCCAAAGAGCCGGGTCGGATCAGGCCCAAAAAAAATCCGGGTTTGTTGCAGATCGCGGCGGAGGCGTTGCGGCAGAGGCGCGGAGCGGAGGGCGGCGTCAGGTCGTCGTGCGTCGTCAGCCTAGGCGTTGTCGATGGTTGACTGGAGGACTGAATCGGTGCAGGTGGTCGATCTCGTCGACTAGAGGAAGCTGGAGCCGGGGGGGGGGGGGGATCGATGAGGACGACTGGATCAGTGCAGGTGGCGATCTGGGGAGAGGTCGAGGGACGGCGATCTGGGTCTAGAGGCTTCGGATCAAGGTCTGATCTGTACTACAGCGGCAGTGTCATCGACCTTGGGCTACTGTGTGGAGGAGCAGACGCTGATCGGAGAAGACGGTGGCCCTATTTCGGGACTGCATCGAGGGTTGACGCCGATCGAAGAAGACGATAGCCTGGGTCCGGACATGGGTTCGATCAAGGCGTTGCGCGAGGCTGGCGTCGTAGGCGCGGGGTCTGGGGAGGCTTGCCTGAGTATGCACCGGGCAGGCCTAGTGGGGCTGCTAGCTAGCGGCGGCGGCAGCGGGAAGAAAAAAAAACTAGGGTTTTTTTTTTCTGTTTCTTTTTTCCTTTTTCTTGGCTTAAAACTCAGAGAATAAAGCTACGTGCTGATAACATGTTGTAGGAAATAATGAATTGGTCTACTCATTTCATTGATAATCCCCTTTATATAGGGTGAGTATTACAACGGTAATGGTAAATACATTTATGACACTAATGACTACATAATTATCTCTCGTCAGTTACATTGACGAAGGTACATAATGTGTTTTTCCTTCAACAGAAATTACTTGTTTTATAAACTTAATTTAATGTTTAAAAAGTTACCAATAATTATATTTTTAAACTCATAATTACTAATAGTAAGTTTATTTTTTTAAATTACCACTAACAGGTTTATATCAATTTAACTAACACAATCCGTTAAATAGTAATTACGAAATTACTTTTTTATTTTTTTTACGACATTGTTGAGGGTCAGTAGCATTACGCGATTTTGAGGGTCAATAGCATAACGCGATTTTTTAGGGTCAATAGCATTACGCGATTTTGACGATCAATAGCATTACCGATTTTTTAGGGTCAATAACATTATGTGATTTTTGATGGTCAGTAGCATTACATTGAATGTAAATATATAATTTTGATAGTTAGTAGTATTACAACATAGTTTTTCTCATTCTAGGTGTTTGAAACTTGAAAGAGAACATTTAGGAATATCAAACCATGTAGAAAAAAACTCATGAATTACATATTGAAAGACTATAATGCATAAAAAAATTTATATTGGCACTCAGACTTCTGACCATCAGTAACATAATAACATTTTGGCCGTCAGTAACATAATAAACCCAAAACTAAAATAAGAAGATAAGCACTCAGCATTGTTAACACCTAACCTAAATTAGCCCCAAAAGCCCATAACTAAGGAACCCTAGGCACCCAGGCCATCATGCCCAAAAAGGCCATATGAATGCCTGTAAATCAACATCGCCATCAAAGCCACATCCACCACCGGCGTCCAAAAGCTATTGTGCTCATGACGAACCTTCCGCCGCCACGGCGACACTACTGTCATCTGTCACCTCCTTCATCTCCACCATGGTTGGCAAGCTTGTTGAGAGAGCGCTCCAAATCTGGATCGATGTGAGGGAGGAGATTGCAAAGCATTGTGGAAGCATCAGCGTCGTCTAGGCTTTGTAAGCGTCGTAGTGGCCGAGGCTTCGTCGGCGTTATTGTGGTGTCGGCTTCAGAGAGATAGAGAGAGGAATTTGGGGAAACGACAGTTAATAGCTCCGTTTGCGTATGGAAAACTTAGGCTCTTAGCCTGCAATCATGGTAGATATAAAAGGAAAAGTGTACTTATTGGTAAATAACTCTTTATTTAACCAAGAAATAATGGTATTAAAAAAAAAAAAAAAAAAAAAAGCGGAGGTGTCACCTTAAAGTGGGTGCCTCATGGTTTTGTAAAATTTGGAGTGCAAATTTCTCTACATAAAGCAAATGTCCTTGCCTCCAACGGTTTCGAGGTTCTTCACTTCTTCCCCATCGTGGAATGGTTTTTGCTGTTTTGTGGTTGGCTTCTTCATTCATTGAATACAAGCACCGGCAAAATCGTATCAATTTCTCGGTCCCTCACTCTTTGATAAAGTTAAAACAGTGAGGAAAGCATGGTTTGGGGTCTCTTCCCCGCCGACCCCCTATCAGGTAAGAACTTGTCTATATTGTTTCTTTGATTGGTGGGAACACTAGTCCAGAAACCAGGAAATTGAATATACTGATCCAAGAGATTTTGATTACTTACTCTCTAGTTTGGCTTTACCGGGAATCAAGCCGGGATAGTTGATTACTGCTATCGTAAATTATAATTTTCATGGGATATGTTCGGAGCTTTCAAATTTGTAGGTTTTATGTGTTAAATATGCTGGGTAAATAAAGTGTCTCTACCCTTCATTGCTTTAGGTTCTTACAATTTGTTATGTGCTAAATGTGCTGGAAAGGATTCAGTTGACAGAATGTCTAACTAGCACCATGGCAGGTGAGGATACATACTATATCTTTGCTAGAGGAACTTACAAAGTGGGTCGGAAAGGTATGTACACTCTTATACCAACATTTGAAATGCGCTAGTTCTTTTTTTGTTGAGTACGTTTTGAAGGAAGTGGCTCAAGTGCTGATTTCGTCTGTTCTAGATAGAGATCTGTAGTTTCTTGGGTAGACAGTGACGAGCAAAGAGAGAGTGTTTTTAATTATACATAAAAGTGTCGGGATTACTTGGCATTAAAAAAGAATCACAAAGAAAACACTTGACTAAGCTTGGATCTTTCACCGATCAGATTTCTTTTTTTCTCCTGTGGGTTTCAAGTTAGTCTTGCTTTCCTTCTCTTTCCCCTCTAGTAATGCTTAGTTGTTTATTTCATTACGTAGATTGACTCACTAACTTTATGTAAATGTAGGTTGTGATGTAAATATTACAAAGGACAAAGGAGTTTCTAGGGTCCATGCAGAAATAGTTGTTGATTCAATGATATCAGCTCCTCCCCGGCAAACTAAATCTTCTGTTTCATCCTCCAAAGTCCGAATTAGAGATTGCTCAAAATATGGAACGTACATTAATAAGAACCTTCCAACAACGGAAAAGATTCATGAGTTACCGAATAAAGAAATGTCGCTGAGAGATGGGGACTTGGTTACATTTGGAACTGGTACTGCTGTCTTCAGGTAATTCAACTAGTTTAAGTATTAGTATCCCCTTGTGTGACATTGGCAAGAAGCATAAAGGAATGCAGTTGTTTTTGGACAACATGGTCTTATATGGTGGCATCTTCAGAACTCAGATCGTTATGTATGTTTAACTGCTGCTGGTTGATGCCAGGATCAGTTCTTTCTGCTAATAATGAAGTGCTATCAGTTCTTTTAATACTGATATGCTTATATCTTTCAACTATGGCAGATTTTCCTTTGTTCCACTTATTTTGTTTGCATGCTGCCCAGAAAAATCTCGAGCGACTCATCCTCTTCAAGAAAGAATTTCATCAATCGGTTAGTAACTAGTGACATACACATATTTGCTATATACCTGTTGATTTCTGTGTTTACTTGCCGGCATTTTAAATTCAAGTGTTATAGTTTTATTTGTGATATATCTTGTTGCTCTCATGGGTGTGCTTCTAATACATATTAACAAGTGAATCTCCATATCTAATAAATATTGATGTAGTCTTGTTATGTTCTTGGAAAAAGAAATTGATTACAGTATCAGCCTCATTTTTATATTTGATTTTGAAATGAAAGTGAGATGCTTTAAAGAAGTAGGGTACACAATACAAAGAAAATGAACCAACAATGTACTATATCAAAAGACACTGAAACAAAACAGACTGCAATAATCTGAAAACGGAGAATGAAACAATGTCAGCGTAAACACTCGAGCAACAAATGCACCAACCAGAAGTAACCAAAAGATAAAAGCCCAAGAAATAGCTGCTTCTCAGTCCATGTTCGGAAGGAAGACATTACAGCTATTATCAAAAATCACTCTACTCCTAAAAGCGAAGCCCAAAATTTGGCTTTAGGCATGACTAAGTCACTGCTTTTCCAGTAAGCATCTGTTCAAGAAAGTAATTGGCCTAGGAGGTACTTAACCCTCCATATAGTGAAGGATGCCTTGAAAAGGTCGGAAGATGATCATCAGTTTATGTACTGAAGACGTACAAGGGAAAGTACGTAATAACCCAGCAGCCCAGTTAACTAGCCTTGAAGAAGGGAAGTTTCAATCAGAAGAGAGATCTCCACAACCTGAATATCTCTCAAACTATCCAAATATAAAAATCCCAATCTGAAGGATGGAAATGAAGTTTAGACATATATGCGGATACGCTTTAAGAGAATGAAACCCTATACAATCAGGGGAAAGAAACACATGATAGAGCATTCTCTGTCCATTTCCGAATATCAATACATGGATGGAAGAAAACATAGTATACCCCAGAGAAATCTCTCTCTATGGAGTGGTGTTGAACCTCTAACCACGGTTTTCATTGCTGTCTTGCATGCATAAGTTGCCCCTGGGTGCTTTGGATTTATGTTTACTTATTGACCAGACAGAAAAAACTAATTATTAGTTCGAAAGATCTTATGGTTTTGGTCGGGCAGTGTGTTAATCTAGTTGAAGAGTTATACCTACTTATTGCTAAGTGATGCTTGCTTCTGATGTTGATTGAGTTTTTATTAATGTTGTCTAAATATTATGATTTTTCATTAGGAGCTCGGATCACCTATCATTGGAGTCAAGAGTGCACGCATGTACTTGTTGACCAAGTCATGCCAATGAAAGAAGATCTACTGGATGCTATTGTGAAGAAGAAACCTTTTGTAGTTGGAAGTTGGGTTGAGGTAGGTGTTGTTGAATTTATTTATTAGTATTATTATAATTTATTTATATTGTAGTTTTTATTTGTTTCATGATGCATATGCAGTATTATTTGGAACTGGTGAGGTTTGATTCCTTGTAAGGTATTCAAGGACCTCGGTTTTCACTGTTGTTTTGTATCATTTTTTAATCTATTTACATTTTTCTGCAAAAAAAAATTTCCCATGCGGTCAGGGAACTGTTCTACATGGGGTTTTCTCTGCAACACAATACTTACTTCCACATAATACTTATTTCCAAAAGATTATTGCAATGATTACCTTTTTTTTTATGCCAATATTGTGCATATTATCCTTCCTACATCTATTCCTTGCATTTCGCTACTTATAGCATGGCCCTAAGAATAAATTAAATATATGGTTAGTTTCCTTTTTTTTTTGTTTTAAGTGCTTATGGTCAATTATCTGAACTTGTTAGATTTTATTAATGTTTTGGAAATCCGGAAGTCCTTGGTTTGTCCTCAGTCTCCTCACCTCCTAAGTTTCATCTCTTATCATGTATGTGGCTTTTACTGAAGTTTAAATGAGAAAGAGGAGGAATAATAGGAAGATATAGAGGGGTCCTCTGTGTGACATAGCCAATTTTTGCAATGTCGTTTGATGATAAACTATGATATCCAGCTGTAATAATCAAAGCTTCTATTTAGGAAGAAGGAAAGCTGGAACTATTCTTTGAGAAATGACTCCTCAGTTTTAATCATGGCAAAGTATTGTACTAACTAATGAGAGGTTTATACTTAGGGGTTATCAAGTTCAATATATCTTAAGACTCGTTAGTTTCCCAATATCTTTGGATTACAACACAGAAAAGGAAGATACCCAGGTAGAAATTATTCTCAACTGCCAGTTTGTTAAAGGAAATGGAGTGATGGTATAGATGCAGATGATTTGAGGTTCCATGCAGTAATAAGACACCCCATAAAGCATAACAAAAGTGTATTCTTAAGACGTCCCATGACTCTTGATTGCTTTAATGGAATTTTTTTTTGGACGTAATAACATTGGTAAGATGTTGCCCTTAATATAACTATATGGACCTGATTACCTTTTGTACAGAGATATCCTCTTCTGTTACTGTTCTATGACTTACTGATTGCTGTGGTTTATTTAGTTTATTGCAGAGAAGAACATTCTCACTGAGTTTCCTAGTTACACACCGTGAGTGTTAATTCTTAATCTTGTTTTAATTTATATTTGTGGTAGATTACCAATAGTTCTGCTAATACAGGTATGCTTTGTTCTATCCTTAATCAGCTTTTCTCCAACAATGACAGTGGATGGAATATCTGTCAAACTTGCAGACCCAAGAAGTCGAGAGAACTGTTTAGAAGGATATACATTTTTGTTGGACTCAACACTTGTGGTAATGTTGCATTCCTTTAATTCCTCAGAAAATTTAATATCATTCTTTTATCTTAACCCACTTGAGTTTAATTTTATTTGTCATCGCATTGGAAATAATTTAATTACTATTCATTAATAAATAGCACGCCTGGATCGAACCAAATCGAAACATTCAGCCTTGATGGCAAACTGAAATGTCAACCAAAATAGGAAGTAAAATTTTATGAATGTTTGTTCTCTGTATCTAAGTTTGCATGCTCATTCAGCTTTACGTAAAAATGCACTACAATGACAGTTTACTACGCCGCGCCAAAGTATGATTGTAGAAGTGCAACTTGTCTTGGGCTGATGTAATGAGTAGTTTAGTTCTCTCCGATCTTTATGTATGTTTGAGAGGTCAAATCCTCAGTACGTCTTTGCACTCTCTGCTAATGTATTATACTCTTGCTCTTTCAGTATAGGTTTGGGGATCGGTTGCCGTCCTTACTAGAAGTCAGTGGTGCAAAGATTATTTTCGTTGAAGGATTTAAACCAAATAGCCAAGTATGATTCTATGTCTATATATATGTGCACATACTTGCAAGATATACCATAACATCTCAGGGTTCATGTTTCAGGCAGATTTTTTACCCGCTTTTGTACAAAGGTTGTTTTTTTTTTTCTTCTCAAAATTACGAAAACTACAACAATAACAAAAGTTGACTGTAGTTTGTGGAACTCTTTTACATGGCCAGTTAAAACTGTGTAAAGTTTCTAATAATACTTAATACTGTGTAACTATTTCACTGGTGGTGGTAAATTGATTTTATAACAAATTGTTTATTTAAACATTAGGTCAGCAAATTGAGTATGTAGTTTATTTTCGAAATCTTTTTTAATGTCACAGATCCCAGATAGTGCAGTCAGTGATCGTGATGTTTGTGTTGTACCAGAAGAACAGTTGTCTGATGATTGCTCCGATAAGCTTGGGTCACTATTACGAGTGAATGAACTAGGCTTGTTATGTGCCATATTGAATGGACGGCTGGATCCATCTATGTTAAAATCACCCTGCGGTGAGTACTCTTATTACCTTTCTCATAGATGTGGAACTCGTTAAACGTGATCAACGTAAATAACATTATGTATTCTCTTGTGATGAACAATTGCATGTACTGTGTTTCTTTCTTTTTCTTAATTCAATTAGTCACGACAGGGGTAGGTGTGGAACCTTTAGATCCTTTTTTTAAATAAAAAAGAACAAAAAAAAAAAAGAAAAAAAAAACTTTAAAACCTATTTATTTTGAAAGCCACTTGAAAAAAGCAATGATCAGTCCTATTGACTCAATTCATGGGCCTTGCTTCGGAGTCTCAAATGCGACCCACCAAAAAGTATTAAGTATACACATTGTGATGAAGTCTCGGAAAGATAAATAAAACAAAGTCTCAAATGCGAAAGAGTCTCCTAAATTTTCTATCAAGCAAGTGTTTCTGTCCTCTGGAGAGGTGAACAAGTCAGCAGTATGTTGCCGACATGAGGAGAGGATTGCTTGGATTTCTTATAAGACCCTAAAAAATACAAGAAAAGAGATGGTAATCATCAACTTGGAAATCAATGTCGAATTTACAAAAATTTCTTCTTTGTTTTGAGAACAGGTTGTAGAAAGTTATTGTATTAGCATCCAGTTGGGCCCAATCATAATCATAAAGGGGAGTTCAAAATACAATGATACCCAGTAGCAAATAGAGTAATAAAAATGACCAATTCTAACAGGTTGGATTTAGCCTCTAGACTGGTAAGAAGCTAGATCTTTTCAAACTAAAAGTTTATTTGATGGACAAGCTAAGCTATCAAGCTGGACTTGCATCATCATAATGAAGACTTCCTTACATCATCATAATGAAGACTTCCTTAATTTGATAGCTCCTTCAAATTTTATTTCATTTTTGTGTTTTGTGTATGTGTGTGTGTACTTGTTCTTGTGCAATCGAGGACATATCCTGTTTTTGCTCTTATTGGTTTGTTTATATATGTTATTACCAATTCAAATACTTGAGTCAATACTTGTGGGTACAATTCGTCAATAAATTCGATTGAAATTAGAATTCTTCTAATTGAACTGGCTCCCATCTCAGTTATCAAAGAGATTTTCACTAAAATATAACATCGTTTGCTTTTCCTTCTTCTTTATTTTTCTTCAGCATTTATGCTAAACTTTTTCTTTTTGGCTTTCTTCTTTCAGTTAGTCATATAAACTCTTTTGGTTTTTCATTGAAGTGAGAGAGAACATTATCCACTACTCTCTTTTTGCAGTAGTTGTCTCATCTTCATGCTCCACAGATGAAACTGTGGTAGCTGATTCTGATGTAGAAGAAACAGCCACATCAATTCTGGCAACTGCATCTCTTGGCACTGGAGTTGTTGAACATGTGCCTCATCAAATAGCCATAAATCATGCAGTTACCAAGTCAGAGAATGACTTTGTCATGAGCTCTAGACGCGATAGTGACATATCAACCATAAGAGGCAAGACTGATGATTCCGAAAGTGGGGTTGCTGATATTATTTACAGCCAAGATTTGATTGTGCGGGATAAGAGCATACCATGTACCGTTGTTACTAGCGCAAACAACAGATTCATAAATTTCAAACGCTTCAGAAAGGTAAAGACCTAAGCTTTCTCAGTTGCATTTACCATGTAGAGACATCGATAATCAGCACCTGCTTTAAATCTGTAATCTGGTATGTAGAGAGATCTGTGTCCTTTAGTTTTGAGTTAAACTGAAGTACGTATATAGAGTCTTTGTCTTATTTTATATATTTCAGGTACAGAAATAAGACAGTTTACCGATATGTGATTTGGTTTGTGTAGTTTTGAATTTACATGATTCAAGTAAATCCCAGTCTTTAGGGAACTATTCCAAAAAGTCAGTCTGCACTCCATTTTCTATTTTTGAACTTCCAAAGTTACCCCAGTATTGAGTTAGAACAATAACCCATAAACTGCTAGCTACGAAAAGCTGACTGGTTGAGTTTGAGGGAAATTCATTTTTCCTTGTTGTGGGTTTCTTCTGACTTAAATGATGGCTTGGAGGAAGTCCTGTTGAGCTATTGGTTGTGTGGGGTTGCAGCTCTGTCGAATTGGAGCCAGCAACTTGTCACTTGAAACACCTGAGACAATATTTTAGGAGTATTGGCTTCAAACTGCAGTGGTGAGATGGGGTAGATATGCAGGAGAAGGTGTGGGCAATTTAAGTTTGGAGGCAGATCTAAGGATCATCCCTGCTGCTTGATGACAAAATTGTGGTGTTCCATTAGTTTACTTTGAGCAGACAATCAGGATCTCAAATCTCAAAATACTACAACTTAGGGTAATTTTGGAAGTTGAATAATATAAAGTGATTGAGTGACTACTTATCTAGAGAGTGAACAACTCCTTTTCTTTAAGATATGCCCATCAGTATTTGGCTTATCTGAGAAAAGAAAACTTACTATCTCAATTTTGAATGCCACTGGAAATATATAGGAAACCTCATGTCCAGTCTGCAATTTTTTTTTAATTTTTTTTTCTTTCAAGTTTACAATGTAGTTTTCAATATGCTGCTGCCTAGCACAGTTTGAATACAATTGCCAGTTCTAGATTGTTTATAAAGAGTGGTGTGAATACATACCTGTATGGATTTTGAAATACCATCTCTCTTTCCCTCACTCTGTGAAATGGAACTGCAGACAAATATTCAGTCTGGGAATAGCTTCAACAATCTTATTCCTTTCTCCCAAGACCCATACAAGTAAGAACTCTTTTACCAAGCTTATCCAATTCAGTATGCTGTGTTTGTAACATCATCAGGTGTATAATTTGTTTGTTCTTTGTTTCTTTATAATAGTGATTCTGACTATGGAAGTGAGGAAGTGGTACAGTCTGTGAAGGACGAGAAAAGGCGAAAGCATATGGAAGCCATATCTGAAGAATTATTTAATACCGAACAGTAAGACATCTCTTTTATTCCCTCAGCCAAAACGGGATATGACCAAGAACTTACAATGTTTTTCAATGATGTAGGGGTCGACGTCATGGTGTAGCTGGTTCTCTACGTGGGGTTCTTAGTCTTGGAAAATGATGAAATCACCAGCTCAAAGAGATACAAAAGGTGAACTTTAATCTTGAAGGTGTACAAGTTGCAATTTTTTTTTCTAGGCAGGACTAGAATTGGAAGAAATGATGAATCATGTGGACTTATCTTTTGGGGCTCATCAACCGGAGGACCTTTCTTTTTTAGGACAATCCAACCAGTGGATTTAATTTGCTTATGAAAATTT
Organism: Potentilla sterilis; assembly: GCA_963682095.1. Lineage (NCBI taxonomy): Eukaryota > Viridiplantae > Streptophyta > Magnoliopsida > Rosales > Rosaceae > Potentilla > Potentilla sterilis. Next base: position 15,794 of record OY821760.1, on the reverse strand, counting down.
GTAGTGAGTTGCAGTGGTCATTTTAAAGAGGAAAATATCTTAAAAAGGGGCTACTTATTTGGGTTATTCGCTAATTTTCTCTTATTTTTAATATGAAACCAAGTGAGAAAATTGCTTTTAGAGTTATAAAGTTTAAGAAGTAACAAGTATTTTAGTTCAAATGAGGCTTCTCATGATCCTTGTATTTGACATTTTAGATTCCGGTTCACCAACAATCTTTTTTATATAATAACATGTATTTAGTCTAAAATATAGCTATATAATGTATACTTCAAAGGCCAGTCATGCGCATTGAGAAAATAGAGTTCCTTGCAAGGCTTCTAGAGTCTTGTTATTTAACATTGAAAACGTTTGGTGCCTTAGAAGTTACTCTCATTAATCTATTTTCTATTCATAAAAAAAGGAGATTTTTACCAATACCTACACTTTTTTAGCCAAAATTACCACCAGCAAGGCCCAGGTGGTGAACCACTCGACACAAACGTTCACTGACCTCCGGCGACTGTTCTGGCCGGTTCGGTATGTTTTCGGCCGGTCCGGCAATGAGGCTGACATCGTTGAAACCCTAACACACATGTCTACATACTGTTAAAATTTGGTAGCATTTGGTGTCTCGGAACTTAGTGAAACGTTCCAGGAAGCGTACGTGCATGTTACATTTTGTAACGAAATGCATCTTGTTAACGTATAAGTGTTAATGATCAATACCCTTTACTAGGGCTGGGCGTGGGCCGGGTTGAGCTCAAAATTCCCAAAGCCCGACCCCTTCAGTTCGAGCCGAGCCGGGCTTTTTTCAAGATGAAGACCGGCCCCCGAGCTAGAGCCCGAAAGGCCGAGCCGGGCTTTCGGGCTTTTTCGGACCCAAAGACATGAAAATCTGCGAGCAGTATATCTGATAATCTAAACACAAAATCAACATTTCAACAGAACACAAATCAAAATCCCAAGCCCCCAAATCAGCTAAACCGAGCAACAGATCGCCAGCTCTGGCAAACTACCTCGTCCCTCCATTACTCAATCAGACGTCGACCAACAAGCCACTGACCTCAATCACAACCCGGCCAAGACCCCCGTCGAAAAGATGCCCAACTAAACAAGCCCTAAGAACCGATCTGGAGTTGCCTCGTCTAGACCGACGATAACAACGATCAAAGTTTCTCACCACTAAAATCTCAAGCAACAACGCACGACCAGCAAGCTTCTCACCGATCTGATGTGGAACAAGCTCGTCAGAACCACACAACCACCCACGATCGACGTCTCAGCCCTTGAGCAAGTTGCCCCCACTGGTCTGGTGGCGCCGTGACGGAGTGGAGTTAGGGTTTGACGGCTGGACGGCTGGAGACTGGAGTGCTGGATCTGCGACCCAAGCCGTCAATGAACCCACGCCCCCCGCCGCCTTCAACCCCACTCGAACACTTCCGCCACCGCGACTCCGACTCCAGCTTTGCCAGCAGCCGCCGCTTCTCCATCGGCATCTTCACCGCCATCAACTCCAACTCCCTCGCCAACGTTGACCTCAACAAAGACAGCTCCTACCAGCAATCCACCCTCTCTGCCATCAAGTCCCTAATTGATTCGATTGAACGAAGAGACTGAAGAAGTGAAGAGTGAAGAGACCTCAACCTGTGGGGCGGTGCCGAGAGAGATGGGAAGATTGATTGAATCTGACCAAGAGTGAAGAGACTCAGAGACGGAGAGACCGAGAGAACGAAGAAACTCTGAAATTTTAGGGCCTGGGTGATATGGGCCTGGGAAATGAGTGATGGGCTATTGGCGTATTTATTAACTTCGGGGCGAGCTGGGCTTTCGGTCCCAAAAAAAAATAAAACACGAGCTCGGCTCGTTTTTCAGAATTTCGGGCTGAGTCTTAAAAATTTTCAACTCCGCTCGTTTAGGGCTTTTTTCGGGTTTTCGGGCCGGGCTTTCGGTCCTTCGGGCCCAAACGCCCAGCCCTACCATTTACCGTCCACATACTTTATGTGTCATATCGGCCCACCACAAGCGCTTAATGATGGGTTACTTGATTATGATATTTGTCTTTGAATAAGACATGAGCTTCCACCTATAGTCCGCTTTATGAAAACCTTAACATGCGATTTTTTTTTATATTTTTTTTTAACTTTTTATTAAATAACTCACGCACCCTTACATATAGGACTGGGCGTTTGGGCCCGAAGGACCGAAAGTCCGACCCGAAAACCCGAAAAAAAGCTCGAAACGAGCCGAGCCCAACTTTTTTAAGGACCGGCCCGAAAAAAGCCCGGCCCGAAAATACTACATTCGGTCTGAGCTTGGGCCCTGTTTTTTTTTTACCGAAACTTTGTTGATCCCAATAACCAGGCCCAGGCCTGTAATCCCACAATCCCACTTAGGCTGTTACCCAGAACCCTAAATCCCTAAGCTCGATTCAGTCCCCCTGTCCCCATCTCCCCCTCCCCCGCAGCCACTCCAGCCAATCCTTCCACCGAACCACAGCCTCTACTCCTCTGGACCTCCACCACTCCTTGAGTCTCCTCCTCGCCTCTCTTCCAGTCTTCCCGAGCGCTTCATCTGCACTTCTGCAGCTCCACTTCTCCGATCATCTCTGGGTGTCTCTCCTCCTCTTCTGGGTTTGGTTTGGAAATGGCGAGTTATGGAGATTCGAGCCAGAAGATAGACTATGTGTTCAAGATTGTGTTGATTGGTGACTCGGCGGTGGGGAAGTCTCAGATACTGGCCAGGTTTGCGAGGAACGAGTTCAGCTTGGATTCTAAGGCCACTATTGGAGTTGAGTTTCAGACCCGGACTCTGGTTATTGAGCACATGAGTGTTAAAGCTCAGATCTGGGACACTGTTGGTCAAGAAAGGTCTCTTCTTTGTTCTTTGCTTTTAACTTTTCTGTGTTTTTGTGACTGATTTTGTACTTGGGTTGTTGGGTTTTGGTAGTTTTCATGTAGTTCTAGGGTGCTTTAAGGTGGTGTTTGGTTTTGTGTTTTGAGATGTGTGAAGTGAATTGCAGAACTGCTTGATCAGAATCTGAACTGCTTCATAATATCATGTAATTATCATCTGCTTCCAATTATCATGTTTTTTTGGGCAAATGAAGCGATTAGGGAGGAGAGACACCCGGAGATGATCGGAGAAGTGGAGCTGCATAACATGTTTTTTTAGGCCCGAAAAAGCCCGAAAGTCCAGCTCGACTTAGTCGGGCTCGGGTCGGTCCTCATCTTGGAAAAAGCTCGGCTCGGCTCGGACCGAGGATGTCGGGCTTTGGGAATTTTGGGCTTGGCCCGGCCCGCGCCCAGCCCTACTTACATATGTTAATGAGATTTGAACCTATGACCTTAACAGGCGATCTCGTTTATGTAACTTTTTGATGAGCCACTCTCCCCGTCGTTAGGGAGAGAGGAGAACAAGTTTGTTCAAGTAGAACGACTTGACATTGCCGTGGTTTGTCCCCACTGTGCCTCAACATGTTTCCCAAAGTCCCATAAATCAAAGTGATGAGATTTGATATACATGCTATAAAGAGAAAACTATTGGTCTTTCAAGGAAAAGATCGGAATAGTACTCTTGTATCAAACATGGCTGTAAGGATTGATGTCCGAATCAATGGACATATTGTCACTCATAAATGGTGACATGGTGACTCCATAAAAGTGGTAGATGGTGTCACTAGGCTGTGACTTTCACAAGAAGTGTAGAAAAGGCACTTAGTTCGATATACACTCGCCGAATGCGAGTTTGGCACAACTTGATCCTTGGATTTTCTGGATTATGGTCATCATTGGGGGACGCCTCAATGAAAAGCCAATCCTTATGGAGATCTCTATAAATGCGAATTACACTAGTGTACATGAGTACGTGGTTTATGAGTTAGATATCGAACACTCACTTCATTGAAGCAAATACCAACGTTGTGAATTGGCCTACACGAAAAGATATGTGATCTAGTTTACAGAAAGAGATAGGTCCTTGGTTAGATGATGCCGACACCGCAAGTGTAAACCCTATCAATAATCTTTGATGGAAAGCGTAGTGAGAAAAAGAGCCAAGACTCACCTTGTGGCGCAAGGTCTCTCACAAACGCCTTGGAATCGACTACGATGACATATGCTCTCGTAATGGAGTCATATTACACTTCACTACCTTGTCAGTTAGGTAGTTCTGAAAAACTGAACATGCAGCTTGTATCATCTCTATTGAGACTAAGTAAAGAGATGTACATAAACATCCTAAACGGATTAGTTTTCACCCAAGTCAAGTAAGTAAAAACAACGATTTAGTGACTACTTGATTGGAGATGAGATGAAAATAATCATGCCTATTTGCGTGTAAACTTCGGATGCATTGTGATTGAAGTATCACTAATCCGACGTTAAGAATGAAAAGATCTTGGGAATATTTGGTCTCGGGAGTGAGAACCGTTAGTGATGAACCTATTCATCAATCGGCTTATGGCTATCTAAAGGACGTTAAACCAAAGCCTATATGTATTCCTCGATTATTCGTTGTCTTGAGAAGACTTGTTGCGTCCATATGACGAGAAGTCTTGGGAGATGAAACTCTCCATCTAAATACCATGTGCGCAATCATGTACCTGTCTTAATATGCTCGACACGACATCTCATTCGCTATAAACTTATAAAGCCAAGGTAATGGCTAGACGCCCCCAAGTAATGCCATGGTATATGGCGGTACTTTCTTTCAAGTGTGAAAGGTTTAGGCACATTCGACCCCATCATGAAAGACACATAAAAGGCAATTCCAGAATCTGCCGGGTTCTATAGGTCGACTTCCCCGAGACCTACAGGACAACCCAGTAGTTGGAAAATGGTGAAATTGATACAGTTGGAAAGGTCTATGTGTCTACTTTCAAGGGACACTAACCATTTTATCATAGCTATCATATTGAGTGAGTTATGGTTGTTTTGGCCAAGTAGGACGAATTTGTCCGGTAATTTGCAGATCAGTCATTTTCGACAGAGCTTTGTGATCAGCTCCGAACGAACTACGCTGTGTAGTTTATATCACTGGAAAGATATGGGTGTCTAGTTTCCATAACCTTTTACGGTTTGTTCATACATACTGTATCGAAAGAGTTGTGACTATTTAAGTACACAGAGGTCATGCTACGCGTGAATCTGATTTTCAACGCGAACTCTAGTTTTGAGTTGTTAAGCAACCTTCTTCCTTAATATCAAGTAAAGCTAAGTATAGATGGTCTACTACAAGGATAGTGTGGCCGTATTTAATGACTTGGTCATTGGCCACGCCTATTTTTGAAGCTTGTGAGGAGCGTTCGTATATGCCATTAATCTAAACTCTGAGATTGGATTACCAATCAGGGGGAGTTATCTTGTAGACATCAGGGGGAGTCTACCTCACATTTAATTTTCAATTGTAGTTGGTGCGTTGTGCTCTTTTTCCTTCGACCAAGTTTTTTTAATTTTACCCAAGTGGTTTTTGTTTTGCTTGACAAGGTTTTAGCGAGGAAACATGTTATGCACCGTGTCACATTAGGTACACGACACAAGGGGGAGTGTTCAAGGAATGATAATTCCGTAACTTCCTATGTGTGTCTTGACCTAATTAGACTAGCTAGATTAGTAGATTTTTTAGTAGATAGAGAATCTCAGATTTACCAGGATACTTGATGTAATGCCTATATAAAGGCCTCCTTATCTATCAATAAAACTACGCTTTGTTTATCATTTATTTCTCCTACAACAATAGATACATTCTAAAAACTTCTAATTTTTCTTTCTTTTCTCTCATAATAAAGTTTTTGTTTTGCTGAGTGTTCTCTTTGGAATTTCACATCCTCAGAAACCATTTTGGAATTTCACATCCTCAGAAACCATTATCGTAATGCTACTGAACAACAAAAACAGGCCTAATGTTATTGACCCTCAAATGCGACTTAATGCCACCAACCTTAAAAAATGATGTAATAATGTGAAATGCTACTGACCCTCACTATTATTGTAAAAAATTAATAGGACAATTTCCTAATTTACTCGTTAATAGATTCCATCAGTTAAAATGGATAGAAACTTGTTGGTGGTAATTTTAAAAAACAGTCTTGTTTTTGGTAATTATGAGCTCAAAAGTGTATTTATTAGTAATTTGTATAAAAAAAAGAGAGAGCCATGCATGTGTTGTATCATATAATTAAATAGAATCTTATAAATAGGTCGAGGAAATCTAGAAGGAAAATCCTCAAAATCAAAGTTGAAAACTATTAATGGAATGAAATAGTACGTATGAAATTAGTACATCTGAAGAAATACACAGTATTAAATAAGGACAAACTACAAATTAGTACATGACAACAATTTGTTTTACAAATAACTCACTTACATATTTAATTGAACAAATTAGGACAAAAATTTACAAATAAATACCATGTGCATAACAAGCTGCCACATGTTATTAACTAATTTACTCTTTTGTCCTTAATATTTACAAGCATGTATTTAGTCCTAATTGCTGCTACTGTCTATTACAAAACTAGCTGCTACTGTCTATTACAAATCTAGCTGCTACTGTCTATTGCAAAACTAGCTGCTACTGTCGACTAGGAAACTAACTGCTACTGTCGACTTGGAAGACACCTGCTACTGTCGACTTGGAATGTAGCTGCTACTGTCGAGCATGAAAGTAGTTGCTACTGTCGATTTGAAAGGTGCTACTGTTGGCTGGGAAGGTCTCTGCTACTGTCGATTATGTATCTAACTGCTACTGTGGGAAGGCACTTGCTACTATTGACTATAAATCTAGCTGCTACTGTCGAGCATGAAAGTAGCTGCTACTGTCGATTTGAAAGGTGCTACTGTTGGCTGGGAAGGTCCCTGCTACTGTCGATTATGTATCTAACTGCTACTGTGGGAAGGCACTTGCTACTATTGACTATAAATCTAGCTGCTGCTGTCGACTGAGATACTAACTGCTACTGTGGTTTTTGGTGAGCAAAATTCGAAATTTCAAAATTTCTCAAAACATATGCAATATGGTACTTAAATGAAAGCCCATGACATAAGGAACAACTTTATATATTGGCTCACCTCCAAATTACTGGTAGTTTAGCCGGAAAATTTAAATTTGCTTGAAAAAAACTAAAAAAATGAGGAGAGAGAAACTTGTTAGATCTGGGTGGCAGTTGGTAATTTTCACGAAAATAAAGGTATTTTAGATATTTTTACATTAATTACTTAATCAATTTTGGTCCACTTATTTTTTGGGCTTGGGCTTATGTCCTAATTTGTATAAGAAATATGGAAAGTGAGTTTTTAGTTAATTCAAATGTGGTCAAGTACTACTAAGTAATTCTCCCATTAAATAATGTATGTATATATGTAACCCTGTATAAGATACAAAGAATTATCAATTAAGTGGGGAACTTCATAGCCTAAGCCTGAACTTACAGCTACTGCTCTGAATGCTAATAGCGTTATTCTCTGTAAGACTGTCAACCAACAACCTGCACCTGACTACAAACTTGACCTTTGGGAGCTTGAAGCTGCCAAGCTTAATCCTTACTGGTTGCCGAACCCTGAGAGCAAGCGGAACGTTGCCAGTTTGTTGCTGCTGTTGTTGGAGTGTGGTTAGCAGGGCGCTTGCATCTTGAGTTTGTCCACTGAGCGGTACTACAAGTTCAGTCGTGTTGCGGTGACCCTGGTAGAATTTAGGCAAACCTCCTTCACAAAGCTTAGTGCTTGTGTACCACACACTTAAGCGGCTCCCGCCTTCGTAGTATATGCCGATCTTTTTGTTGGGGTTGCGGGCAGTGATGCTCACATCGAATGTAGCATTTAAGCTCTGATTATCGTTTAGAGTGAACTGGGTTATCTGCAGTTTACTCACAGTGTATTTAGGAAGCTTTGGTCGGAAAACAAGGTATATAATTCCACCGGTTATCGCAACCACAATCACTTGCAGCAAGAGCAGGCATATAGTCCAACAAAGGCACTTACGAAAACAACTTCTTTTCTTGGGTGGCGTCGAGTGCTTCACGGGGATGGTACGCCCTTGAAATGGAGAATAATACTGCCCGGCCTCCATCTCCCTGCCCGTTGGATCGCCTTTATCCGATTTAGAAGCTCCCCTTGGTACCAAGGGTGCCTCTGGGGCGTGCGGTAGTACTGCTTCAACATCTTGGACTGGATGGATTCTCTGGTGATCTGCCATTATTTCCTGTTTTCCTCTCTCTAGCTTTCTTGTTAAGTCGATCGATCTGCCTGTATTAAAATTAAAAACAACAGGTCTTATATATATAACAAAGCCTTCAAACCTTCAAGGGGTAGGAAGAG
>OY821760.1:2500-5000 GCA_963682095.1 Potentilla sterilis | reverse complement strand
GATCAAAGCCTACAAGTCATGGGCTGCAGTGGAGTTGGAGCAGCAACAAGAGGTGGAAGAAGCCGAGGCTTCCTTGCAAGAAGCTGAGGATTACATGGACTCGGTGATGGAGAGCGCCATGGATGAGTTCAGACGCTTCGAGGAGGAAAATGGAGAGGATATCCAGAGGTGAACTCGACAGCCTTATCAAGAGCTGAGAGTTCAAGGAAAATGGGAAAGTTCATGGAGAATGCATCCACCCTAGCTTCCAAGAAGTATATTGAAGCTGCACTCAACTCCGCCACTGCTTCTATGAAATCCGCTTGGAAGGAATTTCGACTAACAAGGATCACCCTTCTTAGTTAGCAAGAAACTAATAAGACCATCATGTTGTATGCTGGTTACTCTGATCAATTGTAGCACATATCTTTTCCTGATTTGCAAATTTTATGTACTGGACTTCCTCCTCCCACCGAATCGACACTGTCCACATGTCAATCTTCAACACCGGGGTTGTGGTTGAATTGAATTACTGAGAATCAGTAACATGCTTACAGGGGGGTCAGTAACATGCTTACTGAGGGTCAATAACATGATTAGTGGGGGTCAGTAACCTAATTACTGAGGGTCAGTAACATGTTTAAAATCAGAGTCAGTAATTTAATACTAGAAAAAATAATATTCCGGCGAAAAATTTGGTTATCAAAATCCAGTAACATGCTTACTGAGGGGTCAGTAATCTGATTACTGGGAGTCAGTAACATGCTAAAAGTCAGAGTCAGTAATTTAATATTGAAAGAAAAAAAATTCCTGAAAAAATAAATAAATAAATAAAAATCCGGCGAAAAAAATTTAGTGACCCGGAATCCGGTGACCGGCCATCGGACGCCGGCGGAGTTTGGTGACTTTCCGGCAAAGTTTTCTTTATCTTCCACTTTCTTAGTACGATATAATTCAAAAATCTATTAGATAGGGGAGAATGGCAAAAAAGAAAGAAAAAAATTAAAAATGTACTAGGGTTGAAAAGATTCACTACCAGATTTGACAGAATAGCCGACGAAATTTTTTTCGTCGGCTATTCCAAAATTTCGTCGGCTATTCCCTCTACCGACGAAATTTTCGTCGGCTATTCTTCGTCGGTAAAACGCCGTCGGTAATACCAATGGCCGACGAAATTTTTGAAATCGTCGGCCATTCTGAAGTATAGCCGACGAAAATTGATTTCGTCGACCAAACCTTTGAAAAATAACCGACGAAATTCGTCGGAAATTTCGAGTTTAGCCGACGATTTTGCCAACTATAGCCGACGAAATTAGTCTGTTTCGTCTGCTATACTTCATAAATACCCGACGATTTGTCAATTTCGTCGGTTATTTTCTCCGAATATATTAATATTTTAAAGAATAGCCGACGAAATTTGGTAAAAATCGTCGGCTATACCTGTTATAGCCGACGAAATTTGGTCAATTTCGTCGGCTATTCTTTAATTTTTGGAAAAAAAAAATTAAATTAAATTAAATTAAATTAAATTAATTACATTTGGAGGAGGAGGAGGAGGGGAAGGAGGAGGAGGAGGCCGGAGTGAGGAGGGGAAGGAGGAGGAGGAGGGGAAGGAAGCTAGAGAAGGAGGAGGAGGAGGAGGAGGGGAAGGAGGAGAGGAGGAGGAGGAGGAGGGGAAGGAGGAGGAGGAGGAGGCCGGAGGAGGGGGAAAAGAGGAAGAGGAGGGCCGGAGGAGGGGGGGAAGGAGGAGGAGGAGGAGGAGGCCAGAGGAGGGGAAAGAGGAGAGGAGGCCGGAGGAGAGAAAAAAGGCGGGAGGATTTAAAAGATTTAGAAGGAGTATAGCCGACGAAATATTTTAATTTCGTCGGCTATTCTCTAAGTATAGCCGACGAAATCTTTTATTTCGTCGGCTATACTTAGAGAATAGCCGACGAAATTAATATATTTCGTCGGCTATACTTAGAGAATAGCCGACGAAATATTTTAATTTCGTCGGCTATACTTAGAGAATAGCCGACGAAATTAATATATTTCGTCGGCTATACTTTGGAAAATCAACAGCCGTCGGATCTGAGCCATCCAACGGCGGACAATAAAAAGGCGCGGATCAAGAGTTTAGCCGACGAAATATTTGAATTCGTCGGCTATACTTAGAGAATAGCCGACGAAATTTGAATGTTTCGTCGGCTATTCTATGAAAACACACTAAATGCCGTTTTGAGGCCCTAAACGAACTCGAAAGCCCGAAAAAGCCCACACGTCGTGGCAAAGCGACGAGTTTTGTTCCTGGCGTCGTTCCCTTTCCGGAATGGTATCACAATCATCATTCGGACGCCGGACGCCAAATCTACAGTAAACCGGGTTTTGACTGATTTCATTCTTTCGGCACTCGGATTTTATCGGAATCTTGTCATTTTTCAACCGTAGACGTATTTCATTATTTCGGTCATATCTTATTTGACGACATATTTGCATTTGAAGAGCCTACGTATAGTAACTATTTGAAACTATACATTCACTT